>JAAFCE010006949.1:20360345-20386873 GCA_013389805.1 Trigoniulus corallinus | reverse complement strand
CAGACCTCAAAACCGGGACACTGGGACACAGACCTCAAAACCGGGACGTATGGCAACCCTATTCCAGCCTCTTCCTTGAGCAATCTGCAACATTTCCTTGGAAATATTCCATTCTTATTATGAAATTCACTTTCAGTAGAAGAAAGATCACATTTGTTCAGTTAACAATTGGCTTTTACGTAGGCTTCGAATATTAATGTTTTTGCCCCTCAGAGTCTCCAAAAATTTCTAACCAAAATGTTGGTTGCTAGACAGAGAACGGATGGCAGCGTGTCTGGCATTTTCCGTGCTCTAATGAAATGCAGAAAGTTTGTTATATTTACTAACGATTTTACTAACTATTTTAAATCTTTCAAAAAAATTCCCCCCGCAAAATTCTTAAACAATGGTGAACAGCAAAATTTGAAAACAATTGAATTCTAAATGTTACAATACCTGGCATCGACAAATTACATCAGCAGACATTGCCAACATATCCACTACTTTTCCTTTGCCTTCCTTTTCCCATGGTGCACTTAATACTACAGTTACTCCACTTTCCGATGAATTACTTAAGTTATTATTTCAAATTAAAATATTGTCATTCAATGTGGAATGCGAATTTAAAGACATCATATTCACCAAACCTCTCGCCTACTATTCCTTGAGAAAAATGATCTGAAACGAAGGTTACTAGTAACCTGAAAAATCATGAATAATAATGAGGCTATCTTAATATGAAAAGCTTGGACTTCGTACTTCAAGCTCCTCCTCCGCTGACTAGCTTACATAAATTATTTGAGGTCACAAGGTGAAACTAAGGATCAGAGTTACTATAGATAAGGTTGGCCATTCAGAGCGTTAGCCAATCAAATTTACGTATGCCTCTGACGTCACCACGGGAGCACTCGCTGGTAATATACCATAGAGTGAGCATACTAATTATTAAAATTTACACATTTAATCACACATTTACACATCTATCAGACTACTCAAATGTTAAAAATCCGTTTTTTCTTTCCTGAAACACAGAATTTTGTGCCTTTGTGTACCTTTCTAATTATGGTACTAAAGGCAAATTGCATTAAAACCATGTTAATTTTCCTTTCATATTATTAATTATTAGCAATCAGTAGTCTGGCAGACTAGTAACAGTGTATGTGCAAATTTACATATGGGACGACATATGATGTTCAGAGAAATCCTTGAAGAACCTACTCCTGAAGAATATCCCTCAACATCAAAACCTGAAAAACGGAAAATATGTGCATTTTGTCCAAATAAATTGAAGGGAATGACAAGATATTTCTGCAAGTGCTGTTCTTGGGCTATTTATGGGAAACATCATGGGGAAATGTGTAGAGTGTGAAACCATGTAATTATTTAACTGATTTATATTTTATGTTACCTAATACTTTAATAATAAAAAATGTGCATTTGAATCACATTTTGAATTATTAAATTAATAAACAAATGGATAGTCTCAGGGACTACTGTTTAGTAACAACGTTGCACTTAGAGAAGGTTAGTAATTAAGGGTTAAGAAAAGAAAAAGTATTTTATCACCAATAAAACCCAATCAGTTCATAAATAAACATAAACAGAGTCCTGTGTGATAGGAAGTTTTCAATCAAGATGTAAGAGAAGTTTTAATGGGCAGTGGTTAGACCAGCTGTGCTATACTGTATGGATCAGAGTGTTCAGCAGTGAAGAAGAGCGATGTCAATAGAATGCAAGTACCTGAGTTGTGAATGCTGCGGTACATGAGTGGGGTCTCAAGAGCTGGTAGAATTAGGGACGAGCATATTAGAGGTAGCCTGGCGGTGGGGGACATCGCTAAAAAAAAAAGAGAATAGGTTGAGTTGTTATGGACACGTAATGAGAAGACGGAAGGAGGAGGAGGAGGAGAAAGAGCTTGTTAGATCTATTGCAGGAATGCAGGCAGTCAGAAGCACATGGGGCAGGGGGAGACTGAAGTAGACATGGCAGCAAATCGATCATAGGGATATGGTGGTGTGTGGGGTGGATGAGGACCTGAAGGGGAATAGACGGCAGGGGAGGGCTAAAACCCACAGACCCGATGATGATGACTTTTCATTTATTCAGTAGTAAAAGATGTTGGATTCAAATTCTTATATTACTGAATCTACTTATGATCATTTTTTGCTTTTTTCCCTTATTTAAAAGAGTTAGAAGAACGATCACCTTTACCAATACACACTGTACTGCATATCTAAAGTTAATATGTCAAATTTGCTAGTTAATATGTCAAATTTCAATTTTAATGTATTTTTCAATCTACCTACAATTATTTTTCCTATTTGTTCCCTTATTTAATACAAAATTAGGGAAACAATCGCTTATACAAAACCTGTTGAAATATATGGAAAGTATGCTCTTAAGCTACTACTTGCTCCTGTGATGACATAGGGGGAGGAGTTAACCAGTGAAGAGCGAAATATTTAAATGAGGCTGAATGGCCAACCTTATCTACAGTAACCTTGCTAAGGATGTTATAGCATGTGGTTTTATTTTGTAAGCTCTCTGCTTATAGTATTGGGAGATTCATTACCATATACAGTGAGGGAAATAAGTATTTGTACACCTCAAATTTGGTGAATATGACAATAAATAAGCAGTATTTTTCATTTTAATGTATATTATCATTTTTTATTTGTAAATAAGAAACTGGTATTAAAATTAGAATCAAAAATATTCAAGAGGAAATTAATTGTTAAAGAAAAACGATTTTTTTCTATGGGAAAAAAGTATTTGTACACTTGAATAATTTGACTTTTAAATTCAACATAAAACTTTCAATTTCAGAAATACTCTCTGTAATGATGGAATATTCCTTTCTGCAGTATTTCAAGTGCATTTGGTGTTAATATTTGTAAAATTTTGATCATGGCTCCCAAGAAATGAGAGTTGTCCCAAACTGTGAAGGAAAACTGTTATGTGCCGAAGGAAAATCATATCATGAAATAGGCAGAAAGTTCAAAATTGGACACTCAACAGGGCAAAGTATAATTTAAAACAAAGATAGAGCAGGAACCATTGAAAATAATCCATAATGTGGACAGCAAAAATTGATCAATGACAGGGTAGTGAGCATGTTGCTTAGAGAAATTGACAAAAATCCTATTGTGAGTAGCAGAACATTGGCCAATAACATTGCAACAACATCTAGTATTACTATTGCACACAAAACAGTAAGAAATTACTTCCATGATACAGGTTTAAAGAGAAGAGTTCTGAGAACCAAGTCATTCATCAGCAAAGATTACAGAGTGAAATGTTTGAAGTTTACACTTGAATATCTTAATGAGCCACAAGAATTGTGGGTCACAGTAATATTTAGTGATGATACTTATTTGATTGTGATTGTAAAACTCTGTGTGGTCCAAAGATAACACAGCTTTGTAAATGAAAAATTTTCAAGAAATTGCCAATTTTGGTGTAGCACATGTGATGGGTTGGGGATGCATGGCAGTATCAGGTACAGAAAATTTAGCAATCATTGATGGTGCAAATTGCACAACAAATAATTCAAAACAATACTTATCTTGAATTATTTTGAATTATTTGTTTTGAAATTTGTGGTATTTTAACATTGTATGCTTATAGAATCTAATTGTATCCAATTGCTACATTTTTTTTCAGAAGTCTCTCGCCAAGAAGCCACAACAGAGGAGTGAGCTACAGCTAAGAAAACATCGAAAGCTAAGTTTATACTCGTTTTTCTTGTTTTAGCTGTAGTTGTTATTTTTGTTATCATACTGTTCTTGTCCTTGACCATTTTACTATTGTTTTGTGCAGAAGATTACAAGTTGCAATTGATACAAAGGACCTTCATACAAAATATTAAACTTTATTATTATTACAAAATGTTACTGAAATGCAAGTGTACAAATACTTTTTTCCCATCAGAAAAGTCGTTTTTCTTCAATAACTAATTTTCTGCTAAATTTTTTTAATTTAAACTTCAATAGGGGTTTTTTAATTATAAATAAAAAACTATAATACAAAATAAAATGAAAAATTTCATCTATTTATTGCCATATTCAAATATTTTAAGGTGTACAAATACTTATTTCCCTCACTGTAACTTATTAAATAAACTTTTCTGGGAAACATGTTTGAAAGTTTTCATACTGAACAATGCTAAATGCAATTTTTGCAACAGAACCATCTTTTCCAGAATTAATTCTTGATTCATTGTATTACAGCATTATCTATTCTTGAAATATTAACTGACATAATTAATTTATTTCTTAGATGAAAACATACAATTGACAAATGGCCCTCTCACTAACTCATAATGGTACTTTTATCATATGTTTGCAGCATGGAAAACTGTGTGAGATATTCGATAAGGTCGAAAATTTAATTATTGGGCATTGCAGGACAGATAATACAGTTTCATGTCATATTTTATTACATAATTTATCACAAGACTGACTTTCAAAGAATTATTTTCATTAATAGAGATATCTCCCAGCGTTTTCAACAGCAACCATAAAATGAATCAAATATCAAAGAAATTTCTGGTGACATTGCTAATGATAGCACTTGTAGTTTTTTTAATCTTTTCAAACAGCTGTGGGAGATTTTTCAACCTAGAATTTAACCCTAGAAAGGTAAACAAAGGTATCAAAATTCACAGATCATTGGTTTCTAAGCATGCGATGTCCCTTAAATTTTCAGTACCTTCATTTTTTTCTGATCAATAACGATCCAAGCAATATTTTTCTTTTAAATTAATTCCAATCTATATTTTTTTGGTAGCTGGTAGTTTGACAGACTACCTTTACCCTCCACGTTTGTAAAGCTTCTTGTAGCTGCGCAGCTCTGCATGACACCTGTGTAGCCCGCTGCAGTATGACTATAGGGGCAGTCTAATTGTATGAGCAGCTCTGCATGACAACCGTGCAGGGCGGTGCAGTATGACTAAGGGGCAGCCTAGCAATTGGTAGCCATACCCGTATCCCGCCTATGGCAGGGTCAGGTCTGTGGGTTCTAGTCCTCAACTCATGCCTATCCCCTACCAGGTCCCTGTCCACCCCACACACTATCATATTTTTGTCGACTGCTTGCTCCCACGTTAAGTAAATCTCAGGAATGCAGGTGGTCAGAAGCCCCCTGGGAAGGGGGAGACCAAAGCTCCCCCACAACCAGAAGTTAAGCTATTGAGTGTGCAACACATCTGCTACATGAAATCGTCGAATTTGTTCCTGCTGCCCTTCAGAAATTAAATGCATGATGCAATATTCATGCCACTGGTGCTCCAGTGCAATCTGTGGTAATCATCATGGGCAAATTTGTATTCAATGTGGAAATTTTTAAAAAAAAAAATGCGTATTGTGCATTGCAACATATTGATTAATAAATATGCAATCAAGTTTTAAAGTTATAGCATGGCATTTCAATAAAATATGGCAATGTACTTTGGTAGTCTCACAGACTACCCTTTACCCTTAATGTAACAGCAAAGATGTAGTGTAGCGTGTTCGTCCTTTGCAATAATCCAGAGACTAAGTTCATCAAATTTGTAAAACTAACTAATTCAAACTAATTTAATTAATAAACAATTAATTCGTGATGAAAATGATAAACTCGAATAAATATTATGAAATTTGTGGATCAATAATGAAATTCGTGGATCAACACTAAAAAGCAACTGTACCGACCAGAGTAGTAAAAACCGTTTTTCTAAATTCTCTTTTTCTTTTTGTTCTAGAATTTTAAATGAAAAGTTGAGTTCCAATAGAACTCCAACCTTTTGAATTCTGGAACAGAGAGAATGAAAATGACGTCATGCTGGTGATGCATGAAATTCGAAGAGCCTCACCAGACAATGACGTCATTAAGGAAATGTCAGGTCGGGATGACCTGCTACAATAGCATTACCTCTCTAGAGTTAAGAGACCCATTTTTTTAACATCAACATTTTTTTATACGGTTTTACATTAGTTTTAATTCAAAATTTTGGAGTTATGTGAATTTTAAAAATTATGGAACGTATCCCCAATTTTTCCATAGACTTATAGTCCTTTTTAATGCAAATTCTTTTCACGCGATTTTCAGAGGAAAGTGGCTCCCTTACAATGGTCCTCTTCAGTTGAAAACACCCCCTAAGTACCCAGACATTATCCCTATAGAACACATTTGGTTTTTTTTACCAAAATTAAAAAAAAAGAAAACATACCATTACTGGGAAACAAATTCTGAAATCTGCCTTGCAAGATGAATGGATGAGGATTTTCACAAATATCACAAAATGTTTGGTGGAATCAATGTCCAGACGTTTGAAAGTTGTTGTGAAAGCCAATGGACTACACACAAAATATTAATTTGTCGTTGGAGTTGAAATATCTGCTATGTTCATATGTAATGAGTTAGTGCTTCCATACTTTTTTTGCTTTGAAAATTTGGTTTTCTTTCAATTTCAAGAAAAGGTTCTTTCCCCACACATTTTATTATTGTTACAGTACATATACTATGCAAGGGTTGTTATTACATCAGCGTTTTACTTTCTTTTCAATTAAATATTCTGAAATCACAGAATATCATAGTGCTTCCATACTTTTTGTGTCAACTGTAAATGACAAGGTTAGTTAATGTTCAATACAATGTAGGTCCCAAGTGTCATAATAAGGTCCCAAAGTCAGGATGAGTACAGACCATTTTGGGGCCCCATAGGAATTGGTTGTGATGAAAAAAAAAATATGTGTAGCATCTAGCCCTTTGTTACCAGTGCCGGGTTTAGATATTGAGAGGCCCTAGGCTATTTCATTTTTGAGACCCTCTTCCTAAGTTTTGAAGCGTGCTAAATGTTGAGGCCCTAGTCTTCAGCCTACTTAGCTTAGTAGTAAATCCGGCACTGCTTGTTACTGAGGGAGGAGAGTTATATCAACAATGGGTTGCTAGCCAACAGTTCACTGTCCAATGCTGTCCACGGTCCAGTGGCGTCACTACGGTTGGCGTCACCCAGTGCGATGACACCATGGTGTCACCCCCCCTCTCAAAAAAACCCGCTTCTTCTGCATTGGTGTCACCCCCTTTTCTCATGGTGTCACCCGGTGCGGCCGGCAACCCCCGCACCCCCTAGTGACGCCACTGTGTCCACCTGTCCTTTAACACTGCCCACTGCCCAAAACTGTCCTTTAAAACACGGGTTAACACAGTCACTGTACAACAGTTCATCCACGTTTGAAAGGTTCTAGTACTATACAGTCAGTAAATGCAGGGTGACAATCGGCTATACTGCTATCACAATCGGTCAGTCCCGAACCGCTTCATCGATAATTACTTCTAAATAACCACAATTTATAATCAAACTTTGGCTATTGTCATCAATTCTGATATTATAATGCCACTAGACAATAGTTCTCAAGTGAATATATAGATGGTGGCTGCATGCAAACAAGCATAACCCCCATCTGCATATGTGTACATGCACAAAGTAGTGTTGATAGCACAATATAGGACAGATAGTCACCCTACGTAAATGGATATTTGCCTTTGCGACATTGCGATAGAGCAGTGCTCCGCAACCTTTTCACACCTATGGAACACCAAAGCTCTTCATAGAATTCCATGGCACATCAAAAGCTAAAGGGGGGATTGCGTCCCACTCCGAGCACCAGCTGTTTAGGGGCGACCAAACTATGGCAGTCTCCTTTTTTTCTGTTCCTTGATGAGGTGCAAAAAACATTTCTTTCTGCTTTGGAGCATCAAATTTTTCACCGCCCTGGACAACATTAGCTGCAATTTATTTTTCAGCTTTAGGGCTTCAAATTTTTCACCACCCAGAGCAACATGATCTCCAGCTATGCCACCGATAATAGATATTAATTTAATAAACAAATTTTATAATAAATTTTAGAAGGCTACAATGAGAATATTTCATTGCAAGTATTCTCGTTATTGTCTTTGATCTATCAAATCTATTGAAATATTATTTAGCTAGAAAATTATCTTATTTGACTGTGTCACACCTGTATCGGCTCAAAGCACACCGGTTGCGGAGCACTGCGATAGAGGAACGGCATTTCAATGAACATCATCCGTGTGAATAGGCCGACAACCACTCACCCAACTCAAAGCCCTATTGATTCAATAATTAAACCTGCTGAACGCCCACTGCAACGGCAGTTATACAGGCAATAGATCAACTTTCATATTCTGTGCTCCAGAGGTCAGGCCAAATTCTGAAGCCAGTGGTTCGATTCTCTCCCTGCTAAAAGTTATAGGGGTGTGGAGAAAGAAATATTTAAATTATCTATTTAGAGGTCTCAGTCTGTTGTTATTTTTCTTTGCTGCCAATAATGTCACTGCTTTTTCCTCCGATATTTGCATAATTCATTAATAAACTTCAGCTGGATTGTTATGTGCTGCACAATTCCCCCCTCCCCAGATTCTCGATTCCCTATATTACAATAGCATTCCACAGTTCATGTTGTAGTATCAAGAGCCATAAACGCAATACCATTGATCATCGCCTCAAAATATTATTTTCAACCCGTTTTTCAATTATTTTTTAGCTGATATCATCCAATCGACGACTGGCGCTATCCTTTACAACTGAACACTTCTTCAAATTATCAATAAAAGAAATCGTGGTAAGCAAATGTGAACTTTTACATATTTCTTCTAGCCACACCTTTCACTGAATAAGGATCTTAGGAATAATTGCAAAATAGAAAAGTTGGTCTTAATTTTTGAGACCACAGGCCCTAACGTATCAATCCTACTATCTTGCACAAGATTTTACAACGTTATATTTCATCTGTAACTTATTTACTACCTTTCTATGTCGTGATTGAGTATACAGAAAGGAGCACGACCATTATTACTGTTTATATTTTAGAAGCGCCTCAACATCCTCATCTACTGCGTTGGAAATGACATGGCTATCTCAATTAAAATAGGATGGGCCATGCCAATGGATGATATGACGGTTATAATGGTAAGATCAATGTAGGCGACTAACCCAGTATATCTGTACTGGGTAGGCGACTAACCCAGTGTAGGCGACTAGCCCAGGAGGCGACACTCCATTACTCTCTCCCAGAGTTTCATGGAGTGGCTCATCAGCTTTATACCCCTATAGTTACCACAATCTTGGACATCCTCTTTGCCCTTGAAGAGTGGTACTATCCAGCTCTCACGCCATTCTGATGGCATTTTATCTCCACTAGCTATCCTGCTGAAGAGTTTTCCTAGCCACTTTGTTCCTGTCTCCCCTAGGCTATGCCTCACTGTAATGGGGATTCCAACTGGGCCTACAGCTTTTTGGCCTTTCAACATCCTAAGTGCCCAGGCTACTTCCTCCTGTGATACACTGTCCACTGCCCCTGTTGCTGTGGGATATGTAGTGAGGTCCTCATCCTCCTCACCAGCATTCAAAAGGTTTTGGAAGTACTCTTCCCACCTCCTCTTTACCTCTGGGGGGGGGGGGACAGCAAGACCCTCCCTTCACTATCCTTCACTGTTATGGCTCGGGGTATATCATTAGCGGCCCTATCTCTTGCCTTGGCTAATTTGAAAACTTCTTTCTCCTCTTCCTTTGTCCCTAACTGCTCATAGAGGGCCTCATACTTCTGGTGCTTGGCCTGGGCAATGGTCCTCCTTGCAGTGGACCTGGTCAGCCTATAATGAGTCTTTGACTCCTGGTCCCCTACCTCCCCCCACCTCTGGAAAGCAGATTTCTTTTGCTTAATGGCTTCTTCTACCTCCTCATTCCACCACCATGTCTCCCTGTTTCCTTGGCAAGTGCCTCCTACTTTGCCCTGCCCCAGAATGGCTTTCCCACAAGAACTAATTTTTCTGGCGACCCTGTCCCACATGGCATCAGCTGTCCCTTCCCACTCCCAGTCTACCTGTCTGTCCATTTCTTCTACAAATTCCTCTTCTTTTGTGGGCAATTTCCACCACCTGATGACCTGTTCACCTTTCCATGAATGTGCCTTGGCTGCTTATTTCACTTGGATCTCTAACATAAGTAGTCTGTGGCCACATTCTTTTTGGAAATTTTCACTTGGGAGTGCCCAACAATCATGCATCTCTGGTCTATGCTGCCCTCTAACCATAAAGAAATCTATCTGTGGCATCCCTTGTGGTGACTGGAATGTGATTAGGTGCTTGTCCCTCTTCCTAAACAATGTATTTGAAAATGCATGACCAAGTGCATTTGCTGTGTCGAGGATGCACTGCCCTTCTATGCTAACTGTTCCATATCCCCACCCCCCATGGACCACCCCATAACCCTGGTTGTCCTTGCCTACATGTCCATTAAAGTCCCCACTGATAACTAAGTACTCATTCCCATGGTGATGCCCTACACTTGCCTCTAGTGAGTGCACCAAGTCCTCAAAATCTGTCAGGAAACCCACCTTTGTGTGTTCATCCAGACCTGCCTGGGGGCATATGTGCTAATGAGGTGGAGCACTACTCCTTGCCAAATCACTGTAACTAACATTAGCCTGCTATTAATTCACTTCACCAAGGTGACTCCTTGCTGCAGCTCCCTATCTAATAATATGCCTACCCCATTTCGTCCCCCTTCACTAGCTGTATAAATAAGTTTATATCCCTCACCAAGGGCCCTGGATCTCTTTCCCTTCCACTGGGTTTCCTGTAGGAAAGCTACCTGGATCCTCCTTCGCTTTAGGATGTTAGCTAACTCCCCTGTTTTACCAGTAAGGGTCCCCACATTCCATGTGCCCAACCAAAGCTTTGCTATATTATCCATACATGCCCAGACTGGGGCGACCCCAGACAGGCGTCTGGAACCCACAGGAATGTTGGCACTGCTTGCCATGGGGATGCCAGCCTACCCCACGGTGGACACTCGATGCACTATCTGTCACAGGGACCAAGGTCCCAACCCCTGTGACAATGTGAGCTCCCATTGACATACTATATATGAGGTAGAGAATTACATAGTAAAAAGGTTTTTTTACACTAAATATAGGATTAAATATGGGATATTGAATTTTCAGGTTAGTGGCATCCCTCACATAAATGCCAGAATAAAAACAAAAATACAAATCACTAAAAACAATGCTAAAAAGGTACACCATTGACTATCCAAACACTAACAACTGGTGACCATTACAAACTGTAATTTAAACTGGCAAAGTGGTTAGCAGCTGCAAGGATAAGTGCTTCTCTGCCTAAGCAGACGATTCACTTCTCCTTTGCAAAGCCCAATGGGAGCAATGAATGGCGTTGTTAGGCCTATATAGCCAAGACCACCTAGATAACAAGGCCTGTGCACTCACATGTGACGTCATCAGAAGAAGGCTGACCTTGCAATTCACCTCAATCTTAATACAAATTCTACCTGCATATATGCACTTAAGGTGCCCAATACTGCAACTTCAGAAATGTGTCAAACTTGGGGATACTCAAATCTTAGTTACACATGCACAAAATAATGTACTGAAGTATAAAATAAACATAGCTTTTCTGGATAGTGCCATTGTGCAAAACGAGTGGATATACTAAAATCTGGTCATGGCTAAACAATTTAGCTCCTTAATTAATTTACACTTAAATTTTACTCACTTGCTGGTTCTGCAGATATACTGCAACTTTTTGAAGTTGATTTCTTTCCTGAAGCCTGTTGCATAAAATTACAATAGAAAGGAATGAGGCAAACGAATAAAACTAGTCACTAGATTGTATGAAGTAGTAGTGAAATACACGTAGCAAAGACGGACCTCAACTTTCCTTTTATCAGTTGTCACCTGAACTGGTTCAACTATATTTAAAACAAAAGACTTCCAAATTATAGGACTACAGAATAGAACACTTAGTTCACCACATGAATAGCACACACCTTCAGAGAAATACTGCTGGGTTGGTAAATTTGACCAGTCTATAAGAGAACAAATTGACAAATTTCATGGAACTCATGCTTCTTTCAATATTTGGAGACTTTCAAATGAATGCTTTCTATAAAGCAACAAATTAGTGACAAAATTTACAGGTAACAATCCATATCAGCATTTCATGGATTTTTATAAAAAATCCTAAACTAAATTTCTAATTGGGTTTAATAAGACTGGGGAAAAGGATATCAAGGATATCAGGATAAGAGACGATTATTCTATGGGGTGATCGTCCCAAAAGGCAACCAAATCCTTCCATCTGCCACCACATATTGCATAAGGTTTTACTGAAATGCTACATACATTAACTATATAATGATTTTTCAGTGTCAGTGTCAATTCAGTCTGAGTAGTACAAATGATAAATTTACTAATTCTCCAAGTACTTTCAAATAATTGATAGGAAACTATTTAGTAGTATGTACTTTGCAACTTCTTATTTCGTTCCTTAGTTGGCACATAATGCAATATCAGTAAAAAAAGAATTAAAGCTCGTCAACTTCTTTGCTGACTTCTTCCAGAATAATCTTTAAATTACCTTTAGATTTTGGATCTTTTCTGCTCGGATTTTGGATTGTCTCTGTGTTCTCTAGATTATACAAATCGATATTAATCAAAAAAGGTATCGATAATTCGCATTCTTTAAGATAACTTACCAACTTCATCATTAATAAGAGTACCGGTAGGTTCTTCACAACTTGAAGCTATTTAATTAAAATTAAAAATCTTAAGCCATCCACATAATTGATAGCAAACATTTACACATTCCGAGTGTAACATGAAGATCACATGAAGACCAAATCAAGAAATTTACCATTATCGTCCATCATATAAACTTGGGCAAGAGATTCTACAGTTGATGCATATTCATCTAATTTGCAAATGAGAAACAAATTATCAGTCATTCAACTTATCAAAATTAGCATGCATTACTAATCTAAAAGCACATACAGTAAAACATGGTTATAACATTTTGTTCAGGACCAAAGGGAACAAACGTTATAACCTTGAAAACGCTATAGCCATGATATGCTGTTTTTGTGATTTTCTATCCATAATACTTATTGGATTGTATATACGCGATGTAATGGTAAAACAACGTCATGTGGGGGTACATAAATGATTTCTCTATATATATATATATAGGCCTACAGTAATAAAGAATTGATGATTGCTTCATGGTGGATGGCTGCTTCCACCAAGGAGCAGCAAACTGTGTTGGGAACACCAGTTCTCATCTGATCACTGAAGTTGAGAAGTGCAACCTCTGCATAAGAACTATGCTGTGAATGGGGCTCTAATGACCTTGTAGTTGATGGGTTCAGAGGCGTAACTAGGGGGGGGCAGATGTCCCCGGCGCAGAAGGCAAGGGGCACAAAAATGTACAGCAAAAATATGCTTAGCGGGTGCCAGAGGGCGCAGATTTTGGTCTTTGTCCCCGGGTGCAGAATACCCTCGGCCTGCCTCAGTACGCCACTGGATGGGTCCTAAGACACCAACAAACAAATAATGCTTCCACCTCTGGATGTTGAGGCACACATATCCTCTTGGTATCTTGGCTGACCTCTACACAAGTTCCTTGTATTTTGTCACAATTGTTGATAGCTATTTTGAGAGTGGCAATAGGAATCCCAAATTGTCTTACCACCTCAATTCTAGGTCGCTTGTGTCATTACTACTAAAACCACAAATTAGCAAGATTGAGTGGTCTGTTCATGTACAATGTATGTAATGAACAGCTTATGTTGTACATTCTGCACATATGCAACATTCCTAATCAGGAAATATGCACATATGATTTGGAAGATTTTCATATCTATGACAGGATATGAAAAACTTGGCTGCCCACCAGGACCCTGCAAACGTTATAGCCATGAAAACAAACGCTATATCCAGGACCCTGCAAACGTTATAGCCATGAAAACAAACGCTATATCTGTGACCCTTTACCATTAAAAAAGCCATAGGCTCTGCCAGGACCAGCCCAAACAGACACTATAGCCATGAAAGCGTTGTACCCATGAACGTTATAAACGTGTTTTACTGTATAACAATACGAAATTTTAGATTAGTGCATGAGAAGGATCCCTTACTGCACCCGACTTAGGTTTAAAATTCAGTTTTAAACACTTACGAGTATGATGCATACAATTTAGAGTTTATAATATTATAAATGCTGTTGATGATCTTATAGCAATAAGAAAGCTATGACTGCGACAAATTACATACCAGTGTCAGTGTCTGAATGTAACTTATCATCATCTTTGCCAGAAACACGTGATGAGGTACCTAAATGAAATAATGACATTCAAATTTCTCTGTTTGCCCTAGCAAATTAAATCGTTCTTTGCACAACAACAATAACAAAAAAACATTTATACCATGCCAAAATGGCAATTCTGCGTTACAAGAGATAAGGATTTTATATACATTCACTTACTAGCTACATCGTTTTGCAAGTCTGTTTGAGTATCCTCTGGAGTTTCAGGGATGTAAACTTCAGTTCCATTTAGGCAGCTTGGTGGCATTTCTTCAACGTTAAAGTCAGAATCAGATCGCAGCACAAGGCCATTAGTGAGTATATTGCTATAGTGATCATAATCAGAGGTCTGGTTGCTGTCATTTAACTAGGTAAATCAGAAAATAGATATTTATAATATGCACCAGCTGTCATAAATAGCACTGCTGTCGTCTTCAATTTGTGAAAAATGTACTTCAGTTTCAGTAAGATCCATAACTTTGAAAAAATAAAAACACACATGCTATTACATATGGAGGAATCTCCACGTTTCTGACAACAAAAGTTACTTTAAGAAGTCGAATCTTCAGAAAACTTCAAAAAAATTTACTTCACAGTAAGCGATAAAATATGCAACTGAAATTAAAAGCAATGATTGAAATACCATCTGATCAAATCTCACCCGGACTGGTTAATAAAAGCAACGTTTTTATGTATTTTAATATAAATCTTTATTATCGCCCTCAAAATAGGCTCCTTTTGAGCCAATAAAAGCATGCCAATGGTTAATCCAATTTTCCATACACTTCTTATAGGCCTCTGCCAGGATGACCCTTAGTTCCTTTGGCGATTTTTTTGGCCTCAATTGACTCATGGTGCATTCCCCAGAGCAGATATTTGTGTTTTGGAACTAAGAAAAAGTCACAGGGAGCCAATTCAGGTGAATATGGTGGTTGAGCTGTGATTTTAGGATGATTGAATGAACAGTCAATCATCTGTAATTCCATTGGAAACACAAAATTTCAAGCAAACTCTTTGTTCAATTTTTTTCCATTGTAAAAAAAATCGCCAGACAAACTTTTTGCACCATCAACAAATGGCTGCCAAACACACATTAATTGATGAATCCTGCTCAAACTTCAGACGAATGTCAAAGAAGGTTGTGCTATCCTAGAGATAAAAAATTTACCCATTCAGTTTACTAGGGGTGGTTTAAATGGACCAGGCCAGGTCATATTTGATCACATGGTGTTGTACGCCATATGACTACTGTACTATCCTTCATACAACACTTAATTGATGCACAGGGAAATGAAAACCCAGACTACTTTTGATGTGCAAGATAGAAATCTAATGGCAGTACGTCATGAAGGCCCCATAGAACAATTATTAACGAATGTCATTCAACAATATGGAAATCACATGCAGTCATGCCATTTTATATACAGTATTAAGGAGAACCTAAAGTAATAATAAATCTATGTTAATAAAACTAGCCTCAAGATGGCAACAAAATTCAGAAATAAAATTCTAAAAAATAAACAGTCTCTTTAGCATCAGTAGGTAAATTACCAAACTGCCTTCCATGGGTAGGTACTAGACACATTCTTCATTGGATGGTGCTCAGTGGCATAACTTGTAGGGGCACTGGGGTCAAATTGCCCCAGGCGCCTTGCCCGTCTTGCTGGAAATCAGTCGCTGTGACAAAATGTACGACAAGTTTACAGCAAATAAAAAGTGTTCCATACGTGCACCACGTCTACTCAGGCAAGCAACTGGGAAGGATGAGGGCGTTTCGAATGCCTCTTGCCCTGGACGCCACAAGTAAAGTAATGCCACTGAGAAATTATTACTTGACAATTTAGTGAGCCCTCAGAAGGATGCTCTGCTTCTGCCCTTTTTTCCAATTATTACCGCAACAATGGAGTCATGATAGCCGACACTTTTGATGAATTTCCAAGTTTTAAACTTGTATGTTGTTTCTGCTGCTTGCAAAGTAAAGCAGCAAAGCAAGCTTTTTTAATGACAGTTTTAATCCTATTAGGGGGAACAATTTGAAAATTAAGCACCACAACCTCAGCTATTACTAAAATGGATGGCTGCTTGGGAAAACTGGGTACCACTGATACCCAAAAATCGTCGCATTAGTGTAATGTCTATGCAGTCTCTGCATTAAAACTTCATTGGATGGGGCTTTAATGACGTTGTAGTCGGTGGTGGGCCAGTAGTGTTTGGTGCCCCACTTACATCCATAACTTTGATAAGAGAAAAACAAATATGAATCTGTTCAGGCCCTGATGTCCTTCTATTTGAACCCCCTTCATTTCACCCCCCCCATATTCTGCAAGGGATAACCTGCCAACTAGAGAACCCTCATACCATATTTGCAACAGTCTACACTACACACAAATCCAGATAAAAGATGCCTTTTTGAAGCACTGAAATAAGCAGTATTTATTAACTTTAATGCCAAACATATCAAAATTGTTATTTGTGGACTTGATACATTTTGGAACTGAGCGCCTCAATTATCAATTGATGTTAACGAAATAGCAGGATTTGGAGACTAGAGAAGGAAACTCCAATGTGGCAGGTCAATGCATGGGTAAATAACACGAGGGTATCTACCAACTGGTAGAGGAGGGTAAGCAGGATGTCAAAGAAGATAGGCATAACACTGCAACCCAGGGAGGGCAAGGAGGGGGGGCGCAACAACACTGCAAAGACTAGTACAGGACAAAGCTAAGGAATGGGGGGTTAGGGTAGTGGTGACAGAGTATGGAGGGAAGGACGGCAAAGAAAATGCTGAGGGTGTAATCTATGGCATTACGAGGGAGAGCTCACTTCTGTTTCAGGCAAGAGATGGGTCACTGGAGAGGAAACAGGATGGCAAAGATCACAGGTGGAGAGGAGGGTAGTGTATTATGTGGGGATCAAGTGGAGGATGTTAGGCATGTGATCCTCGCCTGTCCAGAGCTGAACCACTGGAAGAGGTGCTGGGAGTGATCCAGTCTGGGGTTGAGTGGGTGCTAAAGGCAAACGTGTTGCTAGGGTGTTGGTGGAGATCTAGGCATATGGGTATAGCATGAAAAATCTCACTAGCAAGGTATCCATTACAATGGAATACATATTCGTGCACTTCACGTGCAGGGTGTCCCAATGTGTCGCCATTGCATTTATGAATTTTTATGAAAGCTTATGTGGGCGTCCACACCTTGGAACATTTTGAGTTGGACCTGTGTCGTTATATTTTTTTTATTACACTTCTGATTATTAAGGTTATTTTGGTTTTAACAACGCCAAAATAATAGCATTATTAAATTATTGACTTAACCTCTAATTCCGGGTTGTCCAACCTGTGGCCCATGGTGCATCATTTCTAATTATGCATTACAGCCTACCTGCTATGTAACACCTGTTATCTTCAGGTTATTATAATTATTTTTAATCAATAAAGATCAAGCAAAACCCGAATTTAATTTAAGATTTTAAAGGTTCGTAGTGGGGTTGTACCCGGTTTTAGTAAAACGAAGAATAAAAACCAGATTTTTGTGAAAAGTTTGACCTTGTTGTTTATATTACCCAAATATACGATTATTTGGAAAATATACGATTATTTGGAATATACGATTATTTGGAAAAGAAAAACATATATAGGTTTTAATTGATACGGCATTACATGTTAAGTAAAGTTAATACTTCCTTATGACAACTTTTGCATGAACAAAAAAGCTCTACTCAGGAATATGTAAAAATCTTCAATGTTACCTTACAATAATGTATACATACACATACAATTCACTAATCTTGGATCCAAGTAAATTTGATTATATAATTGTTCTAATAATGCAATATGTGCATAAACATTATCATGTAATATTATCATGATCTAATAATAAACTTAGTATTTTCCTTCGTCAAATTCACATCCTTATCAATGTTTACTCAAGTGGCATATTCAATCAATCATGAGTAATTGCAATTCTTTTTCTTTACTTTTTAGTTCCTTATTTTCATAAGGGCTAGCTATAAGAGAAATTACAATAGGAATTAGTTTTAATTTCAATTATTTGCATTTGGTCAGGTTCAATTTATTTAAAAAGAAAAATTTTTCTTCTTCTTCCTGCCCAACTGATTAGTTTCTTCCTTTTAAATTGTATTGTAGAAATCTCATTTAAAAATGATAAAAAAATAACTATACATTTTCCTACCTTTACCTTGACACACAGCTAGTTTAATAGTCTGTAATCACAGTTGAGCCTATTTAGCTTTTTGTTGTAAGATGGTTGCCACTTAGGTTCTTTTGTAAGTGGTAAGTTAATAATTGTTTGTTTTAATGGTAGGTGTCCATTAGATGTTTTTTTCTTTTTTCTTTTCACTGCATTTTCTCCCAGGGTTCACACACTTTGCATAGTTCTAGGTTGGATTAACGTCTTAAGTTCTATTTCTTCATAGTTATGATAGTCCATTTATCACTTGTAGATGATGGTTCCATATCCTTGTTGTCTTAGTTGCAGTAATTATCACCTGAGACTCTTACAGATGTCATCGTGTGGCAATCGTGATTTTGGTTCTGCTCTTCTCTCCCTTTAAATCTCTCTCTCTCTCTCTCTTCCTTTATATAGCCTTGCTTTTGAAATCATAAACAAATTTCCTGTTGGGTAACCCAACCCGTTGGAATGTAACTTGGTATTGTGTCACAATGTTGGAAAAGTAAGTTGATAGTTTTTTGTGTTATGTAGAGAATGACTTCATTGTGTATTGCAGGATTGGAATCACATTTCTAGTTTCCTTCCTCTCAGGAAATTGGTGACAGATGTGTGGTTAGATTTCTTTATTGTTTTTGTTATAAATTTTTGGATATTTGGAGGGGGGGTTGTAAGTGAGTTGGTGTAATTTTTTTTAGTTGTTGGTTTGCCATGTATACTTGGGTGGCATGTATACTACTATTTCGTTATTGTTTTGAGGAATTTGGAGGATGTTGAATTTACCAGACATATTTGGTGAGTTATGGAAGCTCATATTTTGTAATTATATATTTTTCATTTGTTTAAGTAATTCAGGGTTCAAGTAGTTGGGGTGTATCTGGGCATGTGGGTGGTTGGGATGGTTGACAACCTAACACACCCAACGTTATCTTCACCCGTTTTGGTTATGACAGCCTGTGGCTGGCATTCAGTTCATGGAGCAGCCGAGTGACCCACAACTCCAGAAAGGTTGTACAACCCTGCGGTAGTTCAATGGCAGGGTTGTTAGGTTACGTTTAGGTTATGTTGCATTGGCAGGGTCGAATGAGGGACGTTGTCCCTACAATGACATATTAAACTTAATATTAGCAATGATCTGGGCGCTGATGGGTACTAATGATGGGGACCCCTTCAGTTGTGGGACCCGGGTGCAATGCACCCTCTGCACCCCCCAGATGGCTGGCCCTGTTCACGTGGCTAATACTGCAACTTCAGACATGTGACAATCTTCAGCTACAAAGTAATATACCTACTGTACTACATTTTAAAAAACAATTAATACTCATAACCAGTAGATACAGTATACAAAAATCTGTCTATGGCTAAACCAATTTAGTTCTTTAATTAGTTTAGACTTAAATTTAACTCACTTGCCGGTTCCACAGACATACTGCCACTCACCGATTTTATATTCTTTCCAGGAGTTCACTACATAAAAATACAATAGAAAGGAATGAGACGAACAAATAATACTCATAAAATTAGTCACTAAACAGCATATAAAGCAGTAGTAAAATACACAGTATAAACGGACCTCGGATTCACTTTTGTCAGTTGTTACCTGAACCGATTCAACTACTGTATATTCAAGACAAAAACCTTACAAATTTATAGGATTACAGAATAGAACATGTAGTTTATCACACAAATAACACACACCTTCAATTTCTACATTGACATTTGATTTGTGTTTGACACACCAGTTCTATTCACATCACTGAAGTTAAGCGATGCAACCGAAGTTCGTACTGACGTGGGTGGTTGGTTGGGAACACTGGGTACTTATAATTTCCCCACTTATACTTCCCTCTCACCGGCAAGCAGCCTCCATAGGGTCTGGCCCATTATGGCTGCTTGGCAAACTCCCCCACCCGTTGGTATAACCAACTAATGGTATACTGCTGGGTTGGTATATTTGTCCAATAAGAACAAACAGACAATTGTATTATTTCATGCAAATCATGCTTTGGTCAATATTTGATGATTTACAGATAAACGCTTTCTAAAAAGAAACAGATTAGCTACACAAAATTTGCAGTAACAAAACATACCAAAACTCCATGGATTGTTATAAGGCTGCTTTCCACAGGTGGCAGGAGATAGGGGACCAGGAGTCCAATACTCCATATAGGCAGGCAAAGACCACTGCTGGAAGGATCATTACCCTGGCCATGCACCAGAAGTACGTAGGCCCTCTATGAGCAGCTAGGGACAAATTTTTTTGTTTGTTGGTGTTTAAGGTCCCGTCAACTACAAGGTCATTAGAGACCCGCCCATTGCATAGTTCTAGTGCATAGTCTGCACAGACACTACACTAATGCGACGATTATTGGGTATTAGCAGTACCCAGCTTTCCCGAGCGACCACCCATGTCAGTACTAACTGGGCTTGCGTTGCTTAACTTCAGTGATCAGACGAGAACTGGTGTGTCCAACGCAACTCGCCGCTCCCTGCTAGGGACAAAGGCAGTGGCGGATCCATGGGGGGGTGATCGGGGTGATCACACCCCCCCCCGTGGCCAGGCCGAAGGCCTTTGAATGCAGTCCTTTATTGTTAATTATAGCTTGAATTCACCTGGGCATTGATGAAACTAGAGCTATTGTTGTTTCTGGGGTGCTTTCTTTACCATGAGTGATGCAAATTGTTGATCAAGTCATGCCTTGATGAAAACTTTTTTTTTCTGAGTTTTAACTCCAACTGGTGCCACAAATTTTCAATTGCCTTAATATCTGGTGACTGTGGAGGAGTTACCAATAATTTTCTTGCATTATATAGGAGAAATTCTTTAGTTACTTGAGCCATGTGTATGGGATCATTGTCTTGTTGGTAGTAATAAGTTCTTTCACTGCCTAATTTTTTCACACTCTTGGTCTATTGCCTTGGATCATTTCCATGTATGCCCTGGCATTCATAATTCATTAAATTATTACAAGTTCACCAACTCCAGCAGCATTCAGACATTCCTAAATCATGGCACTGCCTCCTCCATTCTTCACAGTTTGAACAACATTTTTAAGAGCAAGTTCTCTATTCACTTTTCTGCAAATGAATTGTCTCCCATCTTACCCAAAAATATTAAAGTTACTTTTATCACAGAAAAGAATTTCTTCCCAAAATTCTAGTGTTTCATAAAAATAACATGTAGCAAAGTCTAATCTCTTTTGTCAGTTAACTTTGCTAATGAAAGGTTTTAACTTGGCACTCAAGCTTTATAACCAGGTGGCTGAAGTTTATTTTTGATTGATTTTGGTGTAACAGTAGTGCTAGAAATTGTTGCAAGGTGTTATGCAAGTTCCCTACAATTAATTTTTGGATTTTTTGTGAGGTGAGGTGTCGCTTTTTCACTCTCTGAAAGTGCCTTTGATCCCCCACATCTCTTGTCATTGACTGTAGAACCACTTAAATTTCTTTATCAAATACTGCCCTGTTGCATAACACCATTTTACCAGTTTACCAATTCCACAATAACTATTCCTTTGTTTAAATCAAGAAGCAATCTGATCTTCATAAGCTGCACTTAGTTTTGCTGTTTTGCACCCCATTATACCACTGCTACTGCTTGGAATGTAATTAAATTATGCAAAATAGAGCACATTCATGTGGTCTTTACTTAGAATACCTAAATTTGCAATTTAAAATCAGTTCTCCTTATCACATATTGGTTTTAAAAAGAATACAGCAAGTGTATGAATACTTTTTCCCTTTTGGAAATGCTATTTTTTTATTTAAAAAAGTAACTATTTGAGTAAAACAGGAATTCTTTTTATTTTAATTTTCCTTGCATACCTCTTAATAATTGTATAGCCATTCACAAGTTTTGAGCTGTAAATAAAAATGTTATGCCAAAAAAAACGAAGTGTATGAATACTTTTTTCCTTCACTGTACCTCAACCTGTGAGATGGATGACGTTTAATCTATTGATCTCCAAAGGCGAGTATGATGATGATGATGAAAGGCAATGAGAAAAAAAATCATTAACAAAAACAGCAAAAAGCAGGGATGTTAGGGAGCTCCCCTGCGGCCCACTCTCTACAGTCCAACTCCGATAATGAAACCCCTGGATAACGAAATTTTCTGGTTAATGAAGACAGTTAGGTAGGTCCCAGCCAAAGGTAAATGTCAATTCATGTAACTGTACCTTGGATAATGAAGACTCAGATAATGCATAATGAAGACAACTTATGCTTTTTCTGTATATGTGCTACAATATAATTTTACTCTGGATAATGAAGACAGCCTTATAAAAATTTCAAAAGGACATATTCTTGCAAGTTTTAAGGAGTTATAAGAGGGTGGCTAGAGATTTTGTTGGAGCAGAAAGCTCTAAGCTTTCAACCCCCTACTGAGAAATAAAGGTTTTAGTAATGGGTGTACAGTATTATGTTGACCTGCCCTTGTGATTGGATAGATGGTCACATTTGTACAAGTCTAATCTTTTACATACAGTATACTCTCATTAATGGACAGCCATGGGGAATTGAAATATATCCACTATTAGGAGGTGTCTGCTATTGGGAATAACGATTTACCACCTTAAGTGAACTTTGGGACAAAACGTCATGTACCACTATAGAGAGGTGTCCATTAAGGGAGGTTTCACTATATGCTGATGTTTTCATTAAATTTATCAATTTGTTTATTGTAATTTCATTCAGAAACGTTATGTTGTACGTTTTAAGTGAAAAAACAAATGCTAAGAAGCTGTCATAAGCATCAATTAGACCTAAAATTGAACATTCTGGATAATGAAGACACTCAGTTAATAAAGACACTTATGGTTGGTCCCTTAGGGGTCTTCATTATTGGGGTGCCCCCAGTCAGTACTGTCACCAAAACTAAGGGGGCTAGACTAAGACTAGGGACATGGAATATGGGAACCCTCTCTGGGAAATCTGGGGAGCTAGTCACAACTCTAAGGCTTAGGAAGATCAGCATTGCATTCCTCCAGGAAACAAAGTGGAAGAGTAATAGGTCAAGGGCCCTGGGGGAGGGATACAAGCTGATCTATACAGGTAGTGAAGGGGGACAGAATGGGGTGGGTATTATATTAAGTACGGATTTGCAGCAGGGGATCACTTCAGTTAGGAGAATTAGCAGTAGGTTAATGTTAGTTACTGTAGTTTGGCAGGGTATAGGGCTCCACCTCATAAGTGCATATGGCCCCCAAGCAGGCCTGGGTGACACAATAAAAGCAGATTTTTGGAGGGACTTTGATGAGGTAGTTCAGTCAGTAGACAGCACAATTAGACAGGGCAAGGGAAATGAGTGGTTAATTGTTGGGGGTGACTTTAATGCTCATGTTGGTAAACATGGGCTAGGATATGAGGAGGTACATGGGGGATTTGGGTATGGGATGATCAACCCAGAAGGGCAGAAGGTCCTTGATACAGCAAGAGCACATGGCCTTGCGTTAGCCAATACATGGTTTAAGAAGAGGGAAAAGCACCTAATCACGTTCCAGTCACCATAGGGGAGGTCCCAAATAGACTTTTTCATGGTTAGGAAGCAGCACAGGGCAGAGATCCAAGACTGCTGGGCACTACCTAGTGAGGACTTTCAGAAGGAAAGTGGCCATAAGCTGCTTGTGTTAGAAATACTGATGAAGGGGATGGTTAGAAGACATACCTGGAAAGGAGAATCAGTTATTAGGTGGTGGACATTGCCCACAAAGGCAGATGAATTCCAACAGGAGGTTCTCAGCAAGGTTGACTGGGACTGGAATGGGTCTGCCAATGCCATGTGGGACAGGGTTGCTAGGAAGATTAGGAGATGTGGGGAGGCACTGTTAGGGAAGGGTAGAGTAGGAGGAACTTATCATGGTAGGCAGACATGGTGGTGGAATGAGGAGGTGGCAGCTGCCATCAAGCTCAAGAAGGTAGCTTTCCACAGGTGGAGGGAAATAGGGGATCAGGTTGCAAAGACAGACTATATCCAGGCAAAGAAACATGCCAGGAGGACCATTGCCCTGGCTAAGTTCCAGAAGTATGAGGCATTATATGAAAAGTTGGGAACAAGGGAAGGAGAGCAAGCAGTTTTTAGACTGGCCAAGACTAGGGATAGAACTAGTAAGGATGTTACCAGGGCTATAACAGTGAAGAATACTAATGGTAGGGTTCTGTTCCAGCCAGCAGAGGTAATCAAAAGATGGGAGGAATACTACCAAGGTCTCTTAAATACTACCACTTGTGCAGCAGTCACAGAGAGTAACCCAAACACTCCACAGGCAGTAGACAAGGTGAGGGAGGAGGAAATAGTTATAGCTCTTCATAAAATGAAAGGCCACAAGGCTGTAGGCCCAGATGAGATCCCTATCGACGTTTGGCACACTTTGGGGACTACAGGAATAACATGGCTAGGGAAGCTTTTTAATAAGTTAGCAAATGGAGACAGGATGCCATCTGAATGGTGAGAGAGCTGGATAGTTCCCCTGTTCCAGGGCAAAGGTGATGCCCAGGACTGTGGAAACTATAGAGGCATAAAGCTAATGAGCCATTCTATGAAGCTGTGGGAGCGAGTGATAGAACGTCGCCTCAGAGACCAAACTAGTGTCTGGGGAAACCAATTTGGGTTTCTGCCAGGTAGGTCCACCATGGAACCAATCTTTATTCTATGACAGATGTTAGAGAAGTATAGAGCAGCAAAGAAGGACCTCCATGCAGTATTCGTTGATCTGGAGAAGACATATGATAGTGTCCCTAGACAGGTACTATGGAGTGTGATAACGAAGAAAGGGGTTGATGAAGGCCATATTAGGATAGTGCAGGATATGTATGAGGGTTCCATTGCTAGGGTGAGGACGGCATGGGGAACACTGCAGGCTTTGAAGTGCAGGTTGGTGTGCATCAAGGGTCAGCACTTAGCCCTTATCTATTCACACTAGTGATGGATGAGCTGCTGACGGGAATAGGTGAGTGGGCCCCTCAGTGCCTGGTATTTGCTGATAATGTGGGAAAGCTTGAGGGGTCCAAAGAGGATGCACAAAAGGGCCTACAAGACATTAGGACAGCAATGGAAAGAGGGGGTCTTAAAGTAAACATGAAGAAGACAGAGTACCTAGCTTTCAATTTTAGTGGCTGGGGCAAGGGGGTGAGATACGTTGTAGCAGTGAGGGTGTATCAGTGAGGCAAGAGTCTCGTTACTTAGGATCAGTCTTCCAAAGCAATGGGGAGATAGATTCCGACGTGACCCATAGAATTAATGCTGGGTGGCTGAAGTGGAGACAGGCAAGTGGAGTCCTGTGTGATCGACGGGTCCCAATAAAGTTAAAAGGCAAAGTTTACAGAACAGTCGTTAGGCCCGCTTTGTTGTACGGTTCAGAGTGCTGGGCAGTCAGGAAGAACCATGAAAGGAGAATGCAAGTGGCTGAGATGCGAATGCTACGCTACATGACTGGGGTGTCACCAGCTGACAGAGTCAGGAATGATTATGTTAGAGGTAGCTTAGGGGTGGGAGACATCGCGGAAAAGATGAGGGAGAAGCGGTTGAGGTGGTATGGGCATGTGATGAGGCGGGAGGAGGAGGAACTTATTAGGTCCATTATGGGTATGCACGTGATTGGAAGCACCAGGGGGAGGGGAAGACCAAAACGGAAGTGGGAGCAGGTGGTGCAGAGGGACATGGAGACGTGCGGGGTGGAGAGGGACTTGGTGGGAGATAGGCAGGAGTGGAGGATAAGAACCCATAGACCCGACCCTGCCACAGGCGGGAGGAGGGTTTGATGATGATGATGATGATGATGAACCCCAATTTAATAACATCAATCTGGTAGGTCAGTAATTAAAGAAAAATTTACAAAGGTCTAACCACTGGCCTGCCAAACTTCCCTTTCAACTTTATTGCGACCCACCTGTCACATAGGACGCCACTTGCCTGCATCCACCTCAGCCACGGTTCTAATGACCTTGTAGTTGAAGGCCCCTAAAATACCGACAAAAGAAAAAACATCCACTTGAACAATACCCCATTAATTCTATGGATGACATCACAGTCTCATATGTTAGAGGTAGCTTGGCTACCCCACATGTTTCCCCATGCTGTCCTCACCCTAGTGATGGAACCATCATATATATCCTGCAAAAAGCAACTCCTAACTTTTTCCCCACCTATGACAGGGTCGGGTACCCATCTTGTCACTCCGAATGGACAATGGGCAATATATTGGT
>JAAFCE010006949.1:20338975-20360245 GCA_013389805.1 Trigoniulus corallinus | reverse complement strand
TAGTGTTTGTTGGGGAATGCTACCGACGCCACGGGGTGAGCTCCTACACCTGTAAATTTTGCCACATCTACCCGTTCCATAGTAGAGAGGGCTCTTTTAAGTGCAAGTGCCATCGTACACCCACACAGGACCTCAGTTTTACTTCTCATCCAAAAGAAGGCACACTTGCAGCCTCTCTCTCACCCAAAAGAAGTCGACCCACCTCAGTCCAGTATCAAACCTAGAACTACTGGCGCAGTTGCCGAGCGATCATGCATATCCTGCACAATCGTAATATCGTCACCTTCCCGGTAAAACATCGTAAACGACATTTTTTGAGATTTTCACTTTTTTGCATCATTATATTCTGCACATTGAATATCAATTAATGGTGTAATCATTTTTATCATTCATTAAATAGTTATTTTATATTTTAATGTTTAAAAATATTAAATATCATCGTAAGCGCCCCTTTTTTTTCGAAATTTATCGTGACAACTTTTGGCTGTGTTTAAGCAACAACCTATAATTTTTGTTTTTAAGCGACAATTTATATGGCACTTACGATAGAAGTTGGCGCTTACAATATCCCTTCATATGATGAGCTTTTTAGCGAACTTTTTTAATTCTTTTAAAAAAGATCTGGCCCAAAAATATATTTAATCCATATATGAAAGGTCTACAATTGTGTAGCACAGTCCTGCAGTCAGCCCCTCCCCTCCTGGAACGTTCCCATGAGCCTTAAACCTGTTGTTAACATTGCCTTATTGCAGTGGTTCTCAATCTTTTTGAAGACGGGGAACACTAAACTGACATTTTACTAGCACGGAACACTTACAATTCAATATAAACTTTAAAGCAGGTTGTACACCTTCTACACTTGGTATTTACTACATCATCATCATACCCTTATCCCACCTGTGGCAGGATCGGGTCTGTGGGTTCTAGCCCTCCACTCTCGTCTATCTCTCCCCCAGTTCCCCGTCCACCCCTCACATGTCCATACCACCTCAACCTATTCTACCTCATTTTTTCGGCGATTTCCACCACCCTAGGTTACCTCTAATATGCTCATTCCTAATTCTGTCAGCTCTCGACATGCCACACATGTGCCACAGCATTGGCATCTCGGCTACTTGCATTCTAATTACGTAGCTCGTCCTCATTGCCCAGCACTCTGATCCATATAGCATAGCTGGTCTAACCACTGTCCTGTAGAAAGTCCCTTTCAACTAGATTGGGATCCTCCTATCACACAGAACTCCGCTTGCCTGTCGCCACTTCAGTGCCCCCCTCCCCCATTGATTCGGTGGGTCACATCAGAGTATCTCTCCATTGCTTTATTTGTGCATTAAATTTTTTGTGGAACACCTGAAGTGGTTTTGCAGAACACGCTTTGAGAACCACTGCCTTATTGAACTTATTGTACAAGTGCTTCCATTTTTTGGGGGCTGTTGTTCTTCATCATCATCATCATCATCATCTCACCCTTCTCTTGCCTGAGGCAGGGTCCGGTCTGCGGGTTCTAATCCTCCACTCCTGCCTATCCCCCACCAGGTCCCTCTGCACCCCACACACCTCCCTGTCCGCCTGCACCACCTGTACCGACGTTTGCTTTGGTCTTTCTCTACCTCTGGTGCCTCCAATCACCTGCAGTTCCACAATGAACCTAATAAGCTCCTCCTCTCCCCTCCTCATAACATGCCGATACCACCTCAACCGATTCTTATTTATTATAATTTATGTGGTTTAACCTTTTAAATAATAAATGGCACACAATGCACTAAATATAGTGAGGGAACGTCAAAAACAGATTGTTGTAATAGTAAGTGAAATAATTTGCATTGTCAAAGATTTCATTAATAAACACCACTATGATTTCTTGCTGGTCAAATCATCACAAACCCCAAATCGTAAGGTCGAACTCTCAAAACTGGGGCCAACAAAAAATCGTAAGTGACATTTCTTTGAAAATTTATTAAAAATGCAAATTTTTTTAAATTTAAATGTTATTTAAAAATTATGTACCACACTTACATTCCAATAAAATTTAAAGTTTCCAGAAAGAACAATAATTAGGCAAATAAGACGTTTTTCCTCTTTCCTGAAAAATTTAATAAATGGCGCTTACGATGTTTTACCGGGAAGGTGTCGATATATCCTTCATCAACCCCATTCTTCCTTAAAACGCTCCATACTACCTAGTCTAGGGATACTATCCTATGCCTAGAGACAGGGGCGGATCCAGAGGGGGAGCAATGCAGCAAGGGATTCTGAATATTTAAAAATATTTGCAGCGGACTTTTTCTGAAGTACTCCTGCTGATCTGTCTCTCTATCCGTCCCTACCTAGAGAAGGGTGAGATGATGATTTAACATACTGTATTACTGTGATTGCATTTTCAATCAGAAAATTGCTAGGCTACCCCACGTAATCATACTACACCACGAGGCACAGCTGTCATATGGGGCTGCACTACTATTAGTAGCACTGCTATCAGAGCCCTATGCAGCTTTCTACCAGAGGGAAAAAAAGCAAATAAAAAACTAACTGTGGTATACACCAGACTTTTCAACAGACTGTTGAAAATAGGGTAATAGGGTCCTCCAGTTGGCAGCTTATCCCCTGCTGAGTATAGGAGGAGAAACAATCATCCGTTCAAATATGAGAGAGATCAGGTCATGCACAGACTCATTATACTGGTTTTTTCCAAGGGTCATTTGGCAGTGGAATGCTCTCGATGAGGATAATGTGAGGAACTTTGTGCAAGAAGGTGGCATTGTAGCAGGTAGGAAATACATGGCAGAATAGATGGCTATGCTTCAGGTACCTTGGGGTTTGTATATTTCTTTTGAAATAGAATTGCAGCAAACATTGCAGTCAGAAAACAAACAGGGTATCACAAAAGATGGTAATTGTTCCCTGTTCATTGTTTCAAATCCACTGAGGATATCAATGACAAGGCTGGTGGTTGCTGTGGTAATACATGGCACATTATCTCAATTACACACTGAATATTCCAGAATTTCTAATAATTTGTGCATTTACCAAGGCACCACCTATTTCAAAAAAGTAAAGATCAACAATGCAAGTCATGGGACACCACCACTTTAATAGCAACACTCACAAATATACATATTTTAGTATCTTGCTGGTCCACCATTGGCTGCTATCACAGCATCTACTCTCTGGGGCATACTGTCCACAAGGTTTTGATATGTTCCAACACATAATTTACATCATTCTGTCATAAGTGTCTTGGGCAGTTTGGTCACAGATGTCAGGCATTCTGCACAACTGCACTATCGACGTTCCAACACGTCCAACAGATGTTTGATGGGGTTGAGATCAGGACTCTGTGCAGGCCACTCAAGTTCTCGAACCCCCATTTCATCAAACCATGTGCCTACAGCCCATGCTTTATGGCAAGGTGCATTATCATGCTGAAACTGAAAAGGGCCATTGCCTAAGTGCTGCCAGAGAGATGGGAATGCTGCATTGTCAAGAACGTCCAGGTAATGCTCTGCATTTAGATGTCCATCCACAGAAACGATTGCACCCAACCCATGCCATGAGAAGCCCCCACCCACACCATCACTGACCATCCGTGACCTTCACCATGGGCACAACAGCTTGGCAGGTAACGTTTGCCATACCCAAAACCGTCCATCTGATTGCCAGATGGTGTAGTGGGACTCATCACTCCATTCAACCATTCACCATGGATCCAGAGTCTAATGTCGTCGCTCTTTGCACCATTGCAATCTCCTCGTCACATTGCCAGTGCTGATGTGAGGCTTGTGGGCTGCCGCTCTGCCATAAAAATCCATGGCATGCAGTGCTCTGCAAACAGTAAAGGTTCTCACAGTTGTTCCTGTCCACTCTACGAATGTTTTCAATTCATCAAGTGATGTGTGACGGTTTGCAGTGACCACTTTATGAAGAGCTCTTTGGTCTCTAGCCGATATGATCTTGGGTCTTCCAGTCCTAGGTGGAACACTCGATGCAACAGAAAAACACACAGTTATCGTGATAATTGTGTCGATATTTGGGACTGTGTGGCATACAGTGGAGTAGGAAACCTGGATTTTTTGAAGGGCATGTGATAGCTAGGTCATATGTAAATGTGTTAGCCCATAAATTAAAATCCTATGCAAATAACTTAGGGCTACAGGGCACCTTCCCTTTTTCAACAGGACAGTGATCCTAAACACTGCAGCTTTAACAAAAAAAGTGGCTCCTTTACAATGGTCCTCTTCAGTTGAAAACACCCCCTAAGTACCCAGACATTAACCCTATAGAACAAATTTGATTTTTTGACAAAAATTTAAGAAAACAGACCATTACTGGCAAACAAATTCTGAAATCTGCCTTGGAAGATGAATGGATGAGAATTTCGACAAATATCAAAATGTTTGGTGGAATCAATACCCAGACGTTTGGAAGTTGTTGTTAAAGCCAATGGACTACACATAAAATATTAATTTGTCGTTGGAGTTGAAATATCTGCTATGTTTATATGTCACGAGTTAGTGCTTCCATACTTTTTTTGTTTTGAAAATTTGGTTTTCTTTCAATTTCAAGAAAAGGTTCTTTCCCCACACATTTTATTATTGTTACAGTACATATATTATGCAAGGGTTGTTATTATATTAGCGTTTTACTTTCTTTTCAATTAAATATTCTGAAATCACATAATATCATAGTGCTTCCATACTTTTGTGTCAACTGTATCTGGCAGCACTTTCACAATGGCCTTTTTCTGCTTCAGCATGATAACACACCTTGCCATAAAGCATGGGCTGTAGGCACATGGTTTGATGAAATGGGGGTTCGAGAACTTGAGTGGCCTGCACAGTGTCCCGATCTTGACACCATTGAACATCTGTTGGAAGTGTTGGAACGTCAATTGTGCAGTTGTGCAGAATGTCTGACATCTGGGACCAAACTGCCCAAGACACTTATGATAGAATGATGTAAATTATATGTTGCAACATATCAAAACCTTGTGGACAGTATGCCTCAGAGAGTAGACACTGTGATAGCAGCAAAAGGTGGACCAGCAAGATACTAAAATATGTATATATGTGAGTGTCTCTATTAAAGTGGTGGTGTCCCATGACTCTTGATAGGGTAGTGTATATAGGTATAGCAGTTTTTGTTTTCTTATCTGATGATGATGATGGATATATTCCTGTAGTGGAAAGGCACTTTCTTTCCAATGGTGTTATTCTTAAAATTCTGGTTCCTAGTTGGACTTCTTCCAGTGATGATTCCTCAATGGCAGCATCCCCTCTAGATGATCTCTTTTCTCCTTCTCTTCTTCTTGGTATCTCCTTCGTATTATATATATAATGTCCTGATCTGTTTTCTTCATCTTCTTTTATGCCTTTGCCTTGAGGCAAACAAGGAAGTTCCTGTTTTGAGATGGGATGTGGCAGCTGCCTTCAATCAGAGGTCATGACTTTTCCATTAAGATGTTTTCCTTCTGCAATAAAAGCTGGGTCTGTCTTTAGGTCAGAAATACATTGAAGTAAGTAGATGCATTATTAAGGATTCCCTTTTTTTAGGGTAACATCAAGATGGAAATCTTCCAGATGCCTTTTAAATTAAAATACTTTTTTGTGGAGGTTTATTAATGCAAAAAATTAAAATTAAAGATTTGCAGATGTTCTTCATCTGAAATAAAGCTTCCTTTGATGGCTTTTTTATTTTCTTCTTTTAATTTGGGCATTTTTGGGATGCTTTGGGCCTTTCTTCTTAGGGCCATTTGCATGAATAAATTTCAGAGGGTCTTTTTCAATGGCATCCATGTGAAGCAGTTGACAATATCATCCCCATCTAGTGGAAACAGCTTCTGGTCAATGCTTCTGAATCATTTTGGGTCATTGTTTACCTTTTAACTTACCTTTGGGATTTGCATTTTAATTCGTTGTATCTCATTGTTTTTAATCATATCATGTTGTCTTTCCCAGTCATTTAAAATAAGAAATTAAGTTTATTTATCAGTAAAAGAAGAATCCCTTTAGTGCTAAAAGCATTGTTAAGGGGAGGATTGTCGACTGCTTCACATGGATACCATTCAAAACGACCCTCACAAATTAATTCATGCAAACGACCCTAAGAAGAAGGGCCCAAAGTGTCTCAAAAATGCACAAACTAAAAAAGAAAGTAGAAAACCATCAAAGGAAGCTTCATTTCACATAAAGGACATCTGAACACTTTCAATTTATATTTTTGACATCAATAAACCTCCACAAAAACATTATTACTATCAAAAAGGAGCTATCATTATTTAAACAGGCATCTGGAAGAATTCCATCTTAAATGTTGCCCTCAACAAAAACGGAATCCTTAATTGACCATCTACATACTTCTATCTAATTCACACCTAAATTTTATTAATTAATGTTATGAAAGGAAGCTTTTATTTCAGAAGGAAACATCTTAATGACAAAGTCATGACCTCAGATGGAAGGCAACTGCCACATCCCATCTCAAAACCAGAACTTCCCTATTTCCTCCAAGGCAAAGTAATAAAAGAATATGAAGATTGTAAACTATTTAATAACTGAAATTTCTAAATTTATAAAGTGTAAAGATTTGACAACTGAAAATAAATTGGTTAATAACAACCATTTGCTTATGAACCTGTATTTAACACCTACTAAGTAAGAGAATTTAAAGGATAAGATAATTTTTAATAAATACTCTAAATTGAAACAAAAATCAATATTATTATTGTGATAATTAATTAAAACAAGTTGATATCCAAAAATTTGGTTTCCATTTTGGAATTACAACTCACCTTTGCAAAAACATATACATATATATAATGCCCACAATGGCTCAAACTTAAGAAGGGATAATTGTATAAAATACTTTTAAAAAATAAAAACATACATATTAAAACTTCTGCATTTACAGTTACACCGTGGCTATCACATATGACAAATAAAATTCAGGAAAAATATGATTACTAATAGTAGTTAACAGTAAGGATTTCATGTGAACATTTTCTAAAAAAAAATAAACAGACCTAAATTAAAAACAATAACATGCAATCTCAGCCACCTGCCACAAAACTCCTGTCAAAATGAATTTGATGTCACCAATGGAACATTCTGTTTTCCTTTCTCACACAAAGATTTTAAAGAAGTGAAAGTTCTTTGGTATATGTAGTCAGTCCAACATTTGGAGTCACAGAAGTCACAGGAGTACAGAATTTATATTCATCTCTGTGTCATACCTTGTCAGTTATTAGGTGGGTACAGTAAAAAATCAGCTCTGCAACTGTACCCTGGAGATTCTGGACAATCTGAATAGAGTAAAATATTTAAAAGACATCAGGTTTGTCACTCCAAAATGCAAAGCTCATTCATCACTTTAGGCACTTTTTACCTTTCTGAGACTTGTTCTTCAAAGAGCCCCGTGAACATTATTTTTTAATGAATTGCATGGTTCAAATGTGTTTGCCATCGTTGCATTTGAATTTATATTCCTTTCCAGAAGTCTGTTTCATAAAAATACAATAGAAAGCAATTGGACAAACAAATAATAAAACTAGTCACTAGACTGTTTATGAAATACACTTAGTAAAGATGGACCTACAGGTTTACAGTATAAAACATGCAGTTCATGACACTAATAGCACACACCTTCAAATCTCAATTCTTTCTTCTTGGCTTTTGAGAGTTTGCCACTTGAAGTTGGAAAATCCATACACCTATCTGAAATAAATTAACAGCACAAATATTAAAAAACCTCACTAATATAACTACAAAAAATACTTTTAAAAAACAAAAGCATACATATTAAAACTTCTGCATTTACAGTTACACCAAATGTAAAAAAAATAAACCACACTAAATTACAAATGATATGATTTGATATCAGCAGCCTGTTGCAAAACTCCAGTCAAGATGAACTCTGATGTCACTATAGGTATATTTTGCTTTGCCTTCTCACATAAAGGGAGATCTTCTGGACAAGTAACTATTAATTATTAAGTAATTATTAGTAATTATAATAATTATTAAATTAGACAAGTAACAAATAAATTTGAGGATAAAATCTTCACTCTTATTAGCATCCTCATAAGGATGCAGTGGGAAGTATGCTTTACAGTCTGAATAAAGTGCTTACAATCTGAATAAAGTAAAACATTTAAAAAACATCAGGTTTGTCACTCCAAAATGCAAAGTTCATCCATCACTTTACCCATTTTTCACCTTTCTCGGGTCAGATTCACATTCTCCAGAGAGCCCTGTGAACATTATTTTTGGATCTGTTGTCTTGTTTAAAAGTCTTAGTGATTGTCTCAGTTTGATTGGCTTTGCAGATGTACTCCCAATTTTAGATTTAGCCACATTTTAGCAAGCTCAAAATGTAACCATACTGTTTGCATGCTTTAGCTTTGTAGTTTCCTCCCCATTAATGTGGTGACCTAATGGGCTACTGCCACCATAGAGAATTTAAAAATGCGACATGCTGCGTGAGTGATATCTCCTAAGAAGAGCTCCACAAATCCTGAGCATCTAATTCCAGTAAAGTCAGGATTAGAAGATTAATAAAGATGTGAAAAGTTAGGAAACTGCCCTAATAATATGGAATTTATATTCAGCTATTGATGTCATACCTTATCAGTCACCGAGTACAGTCAAAAACTGAATCTACTGATGTTCCACAGAGATTCTGGGCAATCTGAATGGAATAAAACATTTGAAAGACATTAGGTTTGTCACTGCAAAATGCAAAGATCCTCCCTTACTTTAGCCACTTTTTACCTTTCTCATATTGGTTTCACATTTTTCAGACAATCCTTGAAACATGATCTTCAGAATGGGGGTTGCCCGGTTTTGACATCTTTTGGATTGCCTAGTTTTTTACTTACGTAATTCCCACCACCACAGAGGACTCAATCTAATGGGAAAACCCCAAAACGAGGTTGAGAGGGAAGGGAGGGAGGGGGATACTAAAATTATAAATAAATACCAATGGAGATTGTGACTACATTTGTATTTGAATAACTTCTCAGGAAGCAATAAATCATCAATTGTTAAATTAAATCTATTAAAGCTTTGTTGGGCTGAGATCAAGGGATCTTTCAATTGAGAGCTGTGAGTGAATAAACTCTGTTGGTGGCTATTCCTTGTTGGGACCCTAAAATTTAGGCAGTTTAGCAGTTCTGGGCAGTATATATTACCACTAAACAAATGGTGAATAAGAAGCATTTTTTGCAATATCACCTTATCCTGAAAATTAAATTGGAAGGATGGAGAGTGGGAAGAATTTGAGGTCCTAGGTGTGACTCCTAAAATTTGCACTGACAGAGCTAGTATGTTTAGAAAATAGATTACAGTATCCTATGATTCTTTGTAAATGTGAAGGTGCACAAACTGACCAGCAATTGCTAGCATATAAAAGTTTGACTGGTTCTTCACTTTTACCTAGATTATCAAGAACCAATTGGTCAGTCAAAGATACAAATATGCTTTAGTAACTATATAAGGAATTAAACTGACCAGTTGGCTGCTTTTGTGAATTTAGAGTATCATCATCTGTAGCAGGGCTGACATAATCAAGTTCACCTAAAAATGAAAATTAGAGGTACATTAAGCATGTAATATTAAATTACTTATTTCTCTAATGAATCGTGGGTTTTATAGATTAAGTGACTATTAAATACCAGCAAAACTGATGCATGTCAGCAATACAAGTATATTTTAGAAACATGTTACAAGATATCATTATAATGGCATAGAGATTAATAAAATAACAGCCAACAATAAACAAATCCTATTAAAGTAAATTATTGTCAAAACTTAATTCTATAAAAATGATTTGTAAAAATTCATGCCAACAAAGTGGGCAAAGACTAAAACCCTCTAAACATCTACAATCACAGACAGGCAGCTCTTGAGACAGTAAAAGAAGAAAATAAACAACTTACCTCATCAGGAACCATGTTCAGCAATTTGGCTTTCTCCAACACTTCAGCATTTCAGAATTAGTATTGTCAAACAGCAGCGTTTTCTTTTCCTTAATCAGCTTGAGGATGGCAAATTTATTTTTCAAAGATGTGCATGAAGTCTTCTTCCATTTGAACTACACAACCATTAAGGCTTGTGTAAATGCTGAAACTAAATAAATGGCAATTTGAAGTTAGCTAAATTAACTTTAAAGCTCAGCTATAGGACATGCCTGAGGAATTCTTCACATAATAGTCTGCATCAAAAGGACTCAAACGCAAATCACAATTTCATGGATTAGCAGGGCCATGGTAGACAATAGTGAGTGGAAACATTCAACAAGAGTTGAATGGCCAGTGTTCTGCCTCCTAAGCAGAACACCACTTAAGTAAACATTATTCACCTCAATTTTAATGCAAATTCTACCTGCATATATGCACTTCAGGTGCCCAATACTGCAACTCCCAAAATGTGACAAACTCTGGGATACCCAAATCTTACTTAATTACACAAAATAATATACTGAAGTATAAAATAAACAGACCTTGTCTGGATAGTGCCACTGCACAAAACGAGTACATATACTAAAATCTGGTTATGGCTAAACAATTTAGTTCTTTAATTAATTTAGACTTAAATTTTACTCACATGTTCTACAGATATTCTGCCACTTTTTGATGTTGATTTCTTTCCTGAAGTCTGTTGCATAAAATTGCAATAGAAAGGAATGAGGTGAACAAATAAAACTAGTCACTAGGCTGTATGAAGTAGTAGTGAAATACACATAGTAAAGATGGACCTCAACTTTATTTTTATCAGTTGTCACCTGAACTGGTTCAACTATATTTAAAACAAAAGACTTACAAATTATAGGATTACAGAATAGAACACTTAGTTCACCACATGAATAGATATATATACCTTCAAAGATATACTGCTGGGTTGGTAAATTCGCCCAGTCTATAAGAGAACAAACAGACAATTGTATTATTTCATGCAAATAATGCTTTGGTCAATATTTGATGACTTGCAGATGAATGCTTTCTAAAAAGCAACAGATTACCCACATAAAATTTGCAGTAACAAAACATACCAAAATTCAATGGATTGTTATAAAAAAAATCTTAAACTAAATTTCTAATTGGGTGTAATAGGACGAGGGAAAATGACATCCACCTATTAAGATGAGGCAAGGCACAAAGTGAGACGAAGGTGATGCAGGACAGGAAAAAACTGATGGAAGCAAACAAGAATTGAAAGGAAGAAGCACATGATCTCCATGGATCAGAAGCATGATTGTGGTGATAGGGTAGTGACCACTGCCTGCAAGTGTGGTTTAAGTCAGTGCCAGATTTAGATATTGAGAGGTCCTAGATTATTGCAATTTTGAGGCCCTTTTGTTAAGTTTTGAAGCCCACTAAATGTCGAAGCCCTTTTTTTTGAGGACGGGTCACAATAACACAAAAAAAAAAAAAAAAAAAGTTGTTTGCAGGTCAGGTGCAAGCACTATTTAATTTTATGAATAAAAATTTATTATTAATAATGAATAAATTAGTTTATTAAAGTAGCAACTAGAGAACATTATCATCAGTCACCAGTCCACCACATTATCATTAATCACTGGCTCACTAGTCCACTAGGTCACCAACCACGACATTATCATTAATCACTGGCTCACTAGTCCACTAGGTCACCATCCACCACACACACAGACAATAAACTAGATGTGATCCACATTCGAGTTACTTAAAATTGTGCAGTGGGTCACAGGTTCGCCACCACTGCCCTAGACTTCAGCCTACTTAGCCCAGTGGTAAATCCGGCACTAATCATAGTTCTGTACATGTACGAGATGTAAAATTTTTATACAGAAAAGGAACTCCTAACCCTTCTCCCACCTATGGAAGGGTCTGGTACCCGCCTTTTCCCTCTGACTGGACATTGGGAGAAATATCGGTCATATTCTTTTCTGCAGCTGGTGGCCAGCCAAAGCCATACCCCTATGCTTATTTATCGTCAGTCTAGTGTTCGCTGGGGAATGCCACCAACACCAGGGGGGAGCTACTACACATGGATATTTTGCCTCATCTACCCATTGCATAGTAGAGAGGGTTCTTTTATGTGCAAGTACCATTGTACACCCACACGGGACCTCAGGTTTACTTTTCATCCAAAACAAGGCACACTCATGATCGACTTGATGGTCGATCCCATTTCACTACTTAGAAAATATTAGAAACTATTCAGAAAGTGCTCATCTACCAATTCATAATTCACCAGTATGTTCGTTAGCCCTCCCACACAGCATTCCAGCCACTTCCTGCAGTGGCCTGCAACATTTCCTTGGAAATATTCCAATCATCTTATTATAAAATTCACTTTCAGTATAAGAAAAACAACGGAAGGATCGAATTTGTCCAGTTAACAATTGGCTTATAGGCTTCGAATATTAATGTTTTTGCCCTTCCAAGTCTCCAGAAAATTCTAACCAATATGTTGGTTGCTAGACAGTATGGATGGTGGCGTATCTGGCATTTTCTGTGCTCTAACGAAATGCAGAAAGTTCGTCACATGACAGTGGCAGGCTTCTTTTTGCTTGTGAGCGAAAATTGGCATTTTTGAAGGGAAAGATCAACCAAAGAAGAAATAGACAAACACCTTTTACAAGGCAAAACAGCCAGGTAACAAAAAGATAGGAAGGCAAAAGTGGGGCCAGAAACAGAAGTAAGACAGGGAGGTGCTTTTTGAGCATGGCAGGCAATAATAAGCCTAACAACGCCATCTATCTCCCATCATGCTTTGCAGAGCAGTGCATTGTCTGTCTCTGCAGGCAAGCAGACATCCGGGCAGCCACAAACCACTTCGCTGGGTTTTTTTTTTTCATTTTCTCACTGGGCCTATTGGCACCCTAACTTAAGGGCTTATTTTTATTGTTGCTATTACTGATATAAATTATTAACCTTTTATAATTAGCATGTAAGTTTTTGGTTCAAGTGTAAGTTGTGAAGGGTAGAATACCAGGTGAGTGCGAGACCTCCACTCACCTGGGGATGATTAGACAACTAATGAGCATCCCCTGTGGGGTTTGAATGGGACCCCCACACAGGTAGCCCTACCACTATTACTGTGGTTTCTGGGCATCAGACTGGGGTGCCCCAGTCAGAGCCAATGCACCCATAAGGGGGTTAGGCTGAGATTAGGGATGTGGAATGTGGGGACCCTCTCAGGGAAAACTGGGGAACTAGTTGCAACCCTAAGGCATAGGAAGATCAGTATTGCATTCCTCCAAGAGACGAGGTAAAAGGGAAATGGGTCAAGGGCTCTTGGTGAGGGATACAAACTGATCTACACAGGTAGCAAAGAGGGAAAAACGGGGTGGGTATTGTATTAACTAATGAGTTACAGCAGGGGATCACTGCAGTTACAACAGTCAGTAGTAGGATAGTTAGTTACAGTTGTTTGGCAGGGTATTGGGCTCCACCTCATAAGTGCATATGCCCCTCAAGCAGGCCTGGGGGGCACAACAAAAGCTGAGTTTTGGGAGAATTTTGATGGGGTGGTAGTCAGTAAATAGCACAATTAGACAGGGCAAGGGAAATGAGCAAATAATTATTTGGGGTGACTTTAATGCACATGTGGGTAAGGATGGCCTGGGATATGAGGAACTTCATGGGGGATGGGGGTATGGGGTGATCAACCCAGAGGGGCAGAAAGTCCTTGAGACAGCAAGAGCACACAGCCTTACATTAGCAAATGCATGGTTCATTAAGAGGGAAAAACACCTAATCACTTTCCAGTCACCACAGGGGAGATCCCAAATAGACTTTTTCATGGTTGGGAAGCAACATAGGGCAGAGATCCAGGATTGCTGGTCACTACCCAGTGAGGATTTTCAGGAGAGTGGCCAAAAGCTGCTTATGGCAGAAGTCCTAATGACAGGGGTAGTTAGGAAACATACCTGTAAAGATGAATCCAATATTAGGTGATGGAAATTGCCCACCAAGGCAGAGGAATTCAGACATGAGGCTCTCAGACAGGTTGACTGGGACTGGGATGGACCAGCAAATGCCATGTGGGACAGGGTTGCTAGGAAGATTGAGGGATGTGGAGAGGTGCTGTTAGGCATGGGTAGAGTAGGAGGCACTTACCAGGGTAGGGAGACATGGGGTGGAATGAGGAGGTGGAAGCAGCTATAAAAGTAAAGAAGGTGGCTTTTCATAGGTGGAGGGAAACAGGGGATCAGGTTTCCAAGGCAGATTATGTTCAAGGAAGGAAAAGTGCCAGGAGAACCATTGCCCTGACCAAGCACCAGAAGTATGAAGCTTTATGTGAAAAGCTGGGGACAAGGGGTGGAGAGAAAGCTGTTTTTAGACTGGCCAAGACCAGGGACAGAACTAGTAAGGATGTTACCAGGGCCATAACAGTCAATGATACCAATTGCAGGGTTCTGTTCCAACCAGCAGAGGTAATAAAAAGATGGGAAGACTACTACCAGAGCCTCTTAAATGCTGCCAACTGTGCAACAGTCACAGACAGCAACCCTCTTCCTCCACTGGCAGTGGACAGGGCGAGCAAGGATGAAATAGTCAGTGCCCTTCAAAAGATGAAAGATCAGAAAGCAGTAGGCCCAGATAAGATACCCATGGATGTTTGGTGTACCTTGGGAACCACAGGAATCACATGGCTAGGGAAGCCTTTCAATGAGTTAGCAAATGGTGACAGAATGCCATCTGCATGGAGAGAGAGTTGAATAGTTCCACTGTTCAAGGGTAAAGGGGATGCCCAGGACTGTGGAAACTATAGAGGCATAAAGATGATGAGCCATTCTATGGAGCTGTGGGAGCGAGTCATAGAATGTTACCTCAGAAACCAAACTAGTGTCCAGGGAAATCAATTTGGGTTTATGCCAGGTAGGTCCACCATGGAACCAATCTTTATTCTATGACAGATGACAGAAACACAGAGCAGCAAAGAAAGACCTCCATGCAGTATTCATTGACTTAGAGAAGGCATATGATAGTGTCCCTAGACAGGTAGTATGGAGCGTTTTAAGAAAGAAGGGGGCTGGCGAAGGCCATATTAGGATAGTGCAGGATATGTATGATGGTTTCATTGCTAGGGTGAGGACAGCATGGGGAAACACTCCACACTTCAATGTGCAGGTTGGGGAGCATCAAGGGTCAGCACTCAGCCCATATCTATTTACTCTAGTAATGGATGAGCTGCTGATGGGAATAGGGGAATGGGCCCCTCAGTGTCTGGCATTTGCCAATGATGTGGGGAGGCAGGAGGAGTCCAAAGAATGCAGAAAAGGGCCTGCAGGATATCAAAACAGCAATGGAGAGAGGGGGCCTTAAGGTGAGCATGAAGAAGATTGAGTACTTAGCTTTCAATTTTAGTGGACAGGGACAAGGCAATGGGACCCATTTTGGGGGTGAGAAGTTAACAGGGGTGCAAGAGTTTTGGTATTTAGGATCAGTTTTCCAGAGCAATGGGGAGATAATCCTATGTGTCACATCAGAATCTAAGGCAGGATGGCAGAAGTGGAGACAGGCAAGCAGGGTCTTGTGTGACAGATGGGTCCCAATTAAGTTGAAGGGCAAAGTGTATAGAACTGTCGTTAGGCCCGCTATGCTGTATAGCTCAGAGTGTTGGGCAACTAGGAAGAACCATAAAAGGCAGATGCAAGTGGCAGAGATGCAAATGCTGCCCTACATGAGTGGGGTGTCACGAGCTGAGAGAATCTGGAATGCTTATGTTAGAGGTACAGTGACTACAAAAAATATTCATACACCAAGTATTTGGGATGCTTTTGACATTTAATTTTACTCTTGTCACACTAGTTTTAAATAATAAAAAAACGTAATTTTTGAAAGTCAAAAAAGTATTCATACACATATCTTTGTGGTAATTGTGAGATTAACAATATGTTCTAATATTTTGTAGGCAATCCACTGTAATTAATAACTGCTTGCAGTCTCTGTGGCATGCATTTCACCAAATGATTTGTTATTTGTAGTGTAATTTGTGACCATGCATTCTTTAGATTGGATATCAAGTCCTGATGGGAAGAACATTTCAATTTTTGAATTTGTAATTCCAAATGTGCTCATAAATGTTCAATGACATTTATATCAGGAGTCTGTGTAGGAGTTGGAAACATTTTTTGGGCATTTATAGAAACCATTCCATATTTTTGTCAGTAGTGTGCTTAGGATCATTGTCCTGTTGACAACAATATGTGCTCTCAATTCCTGGTTTTTGCACACTTTTTTGTAAGTTGCATTGTGACATTAATTCATTTATCTGCATTCAAATTCCCATCAGTGATGGCCAGTTCACCCACTCCTGCAGCACTCATACACATCCAAACCATTACATGCCCACTGCCATGCTTTGCTGTCAGTATAGCATTTTGTGGTTCAAATTCTTTGTTTGGCTTCCTCCACACAAACTGGCAGTCATCACATCCAAAATCATGGAACTTGCTTTCAACCAAAAACAATATATTTTTCCAAAAAGAGAATGGTTGATTAACCTGTGCCTTGGCAAACTTCAGTCACTTATTTCTGTTGGTCTCACTTACTAATGGTTTTTCCCCTTGCTGCTCAACCATGATAACTGGCAGCATGGTGCCAATTTCTCACAGTTTGGGCAGAATTAGTCTTCCCTGAAGTTGAAGCCAGGTATTCAGCTTTCTGATGAGCAGTGATTTTTTGAAGGTTGTTGAACAATATGATGCATTTGTTGCACCCATTGTACACTTTGGGTGACCAGAACTCCTCCTATAAATCCATTGAATCAGTTTTAAATTTTTGATTATGTACTGCACAGTTGCATGAGATAGTTTCATGTCTTCTCTAATTGCCCAGTGTCTCAGTCCTTGTTTATATAGAGCAACAATCTTCTCTTTATCACTAGCACTCAATTCCTTTGACTTATGACCAATTTCACAAATATTTTCCTCCTTGAACATTACACATACTGTGCAGCTACTATTTATATGAATGCCCCAACATGAAAATGGTGACCTAAGCCCCTAAAGTAGTCTAACACATTATGGAATCGAGGCTACAAGCAACCACTGCCATGTGTATGAATACTTTTTTGTTCTTCAAAAATTCTGTTTTTTTATTTTATTCTATTTGGTGAAGTATTGAAAATTTTTTTCAGTACCTATTAAAATGTTTCATTTGTTGACATTTTATTATTCAAACCATACGTGAAAGGAGCAACATTAAATGTAAAAAACATCCCAAAAGACTTGGTGTATGAATACTTTTTGTAGTCACTGTAGCTTGGGAGTGGGGGACATTGTGGAAAAGATGAGAGAAAATCGGTTGAGGTGGTATGGGCATGTTATGAGGAGGGGAGAGGAGGAGCTTATTAAGGCCATTATGGGACTGAGGGTGATTGGGGCACCAAGGGTAGAGGAAGACTAAAACGGACGTGGGTGCAAGTGGTGCAGAGGGACACGGAGGCTTGTGGAGTGGATGTGGACCTGGTGGGGAATAGGCGGGAGTGGAGGATCAGAACCCGCAGACCCCACCCTGCCTCAGGCAGGAGAAGGGTGAGATGATGATGATAATGAAATGCAGAAATCTTGTCCCTCAAGTGTGCAAATGATTGTGTCGTTTTTAGCAGACGATTCCATGGACAAAATTGTAACAAATACATGTTGTGGGGCCACTGTCACACGCGAAATCACAAGTGGGCACAACAAATAAACGAAGTCGTCAATCGGAATAACTACAGTATATAAATTTATAACTTCACAAATCGCAAAAAAAACAAGAAACAAATCGCAACAAACAATCACATAGAAACTACTTTCCATGTGTGACACAGTAATTCCAATTTGATTTAAAAATATTTATGAAATGTAGTGAAATGAGGGTAAAAGTTTACTTCAATGTTCCAAATGATTTCTTCATTCCTTGCAGACGATTTGCGGCGCTTCAGTTGGTTAAAGATGTTAGAAATACACGTTTTGGGGGCCTGTCGCACATGTTATTGCTTTGAAGTTTTAACTGATAAACTGAGAATGGATACAGTTGTTCCAGTCATTGTTTTTTAAATTTTGAGCACAAATAGGATACCATAAAATCTCACGTAGTGCCTGCGGATTATACGCGAAACATAGGGTCATTTAGTGCGGACTGTATGCGAGGGCGGACTATATATGGGTGCGGACTCTAAATGAAACCCAGGGTTCTCAATGAAAACTGCTCTTCATTTTCTGAACATTTTATTACACTTAACAACACGATTTTACACAGTACGTTCTTATTTATATGATAATGCAATATAAAACCTTTCACATTTCAATTTCATCATCAGGGCAATCTGACATTTCATGTTCAAATTCATTTGATCCCATTCCCCCTACAAGTTGCACCACTGGCTATAGCAGGAATTTTAAAGTGCGGACCATACATGAGTGCGGACAATATTTGAAACATACCCATCGCTAATGCAGACTATAGACATGTGCAGACTTAACGTGAGATTTTACGGTATTTTTCTGAGGTGAAAGATGCACGCAATGAATTATATCCGGTAAAGTACATTTACAATTATCTCTACTTTCGGTCTTTCAGTTTTCCGGCCTTCTCACCTTCGGCTCGAAGGCCTCTGCCCCACAAACAAGATACATATCGATTCTGTGAATGATCTCATGTAGCCAGGAATATCCCGTTTGTACAAATCTCGCTTTTCTAGGCACAGAAAAATCTCCGGAAAATTTCTTTCTGCCCTGAAAATAATGGTTAGTCATAAAAAATACTTGATTTCGCCAAAACAATAACATGTGCAACAGGCCCTGGAATGTGTATTTGTAACATCTCTAACCATCCGAAGCGAGGCGAGTCATCTGTAAGAAATGAAGAAATCATTTGGAACATTGAAGTAAACTTTTACCAAAATGAGTATTTATGAAATGTGTTTGATGTGTAACCATGTATTTGTGTTTATTGTGATTGCTTCTGATTGATGGATTGATTCATCATTTGATGTGTTTTTATTGCACTTCCCATAAAGTTTTTCAGTAATGTGTTTTATAAAGTTATAAAATTATTCCGTAATGTCTTTTGTAAAGTTATATGGTTATTCCGATTGACGACTTTGTTCATTTGTTGTGCCCGCTTGTGATTTTGAGTGTGACAGTAGCCCCGCAACATGTATTTGTTACAATTTTGTCCATGGAATCGTCTGCTAAAAACGATGCAATCCTTTGCACACTTGAGGGACAACATCACCAGGTAATTTTGTTCTTTTGGAGTGAAAAGCATTGCACAGTTTTTAGCAGACGATGTATAACACTAAAGTATAAGAAATACATGCCGAGGGGCCGGTGTTACACATGATTGTATGCGTAAGCAGTCATTTGAAGCAATCACGATATATAAACCTTTCATGAACGATATTACAAATTATTACGAATAAATTAGGAACAAATTATAAACCTTTATTGGAATTTATTTGACCCCCGAAAACAACATTACTGCATGCGACAAATTGATATTCATGTTCGTAAAAGTTTGGATTTCATGTTCATAAACATTGCTTTTCATGTTCATAAATTTTGTAATTTTCATAAATTCACGTTCATAATTTTCCATAATATTCATATAATTATTCAGTTCTGGTTAATATTCGTAATTCCGCGCAATTTGGTTCCTAATTCCTTTGTAATTAGGAACTTTGTAATATTATTCATAATTCGTAATATCGTTCACGGCCCCAAACATGCATTTCTTATACATGTCTTATACGTTTCGTCTGCTAAAAACTACGGCAATGCTTTTCACCCCGAAAGAACAAAATTACCACGTTGGTATGTTAGATTAGGTGTATTTTTATATCAAAAATCGGGCACCGGCACCGTTATCATATGCGGCATAATCTTTTAAGCTATGTCTCCCACTACGTAGCGAAGAATACGAAAATTGCTGTTCAAAAAAAGCTACGTAGCAACTTCGTAGCGTAGGGATCGAATTCTTTTAAAACTGTAGCCAAAACTTCGTAGTGCGGTTGTAGTGCTACAAACGCTACGCCTTTTCGAGTAGGATTCTTTGCGTAGTGCAACATGGCTGCCCCCCCCCCCCACAGAAGATATTGCAATTGAATATGGTGGACTGTAATAGGGTAGTTAAGAAAGAGTTTTCTGGCTGCGGTTCTATCCAATTTCTTTCTGAATTTGTTCATGAAATTAGAAATGATGGGCTACGCTTTCCCTTTTACCCGGTTGTTCTATTTTGCACTTTCCATTGGGTTCGTTGCTTCGTTGCTGTTTTAGGGCAAAATTATTAACGAAAACAAGTATTTTTATGACTAAACATTATTTACAGGGAAGAAAGGAATTCTTCAGAGATTTTTCTGTGCCTAGAAAAGCGAGATTTGTACAAACGGGATATTTCTGGCTACACGAGATCATTCACAGAATCGATATGTATCTTGTTCGCAGGGACGGAGAGCCGAAAGTAGAGATCATTGTAAAGGTACTTTACCAAAGGTAATTCATTCATGTTCGTCGGAATAATCGTTAAAATAATTTTATAATAAATGGTTGGAATAATTTGATTATATATCGTCGGAATAATACATCGTGCAACATCGGCCCCGGAACGAGCATTTGTTATACATTTCTGCTTAGCGAACACAAGGAAGCGTCTGCTTCCAACGACGCCATAATAAAAACCATTAAGGCTCCCTCACACCAACGCGAAACAATCGCAGTCGCAGCGGAATTTTCGCCACAAGAACACGCACCGAACAGGAGCACGCGCTGCGACGAGGTGGATTCGCCTTGATATGCACACCAACGCGTCAGTTTAGTTATTTTTTGACCAGCTTGTTCTCATTAATTCTATTATTTTTTAGGTGAACGCCATCTTGTTCTATCAGAATTCGAACAACGATGACGTTTAAAATCGCTGCACTTTCGAAACCGCGGGTGCGATACATTCGCTTCGGTGTACGCACGACCGTTGCTCTTCATGGGTAGCGTTTGATGGGAATAATTCGCCGCGAAACATCCGCCGCGACTGCGATGTATTCGCGTTGGTGTGAGGGAGCCTTTATAGTGGAAGATTACCTATGCGGTATATAATCTTCAATATAATATTCAACAATAGAGTTAGTGGTGAACGTCGACGATGACGATACGAGGTCAAATGAGGCAAATGCGCAAGCTCAATTGCTGGTCTGCTTTTCGTGAGCATGCACAGTTGCCTCATTTGACCTCGTATCGTTCGTATAGTCATCGTCGACGTTCACCACTAACTCTCTAAAATAAGAATTTCTTACCGTCTCTTAGGCA
>JAAFCE010006949.1:20272739-20338965 GCA_013389805.1 Trigoniulus corallinus | reverse complement strand
GAACGGAGAAGCACAGGTGTTAGCAAGGTTACTGTAGATAACGGTTGGCCATTATTTAAATATTTCGCTCCTCTCCCTTTGCCAGTGGCGCCCCAATGCGCCGTAGTAATAGTCTTTTTTGTAGCAGTTCAATAAACGTCTGCCAAAAAATTCTTTTCAAAAAAATATTTAATCATAAGTAGTTTTCATATGTAAATGAGTAGGAAAGCATGATACGATGAGAAACAAAATAAAGGACAGCGCCATAAAGCAAGAAACCACCGCCAAAAATTCCATACCATCTTTTAGGTAAGAATATTACCTAGGCACTTGTGTAGTTTAGCGGGTACAGCACACTTGAAAGATTTAAAGCGTACTACAAAGTGTGTACTTAAAAGTGTGCTACCACATTTCTTGAAGTGTGCTTAAAAGTGTACCATGTTATACAGCAAAGTCATACAAGAAATTTAATAACAACGGACAGTGATAAAAATAAGGAGAAAGGTGGGTTAAAGGGGGAAACGATGGGTTAATTATTAATAAAATTAAAAATCAGGCTACGCTTTCCCTTTTACCCGGTTGTTCTATTTTGCACTTAACCATTGGGTTCGTTTGGTGTTTTAGGGCAAAATTATAGACGAAAACAAGTATTTTTATGAGTAAACATTATTTTCAGGGCAGAAAGCAATTTTTCTGTGCCTAGAAAAGCGAGATTCGTACAAACGGGATATTCCTGGCCACACGAGATCATTCGCAGGATCGATATGTATCTTGTTCGCGGGGCGGAGGCCATCGAGGAATACTTTCAAATTCTAAAATCGTCCATTTTGTTTTTCAGAATGCTAAACACGTTAACGGTGAAGACGAAATGGACAATGATTTTTGGGAGTGAATTAGAAGATGATGAAGAAGAACTGAACACCGGGCAATTCGAAAATGAACTCCCCAAGAGTTTAGGATGGGGAGACTTGAGACTGAAGCACAGGCGGCTCATGGGGCAGGCAAACCTAGGCGGCAAATTTCAAAGGCGTGGCTAATTTAAGAGGTATTTCGTTGCCATACAGTCTATCGGTCATTTAAAATTGTCATAGTTCTTGAGTTCCCAAACTTCTGAATGTTGGGGCCTTTTCTAAATGTTGACTTTCTTGAGGCGCCTTGTGCAGAGTCATACCAATGCATTCGCAAGGCAACAAATGCCAAGGGCGTGAGGGACGCTCAGACAATTTAGAGCTGCATTAAATTTAATGCGGGCAGTGGTGGACCCACTTGCCTAGGGCGCCTGAAACTCACGAGCCAGGCCTGGACTGAAGTTAACTAAATTGGAACCTGACATAAAATTTCTTTGCAGCAAGGATCTTGTGTAGGCTTTGATCAGTTGAGGAGTGAATCTTGATCCTATTGGTAAATGGAGTAAGGTTGGATTGGTAATATGCAACTGACAAGTCCCCATTGGTTAGTAGTTTTTCTTCATATTGTGTCCTTTACTTTGTATATCTGATAACATATATGCATGAAAAAAATATTACAGGTGCAACTTCAGAATATTTAGGTGGTCACTATATAATGTGAGGAGCATCAAGTTACCTGCAGCCCCAGGTGGCAGTACCATCCGGCACAGCATCTGGCAGCACCATCCGGGGCACCGGCCTCATGCACTGACTCCCTCCCCCGTGGGGTGCAGAATCTCAGACCTTATTTGAAAACCATCAGGACACATAGGTGTACGGATTTTTTGACACCAGGGGAACTTGGACAATATACAAGAGTAGAGAGCCAAAGGTATCAAAATAATGACAATCATTAAACTCATGTATATATTACCTTGTCTTCATTGATGTGATAAACACATTGTCAATACGCCAACTGAATAGAAGGCATTGGGCAGTTCGTCCCTTTAGACGAAAATTGTTCCAAGATAGTCCTCAAGTATCCTAGGTTGTTTGGTAACGTATGTCTTCCTAAAATTTAAATCGTTTTAACAAAATTCGCTGTATAGGGTGATGCACAAAATGAATTATATAGTTCATTTTTATTAATGTTATTTGGAATATGAGAATTTTTGTCACATTAAATGAGTTAACTGAGGCTTGTTTAGATTGTTGGGATTACCAGAAGTTCTGATTAAAGAGGTAACACTGCATTTTGTTTAACAGAACTCCTGATGCTACAATATAGCAGAATGGTTGATGGAGGGGTGACACAATGAAATGCATAAGGAGTTTGAACATTCGAAAAACATCAAGAAACGGGTCAGCATACCAAAATATTTCCAACACACACAAATGATGTGGACATCACTGACCTCTCTTCAACTGTGAAACAAGAACTTGATGAATACATATTCCATTCTGTAGGTAGGATTGTAACGTACAAGCTCAAGTTTATCAGACAACTTGGACTGTCAGCATCATCAGCTACATGATTCATCCACAGTATAAACCTGTTGCATGAGATGTACAAACCTGGTCCACCCTAAATGAATTTTACAGCAAACAAAGAGCACCTACCCAAAAGAATGTTTATTGAGAAAAAAAACAAAATCTTGACATTGGGCCACATTCTAGGATCTTATGGGCCTTTTTGAGCCTTAGGGCAGTAGAGGGGATGTAGGTCCAACTTACAAAACATTGCATTGCAGTGGCTGTTCCTCCTGCTGATGTGTTAACAATGGCCCAAAGGCCATTCATTTCTTGTGATATTCCCTATGGTCTGTGGAGACTACAAACTCCACATGTTTAAGGATGCCCCAGTAACAAGGGAGTAACCCTGTCATAAATTGCAGATGGAGAAAGTTGTTCTTGCTTGGTTGTCAATTGTTCACACCTCCTTCACCCTCTCCCACTTACAATGGGATGAAGAGGAGCTATGATCTGATAGCTGTTGGAAGCCTTCACATATCCGCTTGTTCCTCGCTTGCCTTGGCATTCTGCAAATCATTTCATCAGTCCTAAGAGTTATCTCCTGATTATCCCATTCATACCTAGAAAACAAGGACAGCCCAATCCAATCTGGATGAGTAAATTACTCCCACGTGGGCAGAACACCTTTGAATATTTTCGAAATATATTTGAATCCGATCAAGCACTTCGACAACACCTATTACATGGATTTCTACTAACATGTGAACATGACATCATGCACACTACAGAAGTAGAGTTTGTCGTTCCACTGGATACAACGCTCACTTCAGGTTTACATGATAACAGTTTGTAAATTCTCTTCATAAACCAGCCCCACCCACAATTCCAGAGTTTACCGAATAAGCGATTGCCATCTTCCTCCAACAATATCGGTACCCTAATCCAAAGTTGTCCTAGGTATGCAATGGAAATTATGTATTAATCTTATATGTAGAGAAGAAAGGCACTAGGTCTTCAAATACTCTTCAAAATGAGTTAACTACCATAAAATCTCATGTAGTGCCTGTGGATTATATGCGAAACATAGGGTCATTTAGTGCGGACTAAAAATGAAACCAAGGGTTCTCGATGAAAACTGCTCCTCATTTTCTGAACATTTTTATTACACTTAACAACACGACTTTACACAGCTCGTTCTTAATTATATGATAATGGAATATAAAATCTTTCACATTTCAATTTCATCGTCAGAGCAATCTGATATTTCACGTTCAAATTCAAAGTTTCTATTTTAGTTGTATAAGCAATGTTGGGGCATGAGAACTCCTGTTGCATTGTAGTTATTATGCAATAGGTCAGAAACCATGCAATATTATAACCATTAATTTACCTGCCAAAAATTTCTATTTTGCTTGCATAATGCAGTGTTGGAACAGTGGGGTAGGCCGGCATTCCTCCAGGGGTTCCAGATGCCTGGCTTGGGTGCCCTCAGTCAGAGCATATTCAATGGACCTGCAGACCCGACCCTGCCACAGGCGGGATGGGGGATGATGATGATGATAATGCAATGTTGGAACAAGTGGGGTAGGAGGGCATCCCCGCCACAGGCAACCAAGCCAATATCTCTGCCGGTTCCAGACGCCTGGCTGCGGTGCCCCCAGTCAGAGCATGTTCACTGGACTCCCAGACGGGATAAGGGTGTGATGATGATGAAATAACTATCTATTCGTCTATTCATTTCTGAGGTCTATTCATTCACTATGGTGTTTCAGGCCACTTCAGTGGACCCACAGACGGGATAAGGGTGTGGGCCTTTTAGGATTCTCTCCAGGCAAACCATTTCTATCCAGACCAATCCCACTCATAACTGTGCTGCAAGAAATTGGTAGGAGTTCATCCCTGGAGTAGGCTCATGCACGTTTCACCCATGGATCATTGGCAGGAAACATTTGGAATCGACTGTTACAATAGCAAATCCTAAAGTGGGCTTCACAACAGCAACGGGAACGACAACGTAAAACGTATTTTGTGCAGAGGGGAGGGGCGACGGGTACGTCATGTGGTGGAGGTGCGCTCCTATTGGTCAAACTGCTTACGTTTAACGGGAAAGTTGAGTTTTTTTCAACTTTCCCAGCCGTTGCCGTTCTCGTTCCCAATGTGAAGCGGGCTTTCGCCTTATCTCGTTACGGCAGGGTCGGGTATGAACAGTAGACCGACGCTCATCTTCGGTCTACTGTTCATGGCGGAATTCTACCGACGCCAGCGATCAAGCTCCTACATTGGGGAATTTTGTCTTGTCTATCTATTGCATAGTAGAGATGGTTCTTTTACGCGTAAACGCCTTCGTACACCACACGGGACCTCAGTTTTACTTCTCATCGGAAGGAAGGTGCACTCGGGACATTTCTCTCACCAGGAAGACGGCACTCAACTTCAGTCCAATATCAAACCAAGAATGACCGGCACAGCTTCCGAGCACGCTATCCACTTCACCACTGAGGTTGGATTTGGAATCAACTGAAACATCATTCTTTTATCCTGCCTGTGGCAGTTTCGGGTTTGTGGGTTCTAGCCCTCCGCTCCCATCTATTTCCCCACCATGTCCCCGTCTATCCTTATGCACAACGTGCTCCTACGTCAGGTTTAGTCTTCCCCTGCCCCGGGTGCTTCCAACCACCTGCATTTTTCTCATTACATGTCCATACCACCTCAATGTACTTTCCCTCATTTCTTTTGCAATGTCCCCCACTACCAAGCTACTTGCATTCTATTTATGTGGCTCGTTCTCACTGCCAAACATTCGTCACCTTTCTTTGAAAACCACGTAACTCCAAGAAAAGCAAATTTTACAGGAGAGAGTAAAACCTGCTTGTAATTCATACTGTTATCAATAGGTGGGAATAACAAAAATTGCCCTGCAGAGGGGCACAGGTTGCGGACAGACTTACAAGATCTGTGAGTTCATATTCCTCAGATTGTTTCACTAAGATTTCTTAATTAATATGAAAACAAAGGAAAATGGGACTTACATGGTTTTTGAAGAAAGCTGACGATAACTGATCCATATAGCATAGCAGGGCTAACCACCGCCCTGTAAAACGCCCCTTTCAACGTTATTGGGATCCTTCTATCAGACAGGACTTCAGTTACCTGTCCCCCTTCAAACATCCCCCATTAATTCTATGGGTCATATCCGAATATCTCCCCATTGCTCTGGAGCACTGATCCTGAGTACTTTTCCTCTCGTACCTCTGTCACCAGCTCGCCCCTCCCCCAGAGAGTAATTCACCAGTATTTCTCCTGTCCTTCCATTTGAAAGTTACTGAAATCAACTGTAACATTTCATTAAATTTCGACTTTCAGTTTATGAGCGTTAATTTTGCTTACAACATATAGTTATGTTGCATCAAACCGCTGAACTTTTGTACAATACCAAATTAAGTATGAGGATGTTCCACTTCCCAAACAAGGTCATTTTGGTGAACGACAGCGACACTTTGGAATTGTGGACGTACAGGTAAATGTAAGTTCCAAAAATCCACAAATAAACGTTTACAACATTCAAAACGTTGGGTAGGATGATGCCTAGTTGCATCCCAGTCAAACTAGGGCATAATACTTCCTGGGCCTTAATCTGACACATTCGAGATTTATTGGAATCTCAAATTATTCGCCATTGTTATTAATAGTTTTGGGCCTACTTTTGTAACGTTATTTTCATTTGCTTACCCCAGCGCATTTCAAAACTACTGAAAGTGATGCTTTCTTTGAATTACTTCCAGAAGTTACAGCATAGTCACTACCTCTAGACTATTATCAAAACTGGTAATTGATGAATTGGTTTCCTGCATATTGAACCACAGCTCCAACTTTGTTACATGCATGGACTTTGGACCCTTGGACATCTCACCTCTGAGCATTACATGGATGAACATGAAACGTTACAAATCAATTGCCTGTCAATACTCATGCTCATAGCAACTGCTCACCCAACACCCAAATCAGCTGTCCTGTGTACTGCAGAGGTAATTCAGAGAGGATGAAAATAAATTTTAAATGGAAGGTTTTTAAACTGCATTTTCTTTGCCTAGAATCAAACACCAGCTTAAATTTCACAACTTACCAAGTTCTTCCACACATCATTGTTTAAAAGATTTCAAATACAGTGAAACTTTGGTTAGCGAACGCCTCTGATAACGAACAATTCGGATAACAACCAAAAATTTTGCTAAAAATTTGCCTCGGATAGCGAACAAAATTTTGGTTAGCGTACAGATGTGTAGCGGCCATGTTTGTGTTTGGTGCTGTGCGATCCCAAATGGATACAAAGTAAGCTGTGCAATCACAAATGGATACAACGTAATACAATGTCACTGGCTACGCATATATAAATGCATCGTCATCCAGCTACACACACACTCTCATTGCAGATGTGCAGCATGCTGGTGGATTCCAGAGACATTTCAGAAGTTACTCTTGTCATGCTTCTCCAAGCAGTAATTCCATACCTCCATCCACTCACGCCATCACATGGCAGTAAAAACGGTTAGTTTTCCTATGTTTCGTTATGTTTAAATGCTTTCTTTAATGTTTTTATTTATATTTAACTCAATTTGTACTGTATTATAACAATTCTCTTTTAAAAAAGCATACCTATATAGCCTGTAACTTTCATATAATAGTGAGTCAATAGGAGCTAGGAACCAATTATTCCTATTTCCTTTATTTCTTATGGGAAAAATTGTTTCGGATAGTGAACATTTTGGATAACGACCAGCTTTCTGGAATGGATTGTGGTCATTATCCGAGTTCTACTGTACCTTGAATATGTATTCCAGAACAAACTCGTCTTCACTTAGGAACTTATTTTTCAGCATGGAGACACTTGTTGAAAGTACTTGTCAGCCACATCAGTGTCTCGCTGAAATCATCAGTTCATATTGAAAAAGATTTTCATTCATATATGTTATCAGTTAACTCATTTTAAATGTAAATGGCAGCTTACCTATTATATTATTAGCCAAGTTCCTGATGAACAAATTAAAGTTGACACCTTGTACATGATACCTTTGCGACTATGTTTGATTTGGATATTCTTTTTAGATTCTAAATAAAAAATTAAAATGGCATTATGAAGAGAGTAGATATGGTTAATGTTGTGGCAAGGCATTTTCCGATGCCAAAAGGGGAAACTAACTCCTACACCTAGTAATGTTGGCATACTTACAGCATCAGGGACCCGAATTTAAATGTGCAATAAAGCATGGTTGTCGTAGCACTGTAAAAGCAATTAATTAATGCCATGCTAATTCTTATGTTGCTCTTTAAGGCTGGCACACCAAATGAATCTACATCAATCAGAATCAGTGTAATCAAGGTGAATCTGATTTGTGATTTCCTTGCCTTCACACCAAATCAATCCCAATCAAACCAAATCTCACTTTCCTTTACTTTCATTCAGAGGGACAACACAGGTAATCGATCTTGCCATACGTGGGAGAAGGGGTTAGCAGTTGCATGCTTTGAGTCATCATCCCCTTATACCACTGTTGCATTGGTCACAATTACAAGTCCCCTTCATTGTCCTCTCCCCCTCAAGTCAGAAGGTCACCTCCACTTACCTACCCTATCCCTTCTCCAATATAGGATTGGTCACACTAAGGTGACAATGGGTCCATTGTCCTCTCCCCCTCAAGACACAGGTCACATTCTGCTGACCTACCCTATCCCTTCTCAGAATCAGAAGAAGGGGTGACTAAGTTCACATCTTGCCCTTTACCCCCTCCTTTTTCCTCACATGTAAATAATGTACCCCTTCCTCTTAGGGCATTGACAATTGTCTTTGCAACTGTATATAAACCCATGAAACTGTAAATAAAAGTTAGTTATTCACCAGCAATCATTCTTGCTAGTTGTCTTGCCAGCATTTCTCCACAGAACCAGCCCTTTTAAGGGTGAACCAGCTAGTCCTAGTCAGGACTAACCAAGTCAACTTCACAACAGTCCTTTTCAGGACTCTCCAATGAGCAAACCGACACCAACCAAGTAGCACTGCAACAACCGCCGATGGCAGGGTCAGGTCTGCAGGTTGCAGTCTGTCTCCCACCAGGTCCTCATCCATCCCACATACTATGATATTTTTGTGAACACCTCTCTTCTCATGTTCAATGTTACAGTAACAGGTTGGGGTGTAAGCCAAGCAGCCATAACAGGCCTAGCCCTTAGGAGGTTGCTCACGGGAGATGAGGAGGTAGGTGTAGAGAATGTAGGAGAGGGGAAGCCAAACTGATGAACCCAAACTAATTTCCACAGATACTAGTTCTATTCTAAAGGCGACATTCCATTACGTTTCCACTTAACATGCCCATGCTACCACAGTCTACTCTAATTTTTCTCTACAATGACTCAATATATTCAATTCTACCTCCACTTATCACCCCGCACACCATCACTAACTCCTTTTCCCGCTTATGACAAGATCTAGTACCCATTCTTGTCCCATTGAAACACATGAGTGGCCTATTTTTGTCCGTTCAGCCACTGTTTGGGGAGGGGGTCCGACAACCAACCCCAGGGCATTGGCGCAGTGGTGTCAGCGACCAGGCTTTGCCTGCCTTGTCTCTTTTTATGCGATTTGCATTTCATTAAAAAAAACTTGGCCAAATATGCATACTGCATGCTTGTTCAGGAAATATATTCTGTGTAAGGCCCATGACACTGCATGGTGAACCATTGGTGTGGTTCACAGGAAGATGAAATCCACCGACCATTGAATTAGCCAAAGAAGTCTTAGTCTGTCAGAAATTAGCATACTTAACAATCATACCATCATCATCACACACTTATCGCTACTGTGGCAGGGTCGGGTCTGCAGGTCCACTGAACATGCTCTAAATTTAAAACTTATTTTGGAAGTGATTTCAACATTTTTAAGTATGATATAGAAGAACTGCTGCTGAATGATGTCTTAAATGACGATGATATTATTAAACTAACTTTAGATGCAGTAGCTGATCCCGGAAGTGAAAATGATATTGAAGAAAGAACAGGTCCTCTCACAGCAAAAATAATTCATGATGGTCTTCGTCTTTTCTGTGAATTAGAAAATCACTTGTTAGTTAATGATGCTAATTCTGAAACTGCTGCAGAACAGTGTTTCTCTATACCGTAAATAATCGTCCATTGCGCCAGAAAAACTGTTATTATTTGAAAATCTGTCATTACAAGAACGGACAAGCGATAACCATGTGTTAATATCAATGTGATAAAATCAATTAAACACAATGCGCCTCCAGCCACTAATGCTTCAACATTTTGCGTATTCATTTGAAGAGCTCTATTTAGACACTGAAAAGCTTCCACTGTTACCAGATTTAAAATGTTTTACCCCATCTTAATCTGGAGAGAATCTGGAAACCACTATCACGCCTCCAACATCAGGGAAAGAGATCATTATGGTGGTGGTGTCATGGCGTGGTCAAGCAACATGTTGGATGGCTGCACACCATCCCATGTGTTCGACATAGGCTCCCTGGCTGCTCAGAGGTATAGAGAGATCTCAGAGCCTTATGTGAGACTTCACAGGGGTGCAGTTGACTCTCAATATCTTTTTATGGATGACAATGCTCGTTCACATAGGGCCCAAATGGTTGATGTGCATCTTCAAAGTGAGGATTTTCAATGGATTGATTAGCCAGCCAGATCTCCAGACCTGAATCTTATTGAACATGTCTGGGACGCACTTGGGAGGGCAATTACATTTCGCCAACCACCCCGCCCCATAACCATCCAGCAACTAAGAGCTACTTTGGTGCGGAGACCTCAGGGACTCCGCAACTGTTCATAAACAGTATAATGTAGAGGTGACAATACTTCTTATATAGTCTAATTTTGTCACCATCTTGCAATGTCAGTTTTGAACATTCCTGCTCTCATATGAATTACTCCTGATTTTGCAATTTTTTTTTCCTGTTTTAGGGCATAACTTGCTGTTGTATATTACTCTGTCTCCATACAAATTTTACTAAATTCTGCCCCTTTGATTAACAGCTCTTGTGCTTGTGTGGTGAACACGCTTCTCACCTATATTTACCAGCTCTGAATGAACCTGCATAATTGTCCCGATTCTTGAATTGTTTGACTATTTTTCTGATAGCGTCCTTCATGGTCCTTGATTATATATACGATTACTGTCGAAACTTCCGTTTCGTCCGTTCCGTCTGTTCCGTGGAAACGCAACAGAGGATGTCAAACACACCAGGCGAAGGGAAGGGCTGTGAACTGTGTGGGGATCTGGTGGAGGATGTCAGACATGTTCGCCACTGCAGGAGGGTTTAGAAATCCACCACATTGTAAGCGGCCTTAGGGGGTGGCGAACAGGGCAATCGCCCGGGGCCTCGCTCTTGCAGGGGCCTCGCGCCAAGCAAATTTAAAAAAAATATAGATACTTTTCACGAAGGACAAAAGGCCTCGCCCGGAGCCTCGCAATGGGTAAGGCCGCTCCTGGTAAGAGGTCCTGGGAGCGGTGGATGTTGGGGTGAAACGACTAGAATGGTTACAAAAGGCAAAGATGTTGCTAGTGGTCTTCAAATTTTGTCGACTCACGGAACCCTTAGAACTACAGTAAAACCTCTCTATGGGTACACCCCTCATATCGGTACATATTTTTCAGGCACCGATTTTTCGCCCATAGGCTTTATGCTATTACTACCCCTCTTAACGGCACGCCTCTGTAATGTGTACAACCCTCTATTGGTACACCTAATACATGTCACCACTTTTCAGAAAACCGCCTCTGTAATGGCTACACCCCTCTATTGGTACACCTAATACGTCAAAATTTTCGGAAAACCCCCTCTGTAATGGGTACATCCCACCTCGGTGACGTAGTGGGTAGCGTGCTTGGTAACTGCAGCAGTGGTTCTAGGTTCAATACTTGACCGAGGTGTGTTGCCTTCTTTTCTGCAAGATAGATGCAGTAGCGGTTCTAGCATAAGCGAGACCCTGTGCAAACCTGTGTAAATTGAAAGTGCGAGGCCCTTTCAACTTGCAAAAGCGAGGCCCCGTGCATTTGCACAGTTTGCACGTGCCTAAAACCGCCACTGGATAGATGCTCCGAGTGCGCCTTCCTTTGGATGAGAAGTATAACTGCCATCCCATATGGTGTTCCATGGCATTTACACATAAAAGAACTCTACAATGCAAATGATAGATGAGGCACAATTTCCAGGTGTAGGAACTTGCCCTCCCCCCTGGCATGGGTGGAATACCCCAAACAAAAGTGGACCGACTATAAATACGCATAGGGGTTGCAGCTTTGGTCAGCAACTGACTGCAGAAAAACACTGTCGAAAAGATCACCCTTGCATGTATTCAGAGGAGCAAGATGGGTACCCGACCCTGCCATAGGCGGAAAATAAGAAGGCAGCTTGGTTCTAGACAAACGACCCTTCATTGATTTGTTTGTAAAAATTAAATTTGTGTACGTGAAGAATTTTGTGAAATGTAATATTATACAATTCATTTTTTCAATTTAAAAAAAACAATATAAAACAATATAGGCCTATGTACTGTAACTGAATAAATTAAACAACAGTATTATTAGTGTCCCATACCCCTCTTATGGGTACACCCCTCTGATGAGTACACTTTGGCCAGGTCCCACAGGTGTACCAATTAGAGAGGTTTCACTGTGTAAGGCTTTTTCAGGGAACCCTATCCCACCCTTAGAAAACTATATCTTGCAGCTGTAAATGAATCGGCAGCCCACATGAGATTAGTAACAGCAAGAAAACATTGCAGTTGTTGAGTGTATCAAATTGCACTACTGACCTCTAAGTAGTCCCGAATTTAGAGCTATAAACTGACGCCACTTACCCTCAATTAAATAGAAAGTAAATGCTCCATTTCATAAAATGCATTTCAGTACTGCCTTTATCACCTCAGGAAACGCATCTCGTAAATTCCTAGTTTGAAGACTACCGATCTAGACATACGGGTCTAGCCTGAAAAATCCCACTAACAGGGCCGGTCCGTCCATAGGTTCAAAGTGTGCAAAGAACGCGGGCGGCCACCCTAATGGTGCGGCCGGCTGCCTTCTCAAACTTAAAAGTAACACGAAACTTTTAATGCTTTGGTGCTTCAGGAAAGAATCCCGCCTCGGTGGTACAGTGGGTAGTGTGCTCAGTAACTACACCAGTGGTTTAGGCTCAATGCTGGACCGAGGTGGTTGGCTTCTTTCGGGCGAGAGAGACACCCGAGTTCGTTTTCTTTAGATGAGAAGTAAAATAGAGGCCCCGTGTAATGTACGATGGCATTGGCACGTAAAAGAACCCTATGGAATGGGCGGATGAGTCAAACTTTTCAGGTGTAGGACCTCGCTGCCTGGCGTCGGTAGAATGCCCCCCAACGATCAGTAGACCGTCGATAAATAAGCATAGGGGCTGCAGCTTTGGTCGGCAACCTGCTGAGGAGACTGCCATAGGCGGGAAACGGGTTATGTGTTGCTTTTGCTTTGATGCTTCTGGAACGAAAGGCAATTCATTCCATGTGCTGGCAAAGAAGAAAATGGAAACAAAATAACGATTTCTTTACTGAATCAAAATAAGCGAAATAATGGGGGAGCGGCCTCGATATAATTGCACGCGGGCGGCCGAACCTACAGGACCGGCCCTGCCCACTAGCAAAGTATCCGTAACAAAGGATTATATATTCATACATTTTATGAAAAAAGAGTTGGCTGGAAGAAAAATACTACGAAATTTTTAGCACTTTTTAACAATTTCACAGAAGCTCCCATTCAAACAGGATAGACGTGTTTTGTGAACTGTCCAAAAAAAAGCATGCGTACGAAGCGCGTGGCTCTTCAAAGTACCGGTAATCATCAGTGGAAAAGTCTATTAATATCCCCCCTCAAGATCCATCATTGGTTGGTGCCACCGGGCGGTTAAATCCCATCATCCCTGGCGAGAATTTGACACAAGGAGCGTTGAACACCGCTATACAGTAGCCGACGCGTGTGGGTCGGTCCCGCTTTCGTATGTTCGACGCTGCATTGTCATCTTCAGCATCTCGCTGCTTGATATTTTCACAGTAAGATTTTCGAGTGAAAAACAAAGGCATTGATGCTGCACACGACAAATTCACAGAAATACACAACCAAATTGGTCGATATAACATCACCGTTATGAAGACAGTCGAATCCTTTTAAACTGATTTCTTTTACTTTTGTTCGTTTTGGAATATTTCCATTTCGAACACACGTTCTATTGCAATATTCTAGAACGTAACTCCAAAACTAGCCCTAAATGTTAAATACTCTGAAGATAATACTCAAATTCGTTCCAGAATTATCCGGAAAAGTAATTTTTTATTTTTGAAAACATCTTCACGTTGATTATGATGTGCGCCTGAACAATAATTTTACTTTTCTGTTTACTCGTAGCGACTTTTTTTACATTGTGGATAAACGGTTTGTGATTACAAGACGAATGCGGTTAGAATTTCATAACTTTTATTACGGAAAAAGTATGTGTTTCGATTTCAGAAATTATACGTGTTACTTTAAAGTACAAAGAATACTTTTATTATGACTACTGCCGTCAGTCCGGTAAAATACAAATTACCAAGAAATTTTTAATATCCGTCGATAGAGTTCGCTTCGTTATTAAACCACGATTTATTTGGCAACGAGAAATGAACATGCTATAACCCTGACTGATGTAAGTACATACTAAACTTTTATTAAACAATGGATGAATGGGATATTGACGGAAAGAAAAAATTTAAAAACACTCCCATATTATTAACATCTTGATCGGGACATAAACCGACTATTAGGAGTATGGGTGGTAGTAGTATATACTGTATCTTTATCATCATCAATCCATTTTTCTTTCTCATGTTTACAACTTTAGTACTTATTGTCGCTGTCTCTTCCAAATATAGATTTATAGTATGTTTAATGACTCATTATTATCCTTTCGATAATTACGCACGTAGTGAGACTGAGAACTCTATTTACCAGCTTGAAATCTTAAAAACTAACCAAATCACAGTGCAACTTGTGCGTCCATATGCCGTGTTGTAAGTATTTCACAGAGCTCGCCAACTGAGCAACAACGAAATTAGTAATTTAGGTTTTATATATCTAATTAATAATACCGTAAGTCTGAACCTCAATTCTGAAATGTATCCAATAAAGAATGCTTTAAGATCAGTAATAGACAAGTGACCTACAGTCGTATATAATTCCTGATGTAAATTAAGAAAAACTTGTTTTTGTTCATTATAGCCAAGGTACTCTCGCTCTTCTTGTGAAATCGTGAAAAAAACGTTGAATGTAGTTTAAAATGACGAAAAATTAGAGCCAGTTATTAAATTACAACTGAGAATTGGACAGGTTACTACAACACCTTGTTATCTGTAACCGAAATATTAGTATTTCAGGGCATGACTTGTTTGTCATACAGGTTAATTTAGTACCAGTCTGAAGATTTTTTCCTCCTCAATGAGGACTACTACGCTCGCCAGGTAAAAGCATGGTTTGCGTGGTTCATCAGCTTATTCCCAATTTATGGTGGTAGATACTCTGCACGTCATGATTATCTAGCAATTCATAAGCGTCCCAATCTATGAAAGGTCGAAATTAAATGAATGCGTGATCCAAATTAGATTCTGGATTCAATTAATGGGTTGGGGAGTTAACCAAGCAGCCATAACAGGACGAGCCCTTAGGAGGCTGCTCCCGGGAGATGAGGAGTTAGGTAGTGGACATAGGAGAAGGGAAATTTGCAGCACCCAACGTTCTTTACCAACCACCCATGTTGGTACTAACGTGGGCTTGCGCTGGTTAACTTCAGTGATCTCACGAGAACTGGTGTGTCCAACGCAACTTGGCTGCACAAGCAAGTTGGCTGCACATGCAACTTGGCTGCTCAAAAGTGAGTCATTTAGCACAGAGTCATTCCCCAAAACTGTTATCAACTTCTGACTTTTTCTTCGTAAATTTTTCCACTGAGATGCTTTTCAGGGCCATTCCTCTATTGCGGCACTCCAGCCATATATAACTACGCGTGTAACATTAAAAGGTTGAGAATCGTGAGGATCGCATCCTCATGAGACTCAATGGCCCCTCTATTACATTTAAAGGTGTTTACTGCGTTTTTTTTTGGGGGGGGGCGCGTAGTCTAACTGTAATCATATTTAATACGCCGTCATCTGCATTACTCTCTTCCATTTCGATGTGCTTCCCTGGTCGGATTCGCCTAAGGGGATGTAGATTCCATCCTAATGGCCGAGACACAGGTTACTTCCTTTCCGGCATTGAAGGTAAACTCAGGTGCATATTCAGTGAAATAGGAATAATGCTGTGGCGTCCTACTTTAGTTTACGTACCATCCCCTTGCTACGCAAAGATCGGAAAAATTGCCAGGTGTTTAGTCAGTCATAGCTATAACCCTTATCGCAATATCATTAATATTCTACTGGTTAATAATTTACTATGTTAAACTATTGTTCTTCTGTAGAAGGGTCCTGATCATTGCCGACGCAGAGCCTTTAGCCAAAACATTTTGAAGATGAAATCGGCGCCATGTATCTAGCACTACATAAATATCTCGTTTAGAATGTACTTCAATGAATCTTCATCGTTGAAAAGAGGTATGCTGTTGATTATCAGGTAGATGATCTCGAAAGCACCATCTGTCGACGGTATTTAAGATAAGTTCTGGAAAACAGTGACTTGATAACCAGCTTTCCATCATAAAAACAATTTGACACAATGTAAAACGAAGCTAGAATGAGACAGTAACAATTAAATGCGGCAGCAGTTTATCAAACTTGGTTGAGAAACTCATGATGAGACGAATATGGCGAAGGTCAATACTAACGAGACAGGTTGGTGAACACTTGTTATTTAGTAATCTCGACTCTTTGCTTGTAAGCGTAAAGCAGCCAGCATATTGTGACACCTAACAAGACGACAAAGAAGATACTCTTCATTCATTTATTGTTTTTCTCAGAATGTGATTTGCATCCAAACCGGGTGTTCAGATTTCATCGTCAGAGTAGCCTGCCACCAGCTGTGGTGCCTCACCAATCGCTCAACTAAACAAGACGTGGCACTTTGGAAATGTGTCTGACATTTGACGTCAAAGACATGACATACACTGCTGATGGTACGCTTTGGCAACCGTGGGTTAAAGGGCGCCGGGCATATAGGCATCAGCAACAAGAATTGGAGTCACTTTTATCTGAAACTGTTCACATGTTCTCGCTTATGTTTGATGGTATCCCATGTTAATCATAAACGATCAAATAGATGTATTTGTTGCCAGCAGTCGCAAGAGAAAGTCGAATATTTTATGTAATTATATAAGTATCTATTGTACTACGGCTGAATAACCAACATCCCTACAGACCAAAGAACCTATTTCACAGATTTTTATATCTACAGAGTTTAGGGTTGATTTGCTTGTTATTCAGAGAAGGTTGGGGCATGACGTTGATATTCGTTCACTGCTACCAAAACTGAAAGCATTTCAATTTTAGTAGCCTATTTGTTTTTCTCATTACTGAATGTTATTTAGAACGAATATGGATGTAGTGATTGTGATGATTTGTTTATGACTGAGTGATTGGATACTTTATTTAATGTTAGCGGATTAATATTATCAGTGATAATACACCAACACTGACAGTGGAGGAGGGAATGAGGGCGAGCTCAAGGCACCCTAAAAATGAGGCATTTAAATCATCACATTATCGTTCGTCCACCCGTTATGATGTGTTTGATACAAATCGTGATCGCGGTACGTGTTAATCAGGGGTCAAACTGTGAGGTTCGTAGGCAGGGCCGGCCTTCTCTATAAAGGGGCCCGGCTGCAAAAATCCTTTTGGGGCCCCAAAATATTTTTCCAAAAGTAAAACTAAAAGGATTCAGAGTAAATGGACTCCTCTTAGATGCCCTCCTATCCCATTTTGAGATCCTTCGTAATTTTGAAAGGTATTACATTTTTGGATGATGCCATGTGTCCTAATATGTCGCCATTCCATTTATGAGTTGGGCTGAAAGCTTATGTGGACGTCCACACCTTGGAACATTTTCAGTTGGACCTGTGTCATTATATTATTTTATTGCACTTCTGATTATTAAAGGTATTTTGGTTTTAACAACCCCAAAATAATAGCCTTATTAAATTATTGACTCCTAACCTCTAATTCTGGGTTGTCCAACCTGTGGCCCATTGAGGCTTGTAATGTGGCCCATGGTACATCATTTCTAATTATGCATTATAGCCTACCTGCTATGTAACACCTAACGTTATCTTCACCCGTTTTGTTTTTCACAGCCTGTGGCTGGCAATCAGTTCATGGAGCAGCCGGGTGACCCACAACACCAGAAAGGTTGTACAACCCTGGTGTAGTTCAATGGCAGGGTTGTTAGGTACGTTTAGGTTATGTTGCATTGGCAGGGTCGAATGAGGGACGTTGCCCCTACAATGACGTATTAAACTTTTAATATTAGCAGTGATCTGGGCCGTGAAGCGAACTGATGATGGGGCCCCTCCTGAATCGTGGGGCCCTGGTGCAATGCACCCTCTTCCCCCCCCCCCCCCCGGATGGCCGGCCCTGTTCGTAGGACAATTGAAGGTATCAACTCTAAAAAAACTGGTTACCTAATCCAATCCAAGCAGTTAATATAATGAAAAGAATTAAATCTTGTAATTGCTTCTTAATTGATATATAGACCCGCCTCGGTGGCGTAGTAGGTAGCACACTCGGTAACTGCTCCGGTAGTTCTACGTTCGATACTGTACCGTAGTGGGTTAGCTTCTTTCGGGCAAGGGAGAGACGCGAGTGAGTCTTCTTTCGGATGAGAAATAAAACCGAGGTCCCGTGTGGTGTACGATGCCACTTGCACTTAAAAGAACCCTCTCTACTATGCAACGGGTAAATGAGGCAAAATTTCCAGGTGTAGAAGCTTGCCCCCTGGCGTCGCTTCGGTGGAATTGTAGTTGCTTCTTAATTGGTACATATCCAGCATACAGTAAGTTTTGACATTCAAACATTGACACAATCCCTAAATTTCAATTATAGAGGAATGTACATGTCGGCCTACTGCTGATTGCAGTCTCAAAGGAAAGTAAACATACGGTAGACATAACGTAGAAAGTTTTGACAAAAGCTTAAGTTTTTATTTAATGGAAGAAAAAATGAAAGTATTACTTGACATATGAAACTATACTTTGCTTGTGCAAAGAGGTTGCCATTAAGGATAGGTGACATGGCACACTCCCGAACAGGATCGATGAGCTGTTGGAAGGAAATTCCCTCAAGATGTATGACTATACATACTAGAATCGATAATGTCTAAATGAGGCTCTTATTACACGGGAAATTTGTTCAGTGGATTTTATGACACTTCCGGCCGCTAATTCATTGCGTATGCCATGAGCTTATTGGGTGCAAGTTCTTTTCTGACAGATTATTTGTTTAGACCTACAGTAGATAGTCCCAATTCAAATGTAGCAGTAGTCACTCCCAACAATGTTATTACATGAACTGCAGGGAGAGGAGGTGACGTTTCGAAGCTAGCAGCACGTGTAGGTTGACAAAGTTCATAAAGCAACTCCTGACCCTTTTTCCCGCCTATGGCAGGGTCGAGCATCCATCTTGTCTCTCTGAATGGACACAAGGGCGATATATTAGACATCGTTTTTCCACAGTAGGTTGCCGACCAAAGCTTCTGTAGGGGCGTTGGGGCACTCCACCGACGCGACGGTAGGAGGAGGAGCTCCTACACCTGGAAATGTAGGAGCTCTCCTCTCTAGTAGGTATTCGCTTCTCTGTTGTCAACAAATAACCGCAGAAGTGGAAAGGCAGACGTTAAATAACCAAATGAATGAGACCATTGCCCTGTCCATTGGGCATTGGGGTAAATCATCATCGTGATGTTTCCTGGCTTACATAACTGTGAGGGCAGTAAAAACAAACTACACGGAAGTTGATTACCTGGCGGGGGAGGGTTGGAGCGCCCCCCTTGCTCCAGTGTAGCGACGCAGATGCACAGAACAGGGCTAGACGTTGAAACTAGGTTTATTAAAAGCGACTATCTATTGTGTATTCGTGTTCTTTTAAACCTAAAGTTTTCGAAGGACAGCAACTTTCACCAACACTTTGAAAGTGGACAGAATGAGCACTTGGGGCTTTCCTCTCTTCCTAAAAGAAGTCATCCGTCTCGACCAGGCTAGAACCTGCAATCAAGGCAGTAACGGACTCAAGTCAAACACGCAAGCCATTTAACCATTTGTTGTTAATTTCTTTAAAATGAACTGATACGAGGATGATTACCATACCGGGAATTAAAGTCGTGTTCCTCTGTAGTGGTTAAGCCTGCAGGTGTATGACCTCACTACCCTCCCCGTGGTGTCGGTAAATGACCATAGACGTAGGGAAATAAACCGGAGGGACTCTTCTTTCTTCCTCTCACCCATGTCCATTTCTCCTCCTCCGTCACCACATCTTTTTGATGTTACCTTAATGGATCCAGCTTGAAGTCCCTCTTGAGGATTTGCAGTCCGTTGCTTTTCCATCTAGTCATTTTGACTTCTTTACGAGAAGCATGTAAAGGCGATAATGTCTTCGGTATTGGCAAGAGATTATAAGGATGGCACTTTGGTTAAGAGGAGTCGAAGCGCAAAATCTCCAAACGTCTATAGAAGTGTCCCTCATCACAAACATGGGATGGGTAAGATTTCATTTGTGAGCAATTTTCTAGAAATCAGTTGAATATACACATAACTGACGCTTTTCCTTCCAGACAAATCAAACAGGAGACGGATTATGCTTTTAAAGGCTTCATAAATACCTTAGTCCTAACAAAAACTGACTGACGTCATTGGGGTTAGGACAGGAAAATCTTTGAAAGATCTCGCACAGAATGATGCATTTGCTTGCTCTCTTTTTGGAATTACATTAGTCATTTATCCTGGAGGAGGAGGGATTTGGGCGGAGGAGGAACAGTAAGAATAAAGGCTATGTTAACGCAGTTGACGAGAAGGCAAGAGCAGGAGGATGGGAGGAGGGCACAAATTAGGAGATTTGAACTCTTGTGGTGAAGTTTCCCTATCTCTTATGGTTCTTCGATCTTATTGCTTTAGATGAAAATAGACAGGCACAACGCCAGATAAGGATAAATGAAGTGGTTGTTGGCACCTATGGAGTAACATAAGAAATATTCGGATACACTGTTAAAGGTAGGTGGAATGGACTTGAAATTGGAAGAAAAATCATTATCATCATTATCCCGCTGTGGCACGGTTGGGCCTGCGGGTTCTAGCCCTCCACTCCCGCATATCTTCCGCCAGGCCCTCGTCCACGCCACACACCACCACATTTCTTTATTGTACAACTGTCCAGATGTACAATCACATCCACAAAGGCCGGCAGACTAAAGTTAGGAGGGATAATGAGGAATAAATCATTTAAGAAGATGGCAAAGAGCAGTACTCCGATGAACTGACCGTAAGTGGGAGACTAATGTAAAAATTCAGTTTTCGATTTGTTAAGTAATTATTCAGAAATTGGCAAAATGAGCCAAATGCTCCGTACACTGATAGTTTGCATATTAGAAGTCAAATAGGAACTCTGTTTGTTGTTGTTTGTTGGTGTTTTAGGGCCCTTCAACTACAAGGTCATTAGAGCCCCGTCCACAGCATAGTTCTTATGCAGGGACTGCACAGAACCTACACTAATGCGACGATTTTTGGGTATTAGCAGTACCCAGTTTTCTCAAGCGGCCACCCCTGTCAGTACTAGCTGGGGTTGCGCTGCTTAACTTCAGTGATCGGACGAGAACTGGTGTGTCCAGGAACTCTATCGAAGGCTTTAGCTAAATCGAGGTATAGAGAGTCGAGCTGAGCTTTTTTGCAGAATGCTGCCAGAATTGTGCGGAGATGTAATAGAAGATTGGTTTCAGTAGACCTTCCTGGCACGAAACCATGTTGGCATGTCCTTACGAATAACCTGCTCCCACGTGTGCTTTGGTCTTCCCCTGATGCTTCCAACCACCTGCATTCCCACATTAACTGACTTCCACCTCCTACTATCCCTCATTTTCTGCGATGTTTCCCACCCCGAAGCTACTTCGAACGCAGCCTTCTATTGTTAGATGGCTGACTCTACCCCATCATTCCACCACCATGTCTGTCTGCCCTGGAATTTACCTCCCACTCTAGCCTGGTCTAAAATGGCTTCTCCCCATTTTCTGATTAATTGGAAGGAAATGCAATAACAAACATTTCTCCAGTCCGAGATATTTGGGATGCAACTTTGAAAGGAGTAATCACGTTCACTTGACCATGCGTTCTTCTGCGAAAATGACTTTACCTCGTCATGGATGGTGGATTCGACATTCCCCTTAGCTATCATAGAAGCCTACCAACCAGTCTAAGCTGGAATAGATCTTTCATTCATAAACTAACTAGACAAACACACTATTTATGACCTACCGTATAGCAGCTAATCTTTATTCACGGTGCATAGTGGTACAACGTATGGTTTTTATCACTAAAGTTCAGGCCACTATTTCTAATTCATTTCTCCTCTATGGCAGGGTCAAGCATTCATGAATTCAAGCAGAACAACGGTAGGGAGAAAAAAGGAGATACAGTATTAAGAACTTACGAGGGAAGAAATACGGGGCTTTGTTTGTTTGTTGGTGTTTTAGGGCCTTTCAACTACAAGGTCATTAGAGCTCCGTCCACAGCGTAGTTCTTATGCAGAAACTGCACAGCCACTACACTAATGCGACGATTTTTGTATACTAGCGGTACCCAGTTTTCCCAAGCGGCCACCCATATCAGTACTAGTTGAGGTTGTGTTGCTTAACTTCAGTGATCGGACGAGAACTGGTGTGTCCAACTTCGGGGACTGAAACCTACAAGGTTTTTAATAGAAATTTAAATGTACTGTTAGTAAAAGAGTACATCAAAGAAATGCGCAAAGGATACTGTTGCAAGGTTGTGAGTGAACGAAGCTGAGATGAAATACGCATATGGTTTCATCAAAGGGAAATAGATATTATCAGGTTAATGAAATAAATTTATGGCCTCCTAAGGGTTCGGCCTGTTATGGCTGCTTATCTTACTCCCCAACCCGTTAGTGTAACAGACAGAAAATTTAAGTTGGATATTTTTCTTAAAAAGAAGGGATCATTTAGAAAAAAATCTTACCGGTTGCTCAAAACCATCTCAAGAATTTTCAATTTTGACATTACACGGATCTCCAGCTTTTATTTATTTAGGGCGTTCAAAGCACAGCTGGATGCAGGATACACATTGAATTGCCGGCTAAGAGTCGATTGAGAACTCGTTTGCACATGTCAACGGCAATGACGTTTATATTGAGGTTTTCCAGTTGAAAAGGAAAAACCACGTAGTTGCTGGCAACAGACTAGGAATGAATGAACCAAACACTTAGATCAGATCTTCTTTAAAGCTCTATCCAGAACTGTAAACCAAGTAGTGAGACGATGGCTCCGTAAGTACAGACAAACGGACAGGGTTCCACTTCATTAAGAAAAACAACACACTGCAGGCATGTTGCTTATCTGTTTAATGACAAGAGTTGTGGATGGGTAAGCACCGAGGCAGAATATTCAGACCATTATTGTGATGCAACTAAGAGAGAAGTCGCGAGTGTGCCTTCTTTCGGAGAAGAAAAAGGTACCCCAGGCTGGCGTCTTGAGCCCACTAGAATATTGGCTGGGTAGTTTTGAGGGGAATGCCAACCTACCCCACTTATTCAAGAATCAGATTATACAACCAAAATAGAAATTTGGCATTAAAATTAATGTTTTGTTGGTTCTAATAGTGCATGGTGTCTGACCTATTGCACAATAACAATGCACAACAGGGATATTCCAGACTGCATGCAGATTAAAAACTATACAGTATATTACAGTATACTGGTATTCGTCCACAGGGTTATGGTTAATTTGGTTGGTTGGCGTTTTAGGGCCCTTCAACTACAAGGTCATTGAGCCCCGTCCACCGCATAGGTCTATTGCAGAGATTGCATAAACACTACACTAATGTGACGAATTTTGTGTATTAGTGGTACCCAGTTTTTCAAAGCAGTCACCCATGCCAGTACTAGCTGGAGTTGCATTGTTTTTCTTCAGTGATCAGACAAGAAATGGTATGTGCAATGCAATAAGCTACTCTAGGGATATGGTGGTGTGTGGTCTGGACAGGGACCTGGTGGGAGATTGATGGGAGTGGAGAGCTACTGTATAACCTACACACCTGAACCAGCTAAAGGTGGGATAAGGGTATTATGATGATGACTATATATTTAAAAAAATCATTTGAAGAAATCTGTGAATTTGCAATGAACCTGCTTCTTTAAAGCTTTGCTTTCCACCATATGCTCCACATCATAAAATGCCTGTGCAAGACGTCATCTGTCTGCCTTGCATAACATACACTGTTCAGCATGAATCCCTCAGTAACATAATTCTCTTATATCCGAGTGACAAATCAAAATTGTGAAAATGTGCTCTCTCATATAGGCGAGTTTCTCTTTTATTCAAGTCTCTTATAACCATGTACATTAACACGTAAAGCATAGGACATGCAGATGGGAATTCAAAATGGCTCTCTTATAACCGAGATTCTCTTTTATCAGAGTCTCTTATAAGTGAGTTGGACTGTACCCAGTTTTCCCGAGCGACCACCCATTTCAGTACTAGCTGGGATTGCGTTGCTTAACTTCATTGATCAGACGAGAACTGGTGTGTCCAACGCAACTCGCCGCTCCTTAAGTATTCCTGATTTATAGGCCCTACAAATGAAGTAACAGGAGAAGAATAAATGGTCACTTTTTAAGCTTACCATCGTCTCAGTGCCACCTACACATAGGAATATAATTAAAAATTCGATAGCTGCGCTATAGAATTATTATTTGGAGGCATAATTTCCATTTTTCAGTTCAGTATTTTTGAGAAATTTAATAAATGCATTCATCCTCTTAATTTTGAACACCAGTGTAATATGTGACTCTTGAAGTGAGTCGTAGTCAAAAAAAGGTCTGAAAGATGCTGTTGTAGATGGACTATGCCGAAAATGTTATATCGACATTATCAGCGACTATAACGCTATATTATAGTATTCAAAATGACCTTAATGGTCCTGCGGATACAAAGGTCATTAACAAAAGGACCTTTTGTTTTGGATTAATATGAGTATCGATTATACTGTAATGTAAGTGAAGTGAAAAAATATGTCGGGGCGAATAATGCAATGGCTATTCTTGACCTTCTTTCCTTTCTCTCCTTCGAAACCTTTAAAGTTACTAGAAAAGAGAGAGAATAATGCAAATGCTCTGTTTGAAGCTATTACTACGTACTTTGTAGTAATTTTGCTATAACTACAAAGTATTTCTTCTTTTAATAACTCGCTTTAATCCTTTTTAAGTATTATGCAGTATTTGTCCAAGCTTCTTCAGGTTTGAAATTTGTTTTGCAGCAAACTGAAGTAAACTCTGAAAACGCAGATGAATATTTATTGCAAGGTTAATTAACGGATAGCACAATGACATGTCTCCGGAAAATTACGATGTAATGATTAAAATGTGAGATTAGCAGTGTCATAGTGAGTTACGTCCCAAGGTCAGTGACATAACAGTTGTGTTCATTCTGGAAACGAGGATTCTTCAATATAATTCTGGTACTAAACAGATGGTGCACCATCATTTTGCTGATAAATAAACATGGCTAGCGGCGGAAGAAGCGACATTATCCCATCACACAATATCGAACCAGAAAAGTCTGAATTTTGATACCATCATCAGAGGTAACAGGGTATCCTTACAATAACATGAGCTCCACTTTTCTCCTACCTATAGTGTGCCGAAGTAACTTGACCCTTTCCTTTTCATCCTTTCCTATTACAATGTATAGCCAGCCGGCTTCATTACTTTTGTTTCAATGGTCATAACAGCCCCAGTGAATAGGGCTCTCAACGGTCCCAAGTACTAGTACTAGCTGCAGGTTGCGTTGCTTAACTTTAGTGATCAGACGAGAACAGGTGTGTCCAACGCAATACACCCGCTCGACTTCATCCCGTCATTGGCGGGGTTCTAGCCCTCCACTCCCACCTATCTCCCACCAGATCCACGTCCACCCCACACACTATCATATCCTTACGGACAATAGCCTCCATGAAGTACGGTAAAGGTCTTTTACATGAAACAACATCGCACACACCATATAGGGTAGGGAGCGGCGAATTGCGTTGGACACACCAGTTCTCGTCTGATCACTGAAGTTAAGCAACGCAAGCCCAGTTAGTACTGACATGGGTGGCCGCTTGGGAAAACTGGGTACTGCTGATATCCAAAAATCTTCGCATTAGTGTAGTGTCTGAGCAGTCTCTGCATAAGAACTATACTGGGGACGGGGCTCTAATAACCTTGTAGTTGAAAGGCCCTAAAACACCAACAAACAACAACAAAGCCATACAGGGTCACGACATGACTTACTATTCGAGGGAAGGACCACCGACTTGGGATTGCTCTCTCTCTCTCTCTCCCCCCTCTCTCTCTCCCTCTCCCTCTCGCCGGAAAGAAGCCAACCACCTCGATTCAGGATCGAGATAAAACTTGTATTATTTGGAAAAAGATACATAAAACGAGGCATTACCCGATAGGAACCACTTGGCATTATTAGGGTTAGTCAATCCCCTTAACGGAAATACTGTCGCATTAACAGAAATACTGGTTCGCACTCATATGCTGGGGGGCAATTCTGGGAGGCAGCAACCAGATTTAAGTACTTCAATCAAATGATTCGGGTCAATCTAAGCAATTGCAGTTGATAGTTTACGAGAGTAGCCGAATCATTAAAATGTAATTCAGTTGAACGTTTTGTTGTTGCATTCAGAAATGGTACATCTAGTATTGAGCTGCTAAAAGCCATAGAAATAAGGGTAGGATTTCGAGGATTAAAAATTATTATACATGATGATGATGTCGATTATGATATTGATCTAATTAGCAGTTTGCTATTTTGTTTATCACAGCCTGACAACAAGAGATACTATTGTAGCATTTTATCCATATTCATCGTATTTTTATTTTTTCTCCCTTCCCCTTCAATCTCTACCATGAAACGTGATCTAAATGAGTGAATACATAGAACTGTTTGCCAGGCTACTGTGAGATGCTGTATACTGCATACGTAAGAACTGAAGAGACAAAGACATCATCAGTAGAGCCGAGTCACAAAAACACTTGTGCACTCAATAAGACGATGATTCCAATACTAACCAATATTTGAAGAAAAACGTCCATCTTCTCTTTTTTACAGCAATAATAAATAAATAAATATACGAACGTAGTCGATGAGTGACGCATCTTAAGTACGATATTAAAAAGACGTTCACAGACTTTAATTCTTTCCGGTAACCAAGGATTTTATCATTCCAAAAAGCAAGAATTTTATTTTAGTGTTCAAGGTTTCCGTTAGTGAAATGTGTTCGTTCATTCAACAGCTCCACTTGGTAGAGTTTTTTTAGGGTTCTTAAATAGGGAGGAGGTGATTGTACACCGCCAACACACACGGTTCCACAGGTTTTACTTTCTGTAGGACGGAAGGATTTCCTGCACCCCTTCATTTGTAACAAAAAATTGCCAACCAATCTGCATCAGAGAAGATGAAGAAGCAGCTGTGTACGCTGAACTCGGCAAACAACTGAATCATCATCATCATAACACCCTTCTCCCGGCTGAGGCGGGGTCGGGTCTGCGGGTTCTAATCCTCCACTTCCGCCTATCCCCCACCAAGTCCCTCTCCAACCCGCATTCCTCCATGTCCTTTTGCACCACCTGCTCCCACGTCCGTTTTGGTCTTCCTCTACTCCTGGAGCCCCCAATTACCTGTAGTCCCATAATGAGCCTAGTAAGTTCCTCCTCTCTCCTCCTCATCACATGCCCATACCACCTCAACCTATTGCCTCTCATCTTTTCCGCGATGTCTCCCACCCCCAAGCTACCTCTAACGTGTTCGTTTCGGATTCTATCGACCCGTGACACCGCACTCATGTAGCGCAGCTTTCACTTGCATTTGCCTTTCATGGTTCTTCCTAGCTGCCCAACACTCTTGAGCCATATAACATAGCAGGCCTAACGACAGTTCTGTAGACTTTGCCCTTCAACGGCAAACAACTGAATGATCGGGAAAAATTATTTAAGTGCATCACCGGTTTAGCCAATAGGCTGGCTCAATGGAAGGATGTTTGTCGTTAAGTCCGTGAATGCAGATTCGATCTTGGCCTTCTTTCAGCCGAGAGGAGATCCACAAGTGCGCCTTCCTTAGGATGGGAAGTCGCGGCCCTGTGCGATGTGAACAACGGAGTGAAATCTACGCGCAGATCGGCGAAATTCCCAGATATAGCAACTCACTCCCTGGCGCCGTTGAATTAGGTGTGCACAACATTCTTCTCCCCTCCCCCGGTATGTCTTTAGGGTTGACAAATGAGGCTGTAAGTATGGCTGACCACATGACAGGCACGAATATGAGAGTACACGGCGAAGAAACATGGGTTGTCTTTAAAATGGATGGGAGCGACTTATTGCGTCGGACACCCCCAGCTAGTACTAGCATGGGTGGCGGCTTGGAAAAACTGGGTACCGCTAATGCCCAACAATGGTCGCATTAGTGTAGTGTCTGTGCAGTCTCTGCATTAGAACTACGCAGTGGACGGGACTATAATGACCTTGTAGTTGAAGGGCCCTAAAACACCAACGGAACAAACAATTTGCAATGGATGTCATACTATTGACCTCTTATAGGTGTCACTATTCCAGAAATCGGACAACGCTTTTCAATATGTATGCCCAGGCTCTCGAATCTCCTTAAAATGGGAGAGTAAACACCAGCTGGTAGGACGACCGTTCGAAGGTATTTTTATTAGGGTACTTTTAGAAGACGTGTTTCAATTTGTTGGCAAAAGTATCCCGAGTGTTGTATCCAGCACGTTTATGAGGTAACAATACTACCCCCAACAAGGAAAGCCATTGACCAGGGACATTATTTCAAGACAAAAATTCTCTTTCGCTCCAATTGCTCTCGTTTTTCGAGTCTAGTGGAGTATTTGGCATGTATTAAGGGATGGATACAGTTTATATATTTATCAGGCATTATTTTGAGAGTTGGCATTCTTTGGAAAGTTGTGGCCTTTTGCCATCTCTACGGTTAATACGATCGCACCCACTGGGTGTCCCCTCCCAATCCATTGGTTTTGACCAACTACTAATTTATCTAAATTATGTATTTGTTAGAAATGCTGAATCATATTTGTAGGACGACAAGAAGACAAGGATGGGGCACCGGGCGGACAGATGAACTTTAAGGAGTCCTTACGCAAAAGTGATATCTCCATAGATGAACCACCGACCCCTCTCCAAAACCTTCGTTGAAAAATAGTTTATTTTATGTGGGAAAATCATTGTATTTCGGCTCTTTGTCTTATAGCGCGGCTTCGTTGTTGAATCTCTCCGCATCCAAAGCAAATAATTCACGCACCCAGTTATTATAAGAATTCCAACTAATTTTATCCTCCCAGTCTTTTTTTAAAACAGACTCCAAGGAGAGCTTGGTGTACTTTTTCCCCTTTCCAAATGGCACATTTTCAACTTTTCAAACCTAAATACAACAAGCGTTATTCAAACAATTCGGTTGGTGTTTTCGGGCCCACAACTACTTTGATTATTAGGCCAAACAATTCGGAATCAAGGGCTTACTAACTACTCGCCTTCCTGCAGTTAGTTATAGTAGTCAAATGCCAATCATTGGATAAAGTCCATGACTGAGTGGAAATGATCCAGGATCATGCTGTACATTCACAAACCTACAGCATGTAATTATGAAAGGGTTGTATAATCAGAAATCTACTATACCAAGGGTGGCGAACCTATGGCACGCGTGCCAGGGATGACACGCAGAAAAATATTGCTGGCACGTGGCATGTATATACAGGCAGGGTAACCTATATAAAGCCAAAACAATCGATTGGTGGATTTTTTGCTGGTGTTTAGGGCCTTTCAACTACAAAGGTCATGCAGAGACTAATGCAAAAACTGTATGGGCACTACCCTAATTTGACGATCTTTGGGTCTTAACAGTACCCAGTTTTCCCAATCAGCCACCCATGTTAGCACCTGCTTGGGTTGCTCTGCTTAAAATTGCGTGTATCCAACGCAATAAGCCGCTCCCAATCGATTGTTGGAATCTCATCGTCCTGTAACAAACCGGAAGTAGGGGTACCCTACCGTTATTCCTGTAACAAACTATTGGCACGTTAGTGCGTCAAGAAATGCAACTTTTTAAATTTTTGGCACGCCAGCAGAAATAGGTTCGCCACCCCTGTACTATACAATATATTGATAAAGAGGTAAAAAAAATCTATCCGCGTCGACTAGGAGGATCGAACCTGTGTACTGTTAATTCAATGGTCCTGGACTCGAGCATGCTGATCCACTATCACTCTATATGTTCATCAACTCAGACTTTCGTAATTATAGCACATAGAAATTGATGAGCCAAAGAGAGGATCGAACCTGTGTAGAAGGCAAATAGCACATTATGAGCTACCAAGACGAGTGTGCTCTGGTAGGTCCCCTTTTCTGTGCGCACTGGTAGGTCCCCTTTTCTGTAACGTGGCTGATTGCTGGTTGTCGTCATACACAGTGGACAGGGGCAGGAGAATGAAATTCGTTCAGAGTAGCATCGGACAGCCAAGTAGTCCACAATGAAACCAATCTTCATTCTGATGATAGAAAAGTATAGGGCAGCAAAGCAAGATCTCCATGCCATCTTTATCGACTTGGAGAAGGATTATGGCAGTGTTCCATGACAGGTAGTTTGGGAGCGGGGGAGTAGAAGAAGGGTTTATTCGAATAGTTCAGGATATTTATGATGGTTCCATGTCCAGGGTAAGGACACCTTGGGGAAATACTGAGGGCTTCCCAGTGAAGTCTGCGTTACACCAAGGTTCAGCATTATGTCCATACCTTTTCATTCTGGTTATGGACGAGCTGCTAACTAGAGTAGGAGAATGGGCGCCTCAGTGCGTGGAATTTCCCGACGATATTGGAAAACTGAAGTGCAAGTAGCCGAGATGCGAATGCTGCAGTATATGAGCGGGGTGTAGGCACCCTGAGGGTGGGGGACATCGCGGAAAAAAATGAGGGAAAGTAGGTTGAGGTGGTATGGACACGTAATGAGACGAGGGGAGGAAGAGCTCCTTAGGTCCATTTCAGGAATGCAGGTGGTTGGAAGCACCCGGGGCAGGGGGAAACCGAGGCAGACGTGGGAGCAGGTTGTCCGTAAGGATATGGTAATGTGTGGGATGGATGGGAACCTGGTGGGAGATAGACGGGAGTGAAGGGCTAGAACCCGCAGACCGACCCGACCCCGCCACTGGTGGGATAAGGTTATAATGATGATGAGAGCGGCGTCAAACAGGTATTGGGCTTTTCCAGTAACATTTTTTATTCTTGCTCTTGCTTCTCTTTAGACCCGCCACGGTGGCATAGTGGTTAGCACGCTCGGCAACTACGCCAGTAGTTCTAGGGTCGATACTGGACCGTGGTGGGTCGGCTTCTTTCGGGCGAGAGAGAAGCTGCGAGTGTGCCTTCTTTCGGGTGAGAAGTAAAACCGAGGTCCCGTGTGGGTGTACGATGGCACTTGCACGTAAAAGAACCCTCTCTACTACGCAACGGGTAGTTTGTTTTTGTTTGTTTGTGTTTAAGGTCCCGTCAACTACAAGGTCATTAGAGACCCGTCCACTGCATAGTTCTAATGCATAGACTGCACAGACACTACACTAATGCGACGATTATTGGATATTAGCAGTACCCAGTTTTCCCGAGCGACCACCCATGTCAGTACTAACTGGGCTTGCGTTGCTTAACTTCAGTGATCAGACGAGAACTGGTGTGTCCAACGCAATTCGACGCTCCCTCGCAACGGGTAGATTGAGGCAAAATTTCCAGGTGTAGGAGCTCGCCCCCTGGCGTCGGTAGCATTCCCCAACGAACACAAGACCGACGATAAATAAGCGTAGGCGTGCAGCTTTGGCCGGCAACCGGCTGCAGAAAAATCTATGACCAATATATCACCCTGTGTCCATTCAGTGGGACAAATGGGTACCCGACCCTGCCATAGGCGGGAAAAGGGTTAGGAGTTGCTTGCTTTGCTCTTGCTTCTCTTTGCCGTTTTTGACGGCTTTGGACCTTTTTGTAGCTGTTCCCCGGGCCTAATTTTCTGATCAGTCCGACCCTAGTGCAGAGGAAGGTTGCAGTAATTATTATGAAGCAAGAATAGCAATAGGATGTATTGTTTTTCTTTCTTTTTTTTTTCAGTAGAAGCAAGTAACTAGTACTGAACTTTAAAACGAAGGGGCGACGAAATTATTGTGGAAAGTTTTTGGAAAGTAGTTTTGCAGATGCCTTATCGATCAATCTACATCCCGTTTTGAACTACTTTTAACACGTCAGACTATTTCAAAATCGACATATACAATATACTGTACACACACTGTAACATGAAGTTCATAATACAAACACACACTCGTTAAACATGCCTCCCCACTCCGCTCAATTGGTAGCCTGACATTTAATTATGACTTGGAAACAAGACTCCAATATAATTTTCTCCTTGCACATTTTCCCATCCGTTCCGGATAACCAGATAAACATCACTATGACCCAAAATCTTAAGGTCCCTCCCCACTTCTTTATCCACTTACAGTATTTGAAACAGAAATCTTGGTATTAATAAAACCGTTATTTTCGTTTTGTCTAAAATTAAAAAAAAACACACGCGCACATATACCCCTTAGATTGGCCTTTGTGTCTTTGGAAAAGCTCCACCGTGTACTTTGTTTAGTCTCACTTTCTTTGCCATTCTGCATCGTCCCATCTCTTCTGCCTCGGCCTAAATATAGATTTTCAATTTCGCCAAATGCAGTACACTTTCGGCACAGTTTACTCCATTTTAACCAAAACTTATATTCTTCCTTCGTGCACTTAAATAGTGTTAAATAACGATTACAGAGAGCAAGGGTGGGGAGAGAGAGAGAGAAATGTATATATTTGTTGAAAAGGTCATGGCCATTTGGCAAAAATTTCTGTTAAAATTCCGGAGAGAGCGAGTGATGTTTTTTCTTCTTTCGTTTTCGGCAAATATACGGTATTTTTGGTCGATGGTGTCCGTCTGATTACCTCTCTAATACTTTGGCGCCACTGTAGAGGGTCTGCACATTAAAAAAAATGTTTCTTTACCACTTCTCGAAGCCCTTTCCGTCAAGAGATTTCCTGTATTAGGTACTGCTGTTTCTGGTTTGTGTGGCCTAAACGTCAAGTTGTCGATCCCACCCCAGCCATAAAAATATATCGGGAAAATACAACGGAGAGAGAAAGCAGACATTTGAAGTTAGTCAGAGATCAGCTAGCATATGTTAGCAGCAACACATAAGTTCATTGTTTGGATGAATGCCATTGCAGATTATTTTATACAGGGGTGACTGTATGAAGTTTAATGAGAAAAAAATGTTGTTTCCTTGAAAAACTGAAATGACGTCAAAACGGCATCCACGTAGTATTGTATAGCATTCTTTTGATGATATATAGAGTAATTGTCAAAAATATTTGAGCCACTTTCAAAAAATTTATTACTACAGATTACACTCCAAATCGTTTATAACGACACTGGATATAACGTACAATCGGATTTAACGAGCAAAATAGTCAGAACCATGAAGAGCAATACAAAAAAAAAGCATTAATGTTGCCTACAATGAACACATTGGTTAGAACGAACAAATCGACTACAGAAAACACATTTCTAGGGACAGTTTTTAGGCTGAGTTCTGTCTTTGTTTATGACAGCATGCAATGACAATAATTCTCCATCAAGAAACAGGACATTAGAACAGCAGTGGCGAAGGGGGGGAAGGCCGAGGTGAACATGAAGAAAACAGAGAACTTAGCTTTCAGTTGGAGCGGTCAGGACCAAGGGGGGTGTAGTTCGTTGTGGCAATGAGGTGATACCAGCAGTGCAAGAGTTTAGGTATCTACGATCGGTGTTCCAGAGCAATGGGGAAATAGCTCCGAAGTTATCCATAGAATCAATGTGGGATTGCTGAGGTGGAGAGAGGCAAGCGGTGTGCTGTGTGACCGCCGAGTCCCAATTAAGTTGAAAGGTAAAGTTTACAAAACTGTAGTTAGGCCCGCTATGCTATATGGAGCGGAATTTTGGGCAGTAAGGAAAATTCACAAGAGGAGAATGCAAGTGGCAGAGGTGCGATTGCTGCGTTACATGAGCGGGGTGTCACGTGCTGACAGAGTCTGCAACGTGTACATTAGAGGTAGCTGGGGGTTGGGAAACATTAGAGAAGATGTGAGACAAAGAAGATGTGAGAAAATAAGTTGAGATGGTATGGGCATGTGATGCGAAAGGGGGCGGAGGAGCTTACAAGGTATATTATGGGACAGCTGGTGGCATCAGGTGTAGGGGGAGGCCAAAGCGAACGTGGTAGCTGGTTGTACAGAGGGACATGATTGCGTGCGGGGTAGATGAAAGCCTGGTGGGGATAGACGGGAGTGGAGGATTAGAACCCACAGATCCGACCCTGCCATAGGCGGAATAAGGGTGTGATGATGATGATGATGAATACATGCAGTATTTATTTTACAATAGTAATAACATACTGTAATCAATATAACACTGTTAACAAGGATCCCTTCATTATAAACAATAGTATCGCTTTTAGCGAACACTGGTTACAACGTGCAAAAAACGTCGGTCCCTTGAAGTTCGTTATAAACGATTTCGACTGTATATAGTTAGTTAACCCGAAATCCTTCCCCAACTTATACAAATACTAATGATTTACTCCGGGTTTATACTTTAGCATGTTAAGCAGGTTAATAATATCAGGTAGAGTAAATATCTGGTTTGATAAGATATTACTGCAAAATATACCGGCGTCAGCTTACTATCCTGAAACAAGGTGATGGTGCACTCTAAGAATATACTGACTGTAATTGAAAGAGAGGACCATGGTTCATCCCGAAAGTTCGATAAATAGGTACTTATGACGTGTGACACAGAGAATATTGGTTGTGAAAACCGAATTATTCTATTACGTCGAAATTCGTTGTAAAGTATTATCGCCGAGGTTATTTGTTGCAAACTCTGCCACCGACTGATTGACCTACTACTCTAATAAACCTGATTAGGTTAACACATGTTGACACCCATCCCATCGAGGAATGAAGCGACGATATCACTAACAATAAGATGAACAAAATCCGTAAGTTGTTACGAAATTTTTGTTTTCTCGTTTTATTTTTTCTCTGTGGAACTAGGCCGCGATTTCGACGGCAAGGGCGTAGTACAAAAAATCACTGCCTCATGTCAACCTCAACTACGGCTTTGCTAAATTATATGTCCACATTTGTACTCTTATACTAATCAATGCCGGATGGCTAAAGTGGAGACAGGCAAGCGGGGTGCTGTGTGACCGCAGAGTCCCAATAAAGTTGAAAGGTAAGGTTTACAAAACTGTAGTTAGGCCCGCCATGCTGTATGGATCAGAGTGCTGGGCAGTGAGGAAGAACCACGAGAGGAGAATGCAATTTGCCGAGATGCGAATGCTGAGTTACATGAGTGGGGTGTCGCGTGCTGACAAGAGTCCGCAACGAGTATGTTAGAGGCAGCTTGGGGGTGGGGGACATTGCGGAGAAGATGAGAGAATATAGGTTGAGGTGGTATGGGCATGTGATGCGAAGGGGGAGGAGGAGCTCATGCGGTATATTATGAGGCAACAGGTGGTGGGTGGCATCAGGAGTAGGGGGAGACCCAAGCGGACGTGGGAGCAGGTGGTACAGAGGGACATGATGGCATGCGGGGTGGATGAAAGCCTGGTTGGGGATAGACGGGAGTGGAGGATTAGAACCCGCAGACCCGACCTCGCCATAGGCGGGACAAGGGTGTGATGATGATGATGATGATTTGTACTCTTATACTACATTGCCCTGCCTAGAGCAGGATGGGGTATCCATTTGTCCCGTTTGACAATTCTGGCTGCCGACCTAATGCCACCACCTGTGCTTATTTAATGCTGTCAATCTACACGTAAATTTTACTTCACGTAGAGAGGTTTCATTCTTGCCTATGGCAGTCAGGGTTTCTTTTACTTGTACGTAACATTGCACACACCACACGGAATCATGGTTTTACTTCGCATCTGACGGAAGGCGCACTGGGAGTGTCTTTGTTGCCCGAAAGACAAGTCAACTCGATCTAGTATCAAACCTGGAACCACTGATGCAGTAGTCGAGCACAATACCTCTGCGCCGCCGAGGCGGGTCCAAAATACTGGACAGGCTGTGTCAAGACTAAAAGTTCTGCAACATGTGACAACAATAAGGAACCTCTATAAAACGTAGTCAGGGAAAAGCAATGTATCTCGCGCTGCTATTAGCCACCTAAGCCGCTGTCATAGGGTGCAGTACTCAAGCTCAGCATGACAATACACTATCTGACAGACTAACAAGTCAGTGCGCTATCCCCGTGTCAGTTGCTTTGTTTTTATATTTATCGACGGTGTTGGTGCAACTTCTGTTAAGGATTGTAGATTGACATCACCACCAGGTGTTTAGGGGTGCCCACGTGGCTTTTTTTCGTGGACTCCACATACCCCGGACTACATAGAAATGAAAGTAATCCCCGACATAAGGTCATGGGAGAGAGGGAGAGAGGCGTACAATAAAGGGCCAAATTCTCATATTTCGGATCCTAAACAAGTCAACCACTTCAGTTAGGATTGAACTCGTACCATTAGATGTTCACAGGACAAACAGTGAGAAATTAGGAGTGTGGAGGGGGCCAGGGAAATCTGTGGGACGTAAGAACTTTTATGTCACAATAAAGAGGTCAAATATAAAGATTTGAATAGAAACAACGTACACCTTCATATTAAACCTTATAAACGGACTTCCTGCTGTTTTAACGGTCAATATTTCTCAACTTAACACGTGATATGTCTTCTTTGTTCTCACATCTTGTGTTTCTTTTATTTCTAGGGTTCAGAGGCGACGGTGGTGAATAAAGTCCGAAAATCAACTGAACGTAGAATTTTTCAGTTTAATCAGTGTTAAGAAGGAAACTGCCTCATTAAAGTAGTTAGCAGCAGGGCCATACCATTACTTCATCAGGCACTCTAAGAGTATCATATTTTGTTGTGCTAATCGACGGACTCACTTTCAAGACGGTGTTGGTGGCGATGTTGATATCTTGAACTTGAAGACATTGGTAACGGATTATCACGATTTTCTATGTAACACTTTTTTTCTGTTAGAAATTAGGACGTGTGACACCCAGCCATCGATGACAGTAGATAAGGAGTTCTGACAACAAGAGGTGCTCTTGACCGACATCTTCAACTGCTCTTTCTTCTATATATAGTTAGATCGCCTAGGGGAGCTTCAGAAGACGAGCAAACTCATATTTAACACAGAATTAATTTTCTTCACATCGAAATCTGACGCATTATTCAGACAACTTCGTTAGTCGGTCCACGGTTGTCCAAAATGGCATTCATGACCAACATATTGCTGCTGGTGCTAATGACCACTACATTCGGTGGTACTCAGGCGTCCAATTCGTCCAATAACACCAATACGGATACCTGCATCCCAAAGGACGGGTTAATTCTACCCAAATGGCCCGGTGATCCACATCTGAGTCTTGGTGACCGCATATCCAGAGGTCTCGTCTACTTTTTGGCGTTGTGCTACATGTTCGTGGGTGTGTCCATCGTCGCCGATCGTTTCATGGCGGCTATTGAAGTTATCACCTCTCAAGAGAGGGAAATCACCATCAAGAAAGCAAACGGAGAGACCCAGACGGTCACCGTCCGAATCTGGAATGAAACGGTGGCCAATTTGACGTTGATGGCCTTAGGATCTTCGGCACCCGAAATCCTGCTCTCTATCATTGAGATCATTGGGACAGGTTTCGAGGCAGGTGAGCTGGGACCTGGTACCATCGTTGGAAGTGCAGCCTTTAACCTCTTTATCATCATCGGGCTTTGCGTCTACGTAGTGCCTTGTAGTCAAAGTAGAAAAATCAAGCATCTAAGAGTGTTCTTTATCACGGCCTCCTGGAGCATCTTCGCTTACATCTGGCTCTACATCATCTTGTCCTGCTCTTCGTATGGTGTCATCGAGGTGTGGGAAGGGGTACTCACTTTCATCTTCTTCCCACTGACCGTTCTTACCGCATACATAGCTGATCGCCGACTTCTCATCTATAAGTATCTGGCCAAAGATTACCGTATCAATAGGCGAGGTGTGATAGTGGAAGGCGAAGGTAGTGGTGACGTGGAGATGTCCAACGCCGCTACCACCAAAGGAGCCCTCAATCACGTCATCGCTGATGGTAGTGGTTCCAGGGTCCTGGAACTGGACGATGAACCAACGGAACTTCGTGAGATAGAGGAACACCGGCGAGAGTACAGCAGAATCTTGCACGAACTAAGGCAGAAGCATCCTGGTTACGACATGGAGACCTTGGAGGCCATGGCCAAAGACGAAATCATTGTTCAGGGACCCAAAAGTCGAGCCTTTTACCGGATCATGGCAACTCGAAAGCTTATCGGAGGCGGTAACGTCCTTAAGAAAAGCAAAGAGCGACGGGAAAGTGAGACTGAATTGAACAAGGCCGCGGTACAAGAAACCGAAGACAACATCACCAAGATCTACTTCGATCCAGCCCATTACACTGTCATGGAAAACGTGGGTGACTTTCCAGTGTACGTGACCCGAATGGGAGGTGATCTCAACAACTATGTGTATGTGGACTACAGGACCGAGGATGGTACTGCAAACGCTGGTTCTGACTATCATTACGCCCATGACACTCTGGTATTCCGTCCGGGAGAAACTCGCAAAGAATTCAAACTGGGAGTGATCGACGACGACGTCTTTGAAGACGACGAACATTTTTTCGTGCGCTTATCCAACGTTCGAGTGGTGGGTCCTGATGGTAGGCAAATCATCGTTCAGGCCAACGGTTCAGCTGGACAGTCGGGTGGTCAAAACCATTCCGTGAAAATAGGAAGTCCATCATATGCCACCATCATGATCCTTGACGACGACCATCCTGGTGTTTTCACATTTGCTGATAAGGAACGAGAAATAGCCGAATCAATTGGACAATTGTTTGTGAAGGTGAACCGATTCAGTGGAGCCCGTGGACGCGTTGCCGTGCCCTATCGTACCTTAGACGATACTGCAAGAGCTGGAAAAGACTACGAGGCCAGCGAAGGAGAAGTGGAATTCGAAAACAACGAAACCGAGTAAGTAACATCTCAATTTTCCTTTTCTTTTTTTAGTGTCGTTAAGAGTGTCATTATGAATGCAAAGAGTCAAAGAGAAGCCTAGAGTTGACTGCCCCATGAATAATATATAGATTTAGTGCTCATGTAATGCGATCTAGGCAAAAGAATCAAGATCTCTGCAGATCATGTACCAATTTCTGTTTATTTACGTCGAAATTCTATAAATACGTAGAAGTCAGTGTCGCAAGTTGACAGTCATAGCACGTCGCAGCATTTACAGAAGCAGCGCGTTCATTAATGTTGAAATGTGCCTGTCTGTCCTTTGGCGAAGTGCCAGGCCAGGCTCCTCGCTAAGATGGACATGTCGCAATCAACCTGAATAAAGATTGGCAAAAGAGAAAAAAAATCTTTCACATGGAATTTACCACGCATTTGATCTGAGGCAAGTCTCACACCAGTGTCCTGCGAATTTTAATGCACTGCTTGAATTCCTTCCAATCCAAGCCTTGATCCAATATCCAACCCTGAAGAGATACTGAATGTTCTTCATGCCATATATTGGTTTGCCCAACGCGAATATGTGATCTACTTTATACATGTAGATCACCTGCTTCATCTGTCATTTCAAATCTGAAACAGGGTCAGGATTTGCCAGTATTTTGGCAGCAGAAACAACCTGTTTTAGCCACAGCTATGCAAAATTGCATACGACAAACAGAGCAGGCAAAAGTTCTTCATTCTGTGGCACTGCACTGTTTCACCTTGAAATTAAACCTCCAAATTGAGTAATAAAAATAAAATTTGGCCATAAATGAAATAGCTGCCATCTTGCAACTTTAAAAACGGTTTTGGATACACCGGAAATTTACAAGAAAAATCCTTTATCTCAGTCAACTCTGGAAAGCACGTGGGTCCATCTCTGAGCCGGATTAAGGTTTTTATGGATCCCAGGATAGACTTGGCTCTTAAAGGTGGGGGGAACCGAAAAAGAAAATGGTAATTCTTTACTCAAAGAGGGGCAAATAAGCATAGGGGTTGCAGCTTTGGTCGACAACCGACTATGGAAAGACACTGTCGAATATATCGCCCTTGTGTCCATTCAGAGGGACAAGATGGTTACAAACCCTGCCATAGGCGGGTAAAGGGTTAGGAGTTGCTTTGTTTTTGATGTAGTGTGTCGAAATTTTATTACGTTGACTTACGTGGATTTTTTTCTCTTTGAGCGGCGCGTATTATTTAACTGTCCTCATAATCGTCGTCATGAAATACAGTAGTTGACCTGGTTCCCTTGGTACAAGATTTCGTTTTGACGTTTCAGTTGTAATTAAGTATCGCATACAGTGATCTAATCGGTTTATTTCATCGACTTCTAACAATTTTGATAAGACTCTCTGTTGTATTTAACGTCAACATAACAAGGGTGTTGATGGATAACTGTGACTACGACGACAAGGTCAAATTTAGAAATTGATTAGAGACGGCGGGAGTGGCGTCTCTACCCCATCCCCTTTTATTGAATTGGAGACAAATATTGTACACATTTATCAGCCTTCTGTATTATAATGTAGATGAGAAGTTGCCGGTGATTAATTAATAACTTTGTGGACTACAACTACACTTTCAACACTGAGCCTGAGGTAGCGAATCAAATAATGATTATCACTCGAATTTTAATCAGTGAACTTAGAGTTTGATGCAATATTACAATGCAATAAATGGCGGATGGATTTGGCATTGTTGCTTGCGTCAATGCAGATATTTTAATCAGAAATAAAAAAATACTACAATGGAAAAGATTATATTAGGAGTAACAAGACAGTCACGTGTTAGACTATTGCCTTACAGACTGTGGGCGTAACCAGGATTTGATGTCGGAGAGAGGGGGAGTGCGAGGTCAGGGTGTACTTTCATAGTTGAACCATGTTTCATAACTACATGATCTGCACTCTGCAGTTTGACTAAAGGTGCATACACACTGCTCTGTCGTGATGTGTTAATACGCCACAACACGTGTTATTAAAAAATCCCTACCCTTATTTTGAATTGTAATGTGCCCATTGCTCTGATGATTTATGTTAAAGGCGTGTTGGTTACTTTAATACGTGATGTGCTGTAACATGTGTCTGACGAAGATCGAGAGTTTTAGATTTTCGTCAGACGTGTTAAGACATTAGACACTTCAAATGAAAGTTTTATGATAAGTTTTTTTACAGCTTTTTAATAAACTTAATTTAAATATTATTTGTATCATTAATGAAGGAATAGTTGAACATTAAATCTTTCCACATCACCCAGGAGTTGAGGCATCAGGTGGTGAAACTCGCCATAACATTTTTTTATTGTTTATTGGATGCACCCAGTTTTGTTTCTTGGTCAGCAACCATCATGCACATAACTACTGCACACTCCTCCTCCTCCTCAAGTTCCTCTAAAAATCTATCATACAACAGGGGTTTCAAACTGGTGGCCTGTGGACCACATGCAGCTCTCACAATTGATATCTTGTAGTATGCATACTGTATGCAGTCTACTACTCAAACAGTTGCCCCGGAAGTAGTTGGAATGGTGTGCCATGTGCCATATTTTGATTTAAACTATTATTAAAGATCATTTTGACATGTTGTCATTGTTGTTGTTGTTGTTGGTGTTTTTGGGCCCGTCAACATCAATGGTTATTAGAGCCCAGAAAGTCATCACAGAATGGCGGGGGTGTAAAGGGCCAGCCCACCTTGGTGACAATAAAGAATGCCAAGAAAGTCCAAGAAAAACAAGAAAATAAATGGCAAAAGCCCAATAGAAGCAATAAAAAAGAAAAAGGCAAAAGTTTACCAAATAAATAAATGAAGGCAAAAGCCAAACCAGACACAAAAATCAAGGCAAAAGCCACGACATGCACAGAAGTAAAAAGGTAAAAGCCAAATAAACAAAGCTAAAAGGCAAAAGGGCCAAAAAACGACATACGATAAAAGGCAGAATGTCAGAAAAGGAAAGTGTTAGGATTAAATTTTGTGAAAGAGGCTGGCCAGCAAGTCGTCCGATATTGCAGGGCCACCAGCAAGTCGCTTAACTTATATAAATTGTATAACTTACTCTTGATTTCAGAGAATTTATAACTTATTTAACGGTTTAGTAAATATAAAATCCTCTTTTTGTGTGGCGTCCACTTTTTAACCATTGGTGGATACTGAGACACTAAGCACATGGACTTTAGGTCCATTTCTATAATTTCCTTTTTTACATCCAGGAAAACTGGCCTTTTGGTAACCCTTCATTTTATGATAGTAAAAGCAAAATTCAAACACATGTTTGAATATCGGTTAACACAGAAAAATAAATCTTAGGTCCACTTAATGTGCGACATATACTTTGAGTGACGTCACAGTAAAAAAAAAAGGGGGGGGGAGATTAGGTCAGGAGAAACAAATCGCCAGTTTGGACAAGACTATCAGATACCAAGTGACCACCAATTCATCTCTTGTATCAAGTAATTTGTCCCCAGCGGTACAAATAATCTAATAAGTTATTTATACGACGTTAAAATGAAAATTGCACCAGGGATAAAGAGACTATATCATCACATACAGCTCCATAGAGACGCATCTCGGATCTCAAGGTGATACAAGGCTGCCAGTAGTAATTTACACCTGGTAGGGTGACGGGTTATCCCTTTTGCGTGAATTATTAAACACTCGAAATGGTAAGGGCTCTTGCACCTTAAGTATGATAATTCTTTTGAATAACCTCTTGAAAGATGTACTTCTAATGATAAAGAGAATTACCCTTGGCCCCAGCAGGAAAGCAGAGTGAGTGGGAGTTGCAAGAACTTGTGGTTTTATATACAAATACCCCTTCCTGCTCAGTAGCAATAACTCTGGAATGATGATTCACAATTCAGGAGGTTTCACCAGCAAGCATGTGAGGGAAGGTTATATTACTGACGTGCTTCAAGAGCAACAGTAGTAGCGCCAGAAGCATCATTTACAATTTTGTTTATTGGTTCTAAGGGACGACGACAATACCCAGTATAGCGTACAGACAGTAATTGACGTCACTGTTTCTTGCTTTTGTCGATCAAGGGCTCTCAGAGTTGAATGCCAGTCGACAGTTTCTGTGGAAAAGTATGTTCAATAGCACCATTTTTAAACGACAGGTCGCCTCCCAAACCACAAAAAATTGTTAACATTAACTGTCAACTCTAAAAACAAAAGCCTGTATTAACTCATATCTCTTTCTTTTGTGGGCTGAACTCAGCTAATTCAGTCGGTGTTGAGATTCGACGACTGCCATTGTAATCAAGTAAGAGTAAAAATTCCTTCACATCATTTATGCACCTATAGGGTTTTTCAACACGTTTACTAATTATAACAGAATTGTGACTGGTGCTTTAGTCCGTCATTTTCACGCAGGGCATCGAACCGGAACAAAACCGAAAACCGGTAAAACCGTGATTTTTGGTCGGAACGAAAACCGGAACCGAACCGAAAATCGATTCGAACATGGGGTCCGGGCGCCATACGGGCATCCGAGCGTCCATTCGAGCACGAACAAGGGTTCCAAAATCATTCTAACCATCAGAAACACACTGGACATGCTGCATATATACAAAAAATGTACAGGGGAGTGGTTCAGCCAGCTGTGTTATAAGGATCAAAATATTGGGCAGTGAGGGAGAACCACGTCAATAGAATGGAAGTAGCTGAGATGCGAATGTTGCGGTACATGAGTGGGGTGTCACGATCTGACAGAATCCAAAACGATTAAGTTAGTGGTAGCTTAGGAGTGAAAGACCACTTAAAAGATGAGAGAGAATTGGTTGAGGTGGTATGGGCATGTGATGAGGAGGGGAGAGGAGGAACTTATTAGGTCCATTACGGGACTGCGAGTGATTGGGGGCACCAGGAGCAGAGAAAGAGCAAAATGGCCGTGGGAGCAGGTGGCACATGAAGGCATGCGGGGTAGAGGGGGACTTGGTGGGGGATAGACGGGAGTGGAGGATTAGAACCCGCAGACCTGCCTTAGGCGGGATAAGGGTGAGATGATGATGATGATGGATATTTTAAGTATAATGCACTGTATTTTAAAATTATGTTTAATAAATATTATTTTTTTTTTAAATTAATACTCGGAGTGAAACCGTAAACCGGAAAAACCGTTAATTTTACTGGAAGGAAAACCATAACAGAACCGATATATTTATTTGACGTGAACCGAAACCGGAACGAAAAAAAAATGAAGGTTCGATGCCCTGTTTTCACGAACTAAAGCAATTGAGATAACATACTGGTCCATATGAAGGTCATCCGAGTTCAATTTCCAGCAGTGGTCAAGTACAGTATGTGCCCTTCCTTATCACTCTCCCATCCACCCTTTGATGCCAGGAAGAAATGGCTTGTTGTATCCAGCGTAAAATTTGTGACAATAATCTTCTTAGAAATCTAAGTCATTGATTGGGTTACCGTGTTTGTTGTCGTGATAGAATTTTTGGGTGTTTTCATGTCAAAATCGATGAAATCAATACACGTAACTTAATTTCCGTGACGTTATTTTTTTGTAAAGATAAGTACAGAATCTTCGCGTTTTCTCGGTCGAATGGCTTTTTCTCCCCCGGAACAATAAGTTTAGAAATACACTACATTATTTAAGAAAGTTCTACATTTATGGATCCACTCCCCCGTCACTTCTTTCTCTTCAGAAACTTATTGTTAAGGGTGGGGGGTATAGAGCCGGCAATGCTAAACAGCACTCGGAGCTCACGCCTTTAGTGATGTTGACGGTGAGGATGATGGACGAGTTGCTGAAAGGGGTCATCGAAACGACTGTAGTGGATGCAATAGTCTTTTTTAAACCATTAGGAGAACCATTACAAACTGGATGGTGGAAGGTCCCCTGTCCTCTTCACAATAAACCATCTGTTGTAGGATGAATGGCTGCACATTCCCCTAATCTTAAACCACCACCACTACTAGGAACGGATATATTCCGGTGGCTGTTCAGTGTGATCAATCCAGAGAAGCAATAAAATATTACATCATCTTCCTAGAAAAGGATATGTAAGTCCTATTCTTAAGGCCCTTTAATATCCTTGCAGTGTCATTTAAGAGGCAACAAAAAGGGGAAGTGGCATTAGGTAGGTAGGCAGGCAGTCAGCCATGTCAAACCACTGTCCAACAGTTCAGCCTTGAGTTTCCGGAATATTAAACTTCGTTTCAGTTTTCCATTTGTCTTGCTATCATTTGCAAGATCTGCCTCCCCCCTTCACTTTTCTGCTTCAGGTTCGAAAATCCGGGCTATTGGGAACTAATCATAAATAAGAAAAGAGTTGCTCAAAGAAAAAGATTGCTAAGATATTTTTATGTCCCAAGTTAGGTTCGTGGTAGAACTTAAAAGCTCATTGCATTTCTGCAGACAAACAGTCTTCCTCGAAGCAGCTGTCTTACTAAGTCACTTGCTGCAGTTCTCTGGACAGGATGACATCACATCAGAGATTTGTAGCACCTGATTACTATGTTGGAAGTGGGTCGTCATCTCTCCTAGTGAGAAACCTTTGTTCAGAAAATTAGTAAACGAAAATGAAAAGGTCAATATACACCAGGAGGGAGGACCGGGAAGACGAATTGCTCTACAGTAGTGATGTCAAACTCATATATGAGTATAAGCCACCAAATTTAGTTTAAGAGAGTCTGCGACTTTGTTGGTTTGTTTGTTGGTGTTTTAGGTCCCATCAACTACAAGGTCATTAGAGACCCGTCCACTGCATAGTTCTAATGCATAGGTTGCATAACACTACACTAATGCGACGATTTTTGGGTATTAGCAGTACCCAGTTTTCCCGAGCGACCACTCATGTCAGTACTAGCTGGGGTTGCGTTGCTTAACTATAGTGATCAGACGAGAACTGGTGTGTCCAACGCAACTCGCCGCTCCCAGAGTCTGCGACCCGATGTCAGAACAACAGCAAACCAGCTGACAGTTCATTTTCAATTAAAAAGCCCACTTTGTATGTGTTTTAACTAATTGCACCTGTCAAACGGGACAAATATTTGTGCCGGGTTCACCAAGATCAAAACATGATGAAATAGAGGGGAGGGGGATGTGACCAGCTACAGTATTATGAAGACTTTCTTAAATTATTAAATGTTTGCCAAATCATTAAGCCCACGCAAACTACATACGTACATCCACTAGCACTGTGTCCCGAGTACAAATAATTGTATTTTTGGATTAGGGTCTACTCCTTTTCCTTACTAAGACGTTCTTCCCCTCCCTACTTCCCACTGCCGAAATTTCTTAAAGAAACCAAATGTGGATACCATTAAAAACGTGGTAAATGTAATGAAAGTGGCATGATGCCACGACATGCCTATCATCATCATCAGGAGACCATGTGGTATAGTCACTCAGAGTTCGGCTCTTGTGGAATGCATTGAAAAAACGTTACAACGAGGACGATGACACGTTACCACCCTCAATGAAAATGACCTCAGTAAACATGTCGCCTCCTCCTCCTCCACCTTTTCTCTCTTCCGGTTCTTCTCACAAAATCAAAAAAGAGTGTGCGTAAAACCAGACGACATATGGCAATTGCTATTTCCAGAACAAAAAGTTAGGACGTCGTTTCTTCTGTCATTCTATCATCCCACTATGAAAGATGTACGTTACGTACACCACCTCTCGGTAAAAGAAGGCCTTTCATTGTCCATCACTTGTGCCAATTGCTGACGTCACTCATCCTCCACAAAACTTCTCCGAACTCTTTTGACGTCACTAACAGTAAAATTCCGCGATGACGATCACTTCTTTGACTACAAGGTCTTTGTGGGGAGGATAAGTGCAAAGCCTGGCCTTTTTCTGGCCGCTATCAACACAACTTATGCTGCAAGACTAAGTCCTAGACATCACCCCTGGAAACCTTCTTGCAGAGGAGAGAGAAAGGAAGGAGAGGAGAGGGGAGAGAGATGTCTGATTTTAAACAGCAATCTCATTAATGGACACTGCATCTCGTTTATGAAAACTATATTTTTCATTTATATTTCCGGACACTTATAACGTTTAGTTTCCAAATTTACCTCTCAAGAAATTCAGAGCCTGTAATTTCAGTACTTATTATGTGTTCCCGTGCCGTTTGTTTGTTTGTTGGTGTTTTAGGGCCCTTCACAGCATAGTTCTTATGCAGAGACTGCACAGACACTACACTAATGTGACGATTTTTAGGTATTAGCAGTACCCAGTTTTCCAAAGCGGCCAACCATGTGAGTACTAGCTGGGGTTGCTCTGCTTAACTTCAGTCATCAGACGAGAACTGGTGTGTCCAACGCAATTTGCCGCTCCTCCCGTGTCGAGTTCGTTGACACACTATCCCTGTGATTGGGGCGAAGTGCATGTTCCTCTTTATTTTTAAACTGCATCTTATTTGAATAATAATATTTTGATCGGATTCCTCTCGAGAAGCACGCAGAGAGAGACTGAGAAACGCTTTTACAGCACATATTGGTGTTACGACGCGTTACAATGACTGGGTGATAGTGGTTATTATAGCCTACCCTGGTGGGATCACGCGTATATGGCATCTGCTCTACATTGCAAAATAGACAAAATCTGTATTCATAAATGCTTTCTTGCACGCCATGGATTGTAACTTTTATTACATGAATAAAACTGTTTCAAATCTATTCACCTCACCCACTAATATTTTCCTTCCGTCCACCTCTTGACCTCTAAGGTAACTTCAAGATAGCTCTTTTACCAGTTGAGTGACTGGTTTCACGTTCTCTCCTGCTTGGGTCGGGAGAGAAGAAAGTTGCCAAGACCGTCTTCCGTTTTACAAGTTAAGGATGAGAAGTGAAGCCCTGATCCAGTGTGCTGAGTACGATGGACCTCCACACGTAAAAAAGCCTTTTCTTCATCCTGATTATAATCGCTAATGGCAGGGTTGGGTGTCTATTTGAAACACATGAACTATCTGTCGGCTGCCTATCTAGCTCTCCACCCGGGCCTATCTTCCACCAGGTCCCCGTCCGCCCCCACACACTACCAGATCCTTACGGACAACCTGTTCCCACGTCTGCTTTGGTCTCCTCCTACCTCCGGTGCTTCCAACCACTTGCATTTCTGTAATGGCACGGCTGCCTACCTTATCGTTGGCCTGTTATTTTTTTCATTGGGATACTCTTCCTCTACCGACGCCAGGGATGGCAAACTCTTACACCTGTCGAACTATACGTCTATTTTACTCCATGTCGTAAGGGTTCTTTTACGTTCAGGTGACATCCTACACACCACACGGGGCCATGACGTTACTCTCCGTCCGATGGAAAGCTAATTGGAGGATCTCTGTCGCCCGAAAGAAGCCAACCCACCTCGGTCCAGTACCTAGAACTACTGACGCAGGTACATAGCGTGCTACCCACTGCGCCACTGAGGCGGATTCTTAGATACCCTGTAAGAAATAGATTGTTTTAATTCGGGCTATGGTCCATAGCCCGAATTAATGTACTCCATATGGTACTCCATAGCCTAATGCATAGGCTGCATACTCATATTCTGTTATTTATGTCCCCTGCCTGTCAGTTCCGCAATCGTGCGTAATTCCGTACTTAAAAATAAAGCTTTAGGACGTGTACCTTGATAGGGGGACCTGGCTGTACTATTCTTGAAGAATACCGACTGCGCTATTGACAAAGTGTATGGCATAATTCAATCAATGAATGTAGTTATTTGTCAGAACGTTTCAAGATTTTAAAAAAAATCAAAACATGAATTTTTAAACTGCTTATAGAGTAACATCCTTTCAAAAAATAGTTACCCCCCCCCCTTTTTGATAGAAAAAGACATTATTTAAAGGGTTGAAATGGGAGAAGAATTTCTTCTGTTTTCTACTGAGAGTATCACAAGCATTTCTTATGAAAAAAATAAGAGGAAAAGAAAGTCAGCCTTCAAATATCTAGGAACTAAAAACAGCAAGTCTAGCCCCCCTTCCGTCAATTTCAGACAGCGAGTTTTTGACTCAGACGTCTATTTAGTTGATAAGAAGAGGAGGTCCTGTCCCATCTCTTTCTATCCTGTCTCCCTCACCAGTCATGTTTGGGGAGAAGGGAGGTGGATGGATGAATGTAAGAGGGGGAAGCGGAAGCGTATGTGCGCGAACGCCCGGCTAAATAAAGGCTCATTGAGGACACAAGCTTTGTCCTCCACATCTATTCCACATTGCAATACTTTTGTCTGACATTGCTGGAGTGGAACTCTCAACTGCGACGGAACATAAATTTCTTAGGGATACTTTCACAAGACTAAAAGAAGGGTTGGAGGGAGAGCCCAATAGGACGAGAGGAGGAGAAAAAGAGAGCCGCCCAAAATCAGTTCACCCAAAAAATATCTTTTTTAAACATGAAGCTGCAGCATTAAAGACAAGACCACAACAACGTCCCAAGATTCCGGGTTTGGTGGTCTATTCGCAAAGTACGTCAACAGTCACAAAATACTAAAAAATTGATGATTTACTTTACAATTTCAAATTTTTGTTTCATCGCGCAATGAACATTGGAGCCGCAACGGGTAGCGTGCTTGACTACTGCGTCAGTGGTTCCAGGTTCGATAATGGATCGAGGTGGGCTGACTTCTTTCGGACGAGAGAGATGTCTCGAGTGCGCCTTCCCTCGGATGGGAACTAAAGCCGTTGCCCCGTGTGGTGTACAATGTCATTTGCAAGTAAAAGATGTTTCTTTTGCATACAAATGGTGAGGCACATTTCCCAGATGTAGGAGCTCGCGGTAGAAGCGGCGAATTGCGTTGGACACACCAGTTCTTGTCTGATCACTGAAGTTAAGCAGCGCAACCCCAGCTAGTACTGACATGGGTGGCCGCTTGAGAAAACTGGGTACTGCTAATACCCAAAAATCGCCGCATTAGTGTAGTGCATAAGAACTATGCTGTGGACGGGGTTCTAATCACCTTTGTAGTTGAAGGGCCCTAAAACACCAACAAACAACAACAAAGGAGCTCGCGCCATGGGGTCGGTGGAGTGCCCAACGACCAGTAGGCCGAAGATAAATAAGCATAGGGATTGCAGAATACTATCCAACAGATCGTACATGTGTCCACTGAGGAAAAGATGGGTTCCCGACCCTGCCATAGGAGGGAAAACGATTAGGAGTTGCATTTTTTATCACGTAGTTAGCATTGAGCGTCCAGCCTCGAAAATTATCTATCTCCATCAGGAGATGGACGAGTTTCTAAACCTGGAATTGTTGTTTACCTACGCATTTCGTTGCCGTATAAAGAGGGAGCGGCAAGTTGCGTTGGACACACCAGTTCTCGTCTGATCACTGAAGTTAAGCAACGCAAGCCCAGTTCGTAATGACATGGGTGGTCGCTCGGGGAAAGCTGGGTACTGCTAATACCCAATAATCGTCGCATTAGTGTAGTGTCTGTGCAGTCTATGCATTAGAACTATGCAATGGACGGGTCTCTAATGACCTTGTAGTTGACGGGACCTTAAACACCAACAAACAACAACAAAGCTGTATAAAGAGGGTCTTAGCACGCAGTGCAACGGTTTACCCTCCCCTCCCCGTCCGACCGAAACAGGCGCAATTTAGGTGTCCCTCTCGCCGGACAGATCACTTACTGTGTACCTCATCAGAATGAGATGGGGACATTGACGAAAAATAATCAGCCGAGAGCAAGTAGATTTCCAGGAAATAGCAATATATATTTAAAAATAAACACTGATTAATGCTAATTACGTTAATAAATTAGCGTGCAACAGTCAAAGTGTCAACAATACACGAAAGGAGCAGCGTTAAAGGGAAAGGAAGGGCGGGGCAGGGAGAGTCTAATTCGTTACCCGGGTTTGCAGCTAGCCGGGTTTGGCGGTTCAGTTGATAACGATTTTTACTACTGTACTGAGTTCACTAAAGCAGGACGGTGAGATGGGAAACAACTCCGCCATCTATCGATTGGAATATAAAACCCGTTGTGGCCTATACAATGTCACCGATCGGGTGTCAATGCCCAGGGTTTAAATTTCCAGGTGTAGGACCTGGGCCATTTCCGGGTAGTCGACATCGAACACCCAAAAGTGCCTTCAGTTCAACTTCTCACTCAATACAATGAACAACTGGTCGCCACGTGATCAAGAAAGGACATTTGCCGCCAGAATAAGGGGTTTCCCAGATGGGCCGTCGTCGTTTCAGAATCTTTCTTGTGGCGTTCCTAAGGGACTTAATTTTCTGTCCAGTCTGGTCCTGTCTTTCTGCTCTGATTAAACATACGATGCCCTATCAATGGCCTAGAGCAGGGCTTCTCAAAGTATGGCCGGCTTTCCACTGGTGAACCGTGAATTACATTAATTAATATCTGAGCTGATTCTTAGCGCCGAGTTAGATTAGGGAGCCACTGACCTTTATACTGTACCTGGTTTTTTTCCTTTCTTTGGTGATTTTGGCCCTTGAACTACAATGGTCATGAGAGCCCCGTCCACTGCGTAGTTCTAGTGTAGAGCCTGCACAGACACTACGCTATTACGACGATTTGGGTTTTAGCAGAACCCAGTGTTCCCAAATGGTCACCTATGCCAGTACTAGCTAGGGCTGCGTTGTTTAACTTCAGCGATCAGACGAGAACTGGTGTGTCCAACGTAATACAGCTTTCGAAACACTGGTCTAGAGCACATGGATTCTTCCTCCCAAACCTATTCAGCACTAACGAATGAAGACTACCTGAAATCTTATGAAGGCCTTGATTGCCCCCTCTTCGCTCTGCCGGCTGTAAACAACTGACCGCCTTACGAAAAGAGCACTTTTGTAAGGACCATACCTTTTTCAAAAATAGTAATCTACTGAAATCGACCAGGATTGAACCTGTATATACACAGCGCATGTCAGTTAGTAAATGAGATTTTTTTCTACGTTGCATTAAAAAAAATCGAGAAAATGATGATGACAGCCTAATGGTACTATTTTTATCTGATCTCAATTACGAAGATGAAAAAAATGAAAACATATTACCGTCGATGTCGACTGAAAAGGACTTTATTTCACAGATTAGATGAGGAAGAGGGGGAGGGGTAAGTGAACATTCGGAAGCAATTTCTTTGCAGGCCAATACCGTTGTCGCATTATTGTTTCGGGAGGGGGTTACACTCTCAAAGATCTACCAAGTTCTTTAATGCGCCCCATTTCAAAAGAAAGCTAATTTCCAACCCACCAAAGTACCTTATGTCATACAGTACATATCCAGTAAATGTTACTATCTTTTTCAATATGACCTTAGGGACCCAGCCTCAGTGGCGCAGTGGATAGCACGCTCAGAAACTGCGTCAGCAGTTCTAGGTTGGATACTGGACCGAGGTGGGTTAGCTTCTTTCGGGCGAGAGAGACGGAGGCCCTGAGTGCGCCTTCTTTCGGAGGTCGCGGACCCATCTTGTCCTTCTGAATGGACACTTCTGAATTGGTCATAGTTTTTTCTGCAGCCGGTTGCCGGCCAAAGTTGCACCCCTACGCTTATTTATCGTCGGTCTAGTGTTCATTGGCGAATGCTACCGACTTCAGGGGGCGAGCTCCTACATCTACCCGTTGCTTAGTAGAGAGGGTTCTTTTACGTGCAAATGCCATCGTACACCCACACGGGACCTCGGTTTTACTTCTCATCCAAAAGAAGGCACACTCGCGGCCTCTCTCTCTGTCTCTCGCCCGAAAGAAGCCGACCCACCTCGGTCCAGTATCGAACCTAGAACTACTGTTGCAGTTGCCGAGTGTGCTAACCACTACGCCACCGCGGTGGGTTACTATGGAACGGGTAGAGGAGGCAAAAATTCTCAGGTGTAGGAGCTCGTACCCCTCTGACGTCGGTTTGAATACCCCAACGAACAGGAGACCGACTATAAATATGCATAGGAGTTGCAGCTTTGGAAAAACACTGTCCAATATATTGCCTTTGTGTCAATTCAGAGGAACAAGATGGGTACCCGACGCTGCCATAGGCGGGAAAATGGTTAGTAGTTGCTTCCTAACTCGAAATGCCTTTTCACTCTTATTTTAAACATTGTGTAATATTTTCTGAAATACTTTTAGGCAGCAATGCGACATAAAAATCAATAATACTTATAACAATGTCCATTTCTTTAAAAACTAAACGTGATTAACTTCCGCCGGAAAAAGAGTGAAGCCTTGAATAAACAAGTGCCAGGTATTATCAGACTAGCACTTTGATCTACTTCGAGCTGCTTCAAAAATCCAAACAGACTAAAATCGGGAAACACTTCCCCAAACTACTTTACCCTTTTACTACATTATTTCTTTATTGAGGTTTATCCTTAATTGAAGTGGAGGGAGAGATAGAGGGATATCGAAAGATATTAAAGACGTGAAGGAAGGTGGGGGTAGGGTCCGTAGGGAAGATGACTATATCATCTTCAAACTCTTATTACAGTGAAATCCTTTTAGATGTTCAGGTGGCGTCATCGTGCACCTGCAGGTAAAAGATTCCTTTCCATACAGCAATATATGCGTCACTCATCACTAATCCTTTTTCCGATGGCATGCTTGGGTACCCATTTTTGTCCCGTTGGGGTACATGTCCAGCAATCTAATGGACCAGTGGTTCTCAAACTGGGGTCCGCGGTCCTCTAGGGGGACCGCGCGCCCGTAGGTAGCAGATAGGGGAGTCCTCTCAGCAATTTCCGGGGTTGCCTGTGTAAGCGACTAGTCCTTGCATGGTTGGGGGGCGGAAAAATGAAAAATGTTAAATGCAGGAGAAAAAAATGACGATGCAAGGGGCCAGAACCCCAGGCTTCCCTGACAAACGACCCATCCAACATTCCTTGGCTTGGCTGGGGTGCCTTCAGGCAGAGCTGTCTTACCAATCGGGGGTGGCCATAACTTAGGAACTTGTAATGGGTGGAGCCTAACACGGAAAACCAGGGAATTACGGGAACGGGGGAACAGGGGAAACACGGGAACGGGGATCTGGTGGGAGATAGGCGGAAGTGGAGGATGAAAACCCCCAGACCCGACCATGTCTCAGGCGGAATGAAGGTATATGGTGATGTTGCAAGGGTTCTTTTACACGCAGATGACATCATACGCACCACACGGGACCACGGCTTGACTTCCCATCAGGCGCGGCGGATGGCGCATTGGGAGTATCCCACATTCTTACACAAAAGAAGCCAACTACCTCGGTCTAGAACAGTGGTGCCGAACCTGTGACCCACCGTGCCATTTTAAGTGACCCACCCGAACGTGAATCATATCTAGTTTATCGTATCATAGTGTGTGGGTTGAACAGGGACCTGGAGGTTAGAACCCATAGACGGGCCTTACACGTTCAATCTGGCATCAGTTCAATCCGTTAATATGGCCATTACACGTTCAATATTTTATCAATCTGGATCACAGAATTGGATTAAACTGATGCCAGATTGAACGTGTAACGTCCGTCATTGGTCCGACCAAGCCAAAGGTGGGATAAGGGCATTATGATGATGTTCTGTATTTGCTACTTTAATAAACTAATATATTCATTACTAATAATAATTTTTATTCATAAGATTAAATAGTGATTGCAACTGACCCGCGGACAACTTTTTTGCTCGTTTTTTCGTGTTATTGTGACCCGTCTTCAAAAAAAGGTTCGCCACCATTGGTCTAGAATCAAACCGCGACTACTGACGCAGTAGTCCAGTACGCTACCTGTGTGCCACCGAGGCGGATCTGGAGCAATATAAACGTGTTGATAAACGCTTCTCTTCTGGAGTTCATAAATTATTTTCAGCAGTAGAGAGACCGACGCTAAATAATAATGATTGCAGGTTCGATCCCGGCCAAGCCAAATGGATCATTTAGGTGAAGAAGAGCTTTTCAAATACCCTAAAAATAGCGCAACTGATGCGATTATCATCAATATTCTGCTATAATAAATTGCGACTGCAGTACCTCTTAGTTTTTTTAACGGTCTACTTGTTTGTATATAAAATTGGCAATTTCTTTGTTTCAAGGACTGAAATCCCGCGTGTTTTCTTTGCAGTTTCAGGTTCCTTATTTGTTTTTTTTTAAAGTTATTTCGCAATTGTAGCGGGGAGATATTCATTTTGGATTCTCATTTTATGGTGAACGTTACAAAATATCATCAGAATTGTAGACTGGTGAGTTGGTACGGACGACTGATATTTCTAGATGATTGTTGGGCTGCAATTCCCCGCCTTCCAATTCTTATCTTTTGTTACCTCCTAACAATTTCTCAACTTGTATCCTTCCCCCACAGGACTTTTCATTCCAACGCTTTACACAGACTCATGACCCTGCATGTCGAGTCTCAGACATTAGTAACGCACCATTGTGTTCATGTAACGATTCTTTTCACTTTTTTCCCCACCACAGTTCAGAAAGATGCGACATATATATCCATCTTTAAGACTCGCGTACATTCCATCTAAAATACTCTGTAATGAAATGTGAAGCTTCGCCACAAAATTTACAGAGATCATTAAAATATGCCCTTGATCTTGGTTTGACTATGGGCTTGCGATTAATAGACTGACAGTTGTTGCGTCAATAAAGAATCGATACTTTCTAAATATCACTCAAGTCTTGTGGTAAATTAGTTCGCAGAGTATTAAGGGACAGCGGCGGCCTTATTGGGTGGCGAACAGGGCAATCGCCCGGGGCCTCGCGCCAAGCAAATTTAAATACTTTTCACGAAGGACAAAGGGCCTCGCAAAGACCTGCCGCCCGGAGCCTCGCAATGGGTAAGGCCGCCGCTGTTAAGGGATTCCGGTGGATGACTAGCAACTTGAAGGGAACGTGGAGGACCCTGTTTGGCAAGAGGAGTGCACTTAAATGCAAGTTCTGAAGCTCCGGTATAGGTGACGTCAACTGGAAGAGTCAGGAGCGGTGAATTGCGTTGGACACTACAGTTCTCGTCCGATCACTCCAGTTAAGTAACGCAAGCCTAGTTAGTACTGACATGCGTGGCCGCTTGGGAAAACTGGGTACTGCTAATACCCAAAAATCGTCGCATTAGTGTAGTGTCTGTTCAGTCTCTGCATAAGAACTATACTGTGGACGGGGCTCTATTGACCATGTAGTTGAAGGGCCCTAAAACACCAACAAACAAACAATACAAGAGTCAGAACGTTTAAAATGGCAAGAGTCGAGAGAAGAAATTTGCATATGACACAGAGATGAGTGCCCTCAGGTGCACGAGTACAGCGATCAGCGAAGACAGGATCGGTCTGTTAGGGGCAGGTTAGGGTAACTTAGGTGGACAAGAGCTTCGCAAGGCTCGGTTTTTTCAGTCTGACAACTCTCGAAAGCCATTTTTCGAACCTGCAACCCATGTACTCTAGACAGGGTCAGATGGCAACATTATGTGACGAGTAAGGGGAAGAAAAACTTCTTAGGTTGGGAATATGGGGATTTGTAGCAGGTGAGAGGAGAGCAAAGAGAGGGGGTATAGAGAAAGACAGAGAGAGGAGAGAGAGAAATAAAGAAAACAGCTAAAGCTTACTATGGGTGCAAATGTGGCGGAGTGGATATCCAGAGCGCCTTAAACTCTACCAGTTAGCCTTATTTCTAGAATGATTGTGCTACATAAATAAACCATGACTCTTGAGATTAAGGTCGAACATCCACAAATTCCCCTTTCTACTTTAGCTGAGAATCCAGAGGGGAGGGAGTGACTTGCCAGCTGACAATCAAGAACATATAACGAAGGACAGCGTGGACAGTACAAACAGAAAACGCTGTCACCAGTGCCGGATTTGCCACTAGGCTAAGTAGTCTGAAGCCTAGGGCCTCAACATTTAGTGGGCTTCAAAACTTAAGAAATGGCCCTCAAAAGGGCTTGAAGAGACCCTCAAAATTGAAATAGCCTAGAGCCTCTCAATATTTAATTCCGGCACTGGCTGTCACTTTGGCAGGTGACAATGGTGGGGGAATTCTACAGTTACAAGACGCATTCAACATACAGTATGGTGCACCCTGTAGAACACCCGCACCTCATCATCATACCCTTATCACGCCTGTGGCAGGGTCAGGTCTGCGGATTCTAGCCCTCCACTCCCGTCTGTCTCCCACCAGGTCCACCCCACACACTGCCATGTCCTTATGGACAACCTGTTCCCACGTCTGCTTCGGGTCTCCCCCTGCCCCGGGTGCTACCGACCACCTGCACCTCAGTGCTCCCAAAAGAACAATATGGATTACGAAATCTTGTCACTCTATTATGCAATTTTGATGTCACGGGCCCTACAAAGTTCATATTACATCTCTACAACAGGCAAGTGATTAATTTAAATAATAATCATGATGATATTAAATCCCTACGCCTGGAATGGGGTAAACAAAAAGAAATATCGCAGTCGCTTATTAATATGGATATTTCGATTTAACAAGTAAATGCTAAGCGATATGCGGATATGGATAACAGTTGTGTGTCAACCACTTCTGATTATATGTGTCTCACAGAGGCGAGAAGATTCACAAGTCCTAAACAAGCAGGTAAACGGAAGGAAATGCTGACCGAGACAAAATTTTCCACCATTACAATATGGATGTGCTGTTGCAATATCTTTCGCTGTTTCTCAAGTTGTGAAATGACAAAAAGGATAATGAAAATCAACTACTGAGTGAGGAAAGCTTGGTTAGCAAACCAGAAACCTCAATTCAGACCTCCTTCTTCTCCTCTTTCCTGATAAATTGGCTTGATAACTCGCCAACATCTTCACGTGGTAACACATTTCATTAATAGGCCAATAAACCACCATCAGCACTACTACTATTTTGTATAATAAGTGATAAAACAGTAATGTGAAAGAAAAAAAACGAGCTGCGAAAAGGTGTGACTGGGGAGGGGGAAGGAGAGGATTGGCAAGATGATAAATATGACGTCAGCAGCACCTGTAGGCTGACAACTATTTTAACTACTGAGTAACAATTCTGCTACTAATCCGTTAATCCACATCCCTGTAACATATATTCATTTAGTAGCATTTAAATAATCTAAGACAATAACAACAGGTCTATTCATTTCCGTGCGACATCTTCGGATATGTAAATTTCCTATTTTAAATCTCATCACCTGATCAGCAGATAACCCGCCTCGGTGGCGCAGTAGTTCTGCATCAGTAGTTCTAGGTTTGATACTGTACTGAAGTGGGTTGGCTTCTTTCGGGCAAGAGAGAAAAGCCCCGAGTAAAGCCGAGGTCCCGTGCGGTGTTCAGGGTACACGACCCTACCATAGGTGGGGTCATCAGATACTTGTTTTTCACTTTGTCATGAGATACTTGTTTTTCCTTAGCCAGAAATGACGTCAACCTACATGTTACAGAGGAAGGGAGAGGGGAAAAGGGAGATTTGAAAGCTGATTTCGTAACCGGTCAACAAAAAAGTTAAGCTTCTAATTAAGTTCATATGAAAGCAAGAACAATAACGTGACAATGAAAGAGTCAATATTGATGTATTAAAAATATAGTTGAAAATTATCTCAACAGGGGTGGGGTTTTTTTTTTGCCTTACCAGGGAAACCTTCTCGCACAGTCAATCGGTAGAAAAGAAAGTCGAAACGTGACTCGAAACCGATCAGTTAAGAGAGGCAGAAAAATCAGCAGGAAATCAAATCAATAGTTGCCATAGTAACCACGGTGGCCAGGGTGTCTTTTGAAGGCGACAGACGTGGAATTGTGTGGGAGGGAGAAACCATGGTCAGTGGCTATTGCCGCTCTCCTATCCACTCGATGTAGTGGCGACTAGAGGGAGGAGGCGAGATGGGGATGGGAGCAGGTCGACTACAGTTATGCAATATCTAGGCGGAATTCTTTAGACATACTGTATTTCACATTCCAAGGACGAGAAGGCATCTCCTCATTCCTTTGTTCACCCGTTTGTCACCTATGTTGCTTTAATGCCTTGTTTCTTTTGATGCATCTACATAAATGATAGGGCACACATCAAATGCAAACACCTGTCGTCACTCTCACATCATACTATGATAAATCGATAATTTAGGATACATGTTTGAAACCCAACAGCAGCCGGGTCGTTTCTTTTGGAGTGTTTCTGTACACAATTCACTTTATGATTGGTAATTGCAAATGTCTTATTTGATCCGCGAACGCGCTACAGGATGTCAAGTAAACTAATGGGGCTATGCCTATCGTCCCATTCTGAAGTTGTCACCAGTCTTTGTTACTCTCAGCCCACTGGACACTTGTCTTCCTCGAGGTTGGTTACTCACTACATTCGAATTTGTTTCGTTGGTCTTTTGGGGCCCTTCAACTACAAGATCATTAGAGCACCGTTCACTGCGTAGGTCTAATGCAGAGACTGTACAGACACTACACTAATGCGACGATTTTTGGATATTAGCAGTATCCAGTTTTCCCAAGCACTTACCCATGTTAGTACTAGCTGGGGTTGCGTTGCTTAACTTCAGTGATCAGACGAGAACTGGTGTGTCCAACGCAATACAGCCACTCCCACTACTTTCGAAGGTAGTTATGATCTCCCATTCATGGTGATCAGAGTCGATTCTAAATGAGGTCGAGACTAAAACACATGCCCTAGAGTCTAGGGCATGTGTTTTGGCGCGCACGATGACATTAGATGCTCGTAAAAGATGATGCCCACTAACATCCGTAGACTAGACTCAATAGTTATGAGTCAGACATTGAATAGCCCAAATAAACAATTACACCGCACCATCATACCCCGTGTCCCACCTATGACAGAGCTGACACCAGGTCTATGAATTGTTGCTCCTCATTCTAATTATCGGAAGCCAGATCGCTTCTGCTCTCCCATTTCCCCAAACTGACGTCTCAAATATGAATCTGACACATATTCCCCTTTCTCTTCAGCAACCTGAACCACCTAAAACGTTTTTCAGTGTCTAGTGAGTCTTAACTAGTGTAATTTGCCGATCAAATGTGCCGTTGACTCTGGTTTTGAACGTTGCCCCGGCTATAGCTGTTATTAAAGGCCATTCATTCACAGACACCATGTGGTGAACTTCCGCTTACTATCAGTCAAAAACTTTATGTATATAAATTTTCTGGCATATCCTCTATGTGTGGGTTTGTTTTCTCCCCCCTTTCAGATCTGAGGTGCATAACTGTCAATGCCGCTTGACATATAGGTGACGATAATTAGGATTTTGACGTCAGGCTGATTGGAAGTCCCACAAGTAAAACCTCTTAACGGTTAACTCTTTTACACCTCATCCGGTAATGTAAGAAAAGGTGGCATGTTATCTCCAGCTATTTATCGTTCCTCTTCTAGCATGCCAGCTTCATTCTCATTGCCATCCGTTTCCACCAGACCCTCCAAAATTTATGGATACTAGACCCTGTCATTGACGCTCAGGATACCCACTCCCCTCCGGCATATTCAAATTTCTAAGAAAATTTGATGGTTTCAGAAATATTTTGATTTTTCCGAGGCCCTTCACACACATGGTGTGCTGCGGTACAATTCATTTCCTAACCAGATAGTAATAAGACCGAGGTAAATTACTCTTTAACTAAATGAAGCTAGGCGTGGCTCATTGGTAGAGGGGACAACCAAAAAAGAGGGCTAGGGGGTACTGCCATCCTCGTTAATAGTCATTCGTTTATTAATTACTATAAGGTCGATCCTTAGCAAACGAATTGTGACGTAATCAAGTGACAGTGCATCGCAAAATCATTTGTAGGAGCATTTATTAAGTAATTAGGACACAGGTGAAAATGTTCATTTCACAATGGTTACCTTTCATAGTAAGCAGTGTTATTTTTGGAAAACGAGGTCAATTAAATGAATCGCTAAAAACGCTGTCAGCTAGCATGTGTATATTTATATCACTTATAACATTTATAAATTATTCATTATTCTTACACCGATAAGATTATCTATAGATTGGTGTACTATACAAGTCCCGAGTACAAGGATTGGTTATTAGCGTGAGCTTAGGACACTTTTTTGGTCCAGCCTATTCTTCTTTTCACGAAGTATGTCCTCGACATTTGAGTTTGATAATTCTGAATGAGATAGACTGAAGATATTTCTTTAGTTCACAAAGTTGGGACTATCCAGACTACAACAGAAAATTGCTAGTACGTAGTTTGACGTTAAAGGGGTTCTTCATTGAGGTATGGGGGGGGAATCTTTAATTTAATTCCAGGTATTATACAAAGTTAGTCCAAAGCCTTATAGCATAGACAGTCAATGCTGCCATTCCTACAAAATGGGAGTCGAATGAAGGTGCATAGCAAGGCCTTTTTGCCATCTAATATTCAGATGGACAACCAAATAAAATTTGCATAACATCATAATATCTTATTTTACACTGCAGCTAAAAATTGCACTCGCGTTACTTGCACCTCAGGTAAAAGTCATGTACGTTTCTCTCCAGCTGGGGACAAGAAGGTACTACTGTACTGACCTACTGTCAATAAAATTAAGTATACGAGACTAGAAAGAAAGTAACAAGGGGATGCAAAGGGGAAAAAATATTGCTTTACGTCAATTTGAATTGACATCGGACTATCAGTGATCGGTGTTTTCCAGTGGCAGTCAAGGATATCCTGTGCGCTACAGCATCACGTCAATAATGACACAGTTTAGCTAGAAAGGTAGGGAGTAATAAATTACAGTGGTCAGTTTGTGACCTCGGCAACAAAACCACAATTGTGTGACACGACAGACAGGTATCGACAATAGATACATCCATAAAATGTGGCTGGATACAGTTAGTGGTGATTAGAAAAGGAGATATTTAAGCTCAAATGAAACATGATACATTTAGGATTAAATGGATTTTGTCTTTAAATCGAATGCAGACAGACAAGTGTGTTTTCGACTTAAAAATAGCGCTTATAATCGTGATAATAACTGTTTGACATTTTGCCTTAGTTAATGAACACCACAAACGCCGCATCACCATCAAAAATATACATTAAATTCATCAAATAGCCGCTCCACAAAAATACACTGTATTGGCAAATGTCCAAAGGCTGTGTTCACGGGTCATCACCACTGGCCTCACTATATCGCCACTGGTATTTTAGAGAGAAGCAAGTTATCCACGCAGTTATCCAAATTTATTCATCTTCTGGTACTGATTATATGAGTCCGGGATTCAGAACGTTCCTAGACAACACCTTTTCCACTCGTTAAATAGAGATCTCGACGAACCTGCAGTTCCAACCCTGCCACAACTGGGATAAGGGTATGATAATGATGATGAAATGGAAATCTCGACATCGACCAGGGAACTGAATGAACTAAGGTAGATTAAATTGAAAGGTGCTACAGTGCTAATTAAACCTACCAAGGCTGAGTACTTTTTAACCAGTTTCCAGACAACTGGAGAGTTGAAGGAGAGATTTTCAGAGCCGACAAGGATTTCTCCCCGAACCTGAGGGCACCGCCTAAGGCAACCTTCAGTTTCTCCCACTAACACTCACTAGCATAGCTATTAACCCCACAGTTTTGACGAGAGATTACTCCTTTTGTCACTGACGTTGTGGATCACTTATTGTTCAATGCCATCACGTTGTTATGACTATTTGTGACACCTAATAAGTATTTATGTGTTTTGAAGGATATGGTCATCCAAGAAGTGGTTCCACGTTTCAGTATGTCAAACCTTGTTGCTTATTCATGAGCACTCTCACCTCTTCCTGCTGAATTAATGAAATAAATACGACACCTCCAAGCCTTTTGTATACTTCATTTTCTATGCCTGAAAACTGCACGCAAAACCAACAGTCTGCATATCAGTAATAATTCTAATCCCACTACAGATTTAATAATCATAATAAGGCTAAGTCCGACTGTGAATAATGATAATAAAAACTAATTAAATCAAGGATTTGAGCATAAATTCCATTTTATTGTGACCGATGATCTGCAGTAGCATGTTACGGCATGCAGTTGAGCGTGAAAATCACGTTCAGTCACTACGACACCTGTATGATGATAAAGTTGAACAAGGCCATTGTTGACTATCTCCCCCTTTGCTAAATTTTAACACCAATCTCGACTAATACCTATCTTCGAAAACAACAGTTATTATTATCAACATAATATTTACCTAATATGCTTCAAACTCCTCACTTGACAGACCTTGTAACATTTGTTTTCTCCCGGTTGACTGTTTTCTTATGCTGCTTGCACTTAGCACTACGACTAAAACTGACGTTAGAGAGATAAATCTTTGCATGGGGTTGCAAAATCCACCATATTTACCACGATGCCCCTACATTTTTTATTAAATTTTCTGATTTCTGACTTTCAGTTTTCAGCTATCATTTCAATTATCTTACAACGGTTCAATCGGTAGGGTATTTGCCGTCTGCGCCTAAGACATGTAGATTTTCCCACCCCTTGCCGAGCTCAAGGTTTCTTTTTGATTAGAATCAAATCTCAAGTGTTCCTACTAATGGATTTTACAAAACTAGGACCCGCAGTATAACTGACGACTTCACATGCTCTTAAACTAGCCTCGAACACTCGAATTGAGTACAAACAGGGTCTGATAATGAATTTAATTAATTTAAGGTAGATCACTGACCAGCATATGCAGCAGTTCACAAAAGCACACATTTACTGTAGGTCTGATCAAAGCATCCAGGAGGAGAAAATGAATAGAGACCTCCTACAAGCATTGCCCGTCTCGCCCCACTTATCTAGAACAGTGCTTCTCAAACTATCTCTGGTAACTACCTGACTAAAATACGTGTATGATAAACACCCCTGCATCTAATCTTTTATCGATAAAAAAGCACATGTGCAAGCCATTCCAGAACCCTCTGGTTTCCGATAGTTGGCTTCCCACTGGTTCTTCTTGAGGCTATTCATCAAGTGACCATTTTATGACAGGAACTTGGCTTGGCAACCACAGATATTAACGCTGAAGATTACCACATCGTCATCAGTTGCAATAAAACGACATTACAGCAAGTGATATCGACGATAACTATCCTCCAAACGAGCCATATACATTCTTGTGACATTGCAAGTAAGCAATAAATGACAAATGAAATTGAAAATAAACCTTTAAAATATAACACCTACTAATGACTACAGTATAACTGCGACTCGCAGGAAATTGTGACGAAAACTATCGACGATGATAATACTATTAGGAATTAGTAACAGAAATTTAATTGTTCGTTTAATTTACGTTTTTTGACGTTATGAGCTATTTATTCATTAACGCAATAATCGTTTTCAAGGTTATGCAATATTATTTTTTCCCCCCTTAAAGTTTTGGCAGGATTTCATTTCCTGAGAGAAAGCATCTTCTCATCAGGAAGCCGAGTGACTAAGGCACTTCGTTATGAAATTGGATAAGGATTATCGTGTATCGAGTGTCGCAAGAGCTATTATTTACAATATTTCATAACAACATCTTCATTCATTCATCCACGAAATTATTGTTCAAAGCCAACTTCTAATCAGAATATAGACGGGGCATCTGCGGGGAAACATTTTCCATTGCAATTTTCTGCAAAGAACTTGCACAAAACAGGTTACTGTTATTGTTATTGGGAAGTCATAAGAGCTTTAAAAAAATCAATATTGACGAAATATACGGGTTGGGTGATGTTTTCTCCTCTATTTACCTTAATCGATGAATTTCCAAAAATGGAAGCAATCGCATTCAGGTACATTGAACCTTATGAAACTAAAAGGAGTTTCATTAATTCCTAACGCACTCTTGTTTTACAATTAACCAACAACATCCACTTCATTTAAAATATGTTGTACTATGCAATATATATATGAGGTTGCTGATGTTAAAAGCCTCAATAAACCGTCACTAAAATATACCGTAGTTCACTTACTTCCTCACTATAATTTATGCCGCGTTTTTATCACCAACATTTTTTTTAATCTGTCATGCATGTGAAATTCCCCACAGTCGATAGTTCATTCATTCAACCCTGATTTAATCTGAATCAAAAATTTTTCACTGGTGGACCAAAAAAAACACTGTTCGTGCATTTTGATGAGTTGTCAGTTAAGTATGATAATGATGACTTTAATGTTTGTGCACGCCTAGAGGGTTTACTTGTCTGAACTAAGATTATTAATTGTGGAGAGGATGATGCACTTTATATGCAAATCTTGACGACAGTCATTTGACGCCTAAGTAACTTTATGCCACACGCTAGATAACCTCGCGTTCCTGTAGATGAGAAGGCATCCTTGCATGCTTGCTGTTTCACAGTTTGCTTACGTAGCTACATAAAATACTGGCTACAAACCCGGCATTAAAACGTCAATTCAACCCCGAAACTTTTAAAATGTTACTAATAAAAGTAAAATAATTATTATTATGCCTTAATATAGCAAAATTACCACAATCATTGTTAATACTGTTCTTTAGTTTTTTTTTATACATGGGGACATCAGCAGTACTACTATAATACCATAATTCCTTTAAGAAACTCATCAGTTCGAAGTCCTTTTCATGATGAATAGCAGTTTCACCTAGTTAGCTCACCGACAGAAAACTACCTTTATTCTCTGAAATTGAATTGAAATTTAGTATCAAATAAAGTAAGCCAAGCATAATAGAGACCGTGTATTGCAGTTCAGTGACATACTATACTGCTGTCTTCTTCGATACTTAGTTACATGGGATATGGCAGATGTACACTAATCAAGCAAATATTAGTGCGTAAACTATATTACTAAGAAGAGTAAAAATTCGATTCAGAATAAACCCATTAACCAATAAATTATTTACGCTCTGTATAACATTGTAGTGCTATAAAGATGTGACAGTATATGAATCTGTAGATTTTCAAGATGAAATTACATATGCTAAGAAAAACACATTCATGAAGATTTCTCAGATTTCTTCTAATTTCTTCTACAATAATGAATAAGGTTTCTCACCAATAAACTGGCGTGATTCAATATACATAATATGTAATGCGATATACCGATATACAGTAGGTGCCGGTTATTGTGATCGCTGTGGGACCAGTAATTTTTGATAACAATAACTGGCTGATAACATTATCCATGATTACAATATCCGACTTCTACTGTATTACTCTCATCAGTCAACTACTAATCATAAATCCTTGCTCTTCTTATGTGAGAAAATATTTAGGGATAGGATAGAATGCTAACCGTAAGGCAAGTTTGTTTGTTTGTTGGTGTTTTAGGGCCCTTCAACTACAAGGTCATTAGAGCCCCGTCCACTGCGTAGTTCTGATGCAGAAACTACACAGACACTACACAAATGCGACGATTTTTGGATACTAGAGGTACCCAGTTTTCCTAAGTGGCCACCCATGTCAGTACTAGCTGGGGTTGCGCTGCTTAACTTCAGTGATCAGACGAGAACTGGTGTGCCCAACGCAACTCGCCGCTCCCCGTAAGGCAAGGCGCAAAATGAGACGCAGCGTGACACAGTGGCGTCGCTAGGGTTGGCGTCACCCGGTGCGGTGACACCATGGTGTCACCCCCTCTCCCGAAA
>JAAFCE010006949.1:20230404-20272639 GCA_013389805.1 Trigoniulus corallinus | reverse complement strand
AGGTCATTAGAGCCCCGTCCACTGCGTAGTTCTGATGCAGAAACTACACAGACACTACACAAATGCGACGATTTTTGGATACTAGAGGTACCCAGTTTTCCTAAGTGGCCACCCATGTCAGTACTAGCTGGGGTTGCGCTGCTTAACTTCAGTGATCAGACGAGAACTGGTGTGTTCAACGCAATTCGCCACTCCGTTATTTTTGGTAAGGTTGGTTGGCGTCACCCGGTGCGGTGACACCATGGTGTCACCCCCTCTCCCGAAAAAAACCGCTTCTTCTGCTTTGGTGTCACCCCATTTCTCATGGTGCGAGTGGTGTCACCCGATGCGGCCCGCACCCTCCACACCCCCTAGTGACGCCACTGGGGTGACGCAGGGTGTAGCAGCCCTGCGAAATTCTGCTAGCAAGCAATCACCGCACATTGAATCGCAGTTTTTACCCTACTTGCATCAAATAACAAGAGAACTTCTCGGCTTCGCACCGCTTTTTGTTATTGTCACGCCAACTTCACACAGGAAACTGCGCCATTGGCACTGCGCTCCTCAGGGTCACGTGGCGCAGGCACTGAGTCACGTCACCCTGCGACTTAACATGCGTAACTACATACTATCATATGAGCACAGAAATTCATAGTGAGTCACCCTGAGTCACCTGCGGAGACTGCGTCTCATTTTGCGCTGGGCTTTAGGATATGGTGGTATGTGGGGTGGACGGGGACCTGGTGGCAGATAGTCCCTCGCCCCAGCGTGATGGTAAAATGCTACTAACCTAAGAAGAAATGGTTTTAAGAAAACAAATTTTCACCTACTTCTTGAAAATTTCGGTTGGTATTGTGAACAACGACAAAGGCCTCCAAACAGAGTTACTTACAGTATGAGCATAACTGATCCAAATATAATGATTAGGATTCTATTAGATGACGATGTGGCTTCAAGTTAACAAATTTGAAAGGCAATAAAGAAAATGTAAGTTGTATTCTAATAACAACATAATTTTCATTTTAAAAAACAACTCATGCTGTGATGTAATACAGATGCGCCTTCCTATGGAGTAATTTACGGTTGTCTCTCTAGGCCACACTTTTTTATTCGGCACAGTAGGTGTCATTTCTTTGTACTCTTTTTTTTTACGATTACAATACCTTTTGTTGAATTTCGTTAATATCTCGGAATCTGGGATAAAAATAAAACAACATTACATTAATCTAATAACTAATTTTAGTATTGGGCACACGGACTTTTCCAATATTCATGAAAGACAAATAGTATACCTGAATCACATGTATTCAGCTATGGGAGTGGCTTATTGCGTTGGACACACCAGTTCTCGTCTGATCACTCAAGTTATTAGATAAAGCCACCCAAGCTTGTACTAACATGCATGGCCTCTTGGGAAAACTCTGTACGTTAATACCCAATAATCGTGGCATTAGTGTAGTATCTGTGTGGTCTCTGCTCTAGAACTAGCAGTGGACGGGATTCTGATCACCTTGTAGTTGAAGGGCCCTGTAACACTAACAAAAAAACTGTATTCACCTAAGATGACTGAAATTGCCACGCTATACTCGTTTCGTGAACGGACAAGAAGAGGCAAAAATTCCCTGGTGTAGGAACCCGCCCCCCCCCCCCCCCCCCCGGCGTCAGAGGAATGCCCCAACGAACAGGAGACCGACGATAAATATGCATAGGGGTTGCAGCTTTGCTCGGCGACCGGCTGTGGAAAAACACTGTCCAATATACTGTATTGCCCTGGTGTCCATTTAGAGGGACAAGATGGGACCCGACCCTGCCATAGGCGGGAAAAGGGTTAGGAGTTGCTTTTTGCATTTGAAGAGGCTTTTGGTAATGAGTTGAACTCGTTAGTTTCATCAAACAACGAATCTTTCATGGCAATAAATATTCAGCTCACTTTTGAACATTATATTTAATACAAGCTTTTAGCATCAACCAAGTAGTGCAAACACGCTTTCATTTAACGTTCACCTTGATTGTCCTAACATTTTACAGAAGTTCAGGACAAATCAGAATGGGAAATCGAATTTCAGGACAAGCTTCTAAAAACCAGTTCATCCATACACTCTAAGATTAAACCATCGACCTCGGCCAGGGGGTGAATGCAAGCGCATTTTACTAATCCAGGCGAAAATCTAGGATAGGTCTTAGTTATCTAAAATTACTACAGATTGCCTTTTTTTGACGAAAGAGATGCATGCACTGCAGGTATATCAAAGGTGATGTAAAAAGGAGTCTTCTGCGTTGAACTTTACTTTCTTTACTCAGGATGGAACCTGCGAATTCCGCCAGTTATAAAATGGATTATCTGCGACGAAAAATTTTATATTGTTTTAGGTATTCATTACCTGACTGACTATCCATCCTCTTCTTGATAATGGTTTTCTAAAAAAACCTGCACTGAGAATAGATCCTGGCATCAAGCCGAATACTTGCTTTTACAAGATGCATTTCCAAGCTGCAGTGAATGGTGACCAAAGTAAAAGACTCGTAGGAAGTATTTGCCAAAATAATATTAAGACATGCCAAAAAGATTTTTTTTATATGTTCAAACATGAGAATAATGATATATACACATGGTGAGGAAGTAGAGGTTACGGATATTGATATCCAGTTGAATTTAGGCGCATGTATTGTACCCATCACGTTCGTTAACCTTCAAGCTTTTTCTTGTCAGCCATCTTAATTTTGTTTACTGGGTTTCAACTCATATATTAAAAATACTTTTCATCATCATACTTCCGCGAATAGCTCAAAGCAGTGAAGGTGCAATTTACACGCCCAAAACAATCTCCAGACAGGTTTATATCAGGAGAAGGAGTTCCAAACGGATTCGATCAATCATTTCAAGTCTATAACAATTTTTAATAATACTAGACATGCGCATAAAAACGAGACAGGTTTTTCAACACATAAAAAAACTTATGAGAAAGAGAGAGCAGGAGAATTTCTTAGAAAGTAGTTTATAAACTCAACAAATAAAACCCTGATAGGTGGTGCAAGCCGTGCATTCTAACTGCCTATAGTGTAGCCAGCTCTCAGCAATGTCTTCTCCGCCCACGCACTGTGCGTGTGTTCATTAGCATCGCGAACGTTGTTTCCCCATTATATGAAGTTATTCCCAACATGTGTTCATTTTAAATTGTATTAGATGACGCAAAAGATACTGCCAATGTGCATGCTCTTCATCATAGCGCATCATTTTGAAACAACTATTTAATTGAATCGATAGGATGATCATCGTACCGTCATTACCGTCATCACCCCCCCCCCCCCCCCAACTGATGAAGTAAGGTCTGAGCCTTTAGCTCTCCATTATTCCTCAGGACGACCATTTTCCAATCTGAATACACTCTTTTTATGCAGGTAGTATCGTATATGTACACCAGAACGAGTTCAGTCTACTTTCATCTGTCGGCAGGTAACTTGAATTTCTCTCTCTGTGGCCCGAAAGAAGTCATCACCCGAATTGGACAGGATCAAATCAGGATCATGAGCTATCAATGAGAATAGCAAATATGAAAAATGGATTAGTAATAAACCAGTGGTGATAAGTTTCGAATTTCCTCATTGTCCACATCTTCTCGGGTGATCCAATGGTTATTTATTTGGGTCGTGAGTCCACAGTCGCAGGTTCGATACTGTTCGAGACATCTGACTTCTTTTCGGACGAGAAGGAAAGCCCCAAGTGCACTTTCCGTCAGATGAGAAGTGAAATCGTGGTCCCATGATGCGACCTACACATGTTCGCTCCAGGGGCGCTTGTTAAACAGTGGTCTAAAAGATTGGAGACTACTTCACTATAACATGCTCAATTTCCTTTTATTGATTTGACTTTGAACACAGGCCACAGAGTCCATTTGCCAGTGTCCATTCACGACTGATTTCACTAACTCCATTCTTATGCCTGATCACCCTTTCCTTACTTTTTCACATCACACTCCGCCTCGAGTAATAGCCTACTATAATTCTGTATCAGTTTTGCTGTGTAATCACTCGTTGGCACTTTTATGTCACATCGCAATGCATAGGAAAATGAAATTTGAATTTGTCCCAAGAGAGATCTGCAGTGCAGTGGTTGTTAATTTGTTGTCCACTCAAGAAGACCGAGATGAGCAGCCAGAATATCTTACGCTTAGAAGTTTAGATAGGGAGTCTTTATTATATTACGCTTCATTTTTCAGTACCTCAAAACGCCTAAGTTGTCAGCTCATAATAATTGAAAATTCAACATAAATTACGACCATAATATAATAATGAAAACTACGGAATACTTCTTCGAAAAACAGTTGCAAATTACATAGAACAATTTTATTATAGCAGTATTTAATGTTAAATAAAGGAAATTATTCCTCTGCAATATCTGCAATCATTCTGCAAAATAATAATCACTTTCAAATTGCTGTGATGGAACATCAATTCCGTTGAAACTCAAGGAGAAATTCTACAGGGCAGCAGTATATGTGTATGGTGTATCACGTGGAATGCGTGAGGATGTCACGAGAAAAGGGGAAGGAATCCGGTTAGGGCCATCACAAGATTCTGGGATCAAGAGAGCAGACGGGGATAAAGTTAGGTCAAACCAAACGTGGGGGAACGTTGTACGGCAGAACAAAGCAGCATGTGGGGTGGGCCGAAAGCTCTGGAGAAATAGGAAGGGATGGAGGGCCAGAACTCGCAGACCCGACCTTGCCATAGAATTATGATGATGATTCACAATAAAGAGGCTATTCTACAGTGTTACAGTGAACCTGGAGCCTTTCTCTCGCCCGAAAGAAGCCAACTGCCTCCGATCGAGGACCAACGGCGAGGCAGAGCGCAGGGCTGATACTATGCGATACAACATTTCTCTTAACTACTGTTAGGTCGTGTACATTGAATTTGTGCTTCATCTGCATGCCTAGAAGCAAAGCGGAGAAAAACTAGCACGGGATGTCCTGCTCACAGTCAGTCGTTCCCACATATGAAATCAGGTACCTTTTGAACCAATGAATCTTTACCAAAGACTTATAAAAATCATTATTATCAGCAGCTGCTTCGCCAGATGTCACTTCCCAGTTGCATCACATGTTTCTGAAACTAGAGCTTGTCTCCCGCACTGCTGTAAAAAATGATGTTGAAAAGAAATATTTAAGAGACCGTTAATAATGAGAAAGGGGCAAAATTCTGAACAAAAAAATGTATGGAACCAAGAGTCTTATTAGTGATAAAAAATGAAATAAAAATACCAGTCAATTCTCTTAAATTCGGGTATAATAACCTAATGAACCTTAAGTTTTTTACTTTCTTCATTTCCTAATACTGATTTTAGTGAAAGGACTTTTGTGATAGGAAGTGAAACATCTAAAGAAATAAAAGTCATCTTGGGAGTCCTAAGATATTAATCTTACAAATAACATGCTCTCCTTTCATAAGTGAAGTTATTAAAGAATTCTCTCAGTATGTCAACATTTCGCGATGAAATCATGCCCGTTATAAAAATTACTTTCCCTATAAATAACTTTAATGCCTCCACGTCAATTAATGATTTAGTAGATAAAATATAGTGCTATTTATAGGAACAAAGCAAAAGTCTTGTTTTGGATTACAGTCATTAGAACTGTTGCCTCGCGTTATCACTTCTTCGCAGTTCGTTTAATTAATACTTATCCCCTACTAAGAGCAACCTTCTAACCTTTTCCATAACTACACTTCTGCGCTTTCTAAGAAGATCCGTTTTCAGAAGCCGCAACAACTGAATTTGTAGTAAAATTATTATATTGACTAAACTCGTCTTTAGCTAGACAGAAATCAATTGGTCTTTTAAACGACCTCTCACTCGAGTTCAGGTTATGCAGGTTCAAGTTCCTTCTTTATTCCCTTTATACTTAGTCGGCGAAGGAAATGTCCTCGTTTCCTAAAGCATGTTTTGTTGCCAGCCGTATTCCCAGAGGTTACAGTTTTACCTTCCATCCCGGCAGAAAATGGTGTGCTGGACGCCCTCTCTCTCATCTGGGCTGAAAGAAGCATCTTACTTCAGTCAGGATCGAACCTGGAGACATGGATGCAGTTCCCCAGCGCTCTACCAGCACACCAGAAAGTTTGATAATAAGCATGGAAGGGCCAGCTGAGTAAATCTTCCAAAGCAACATGAAGTCTCAATCTGACACTAGTAGAGATCAAAGCAAACTTTGAAACAAGTAATACAGTGGGGTGATATACACCAGCGTATGGAATGGATGGCTTGAGACTGCAAGCTACGGCACCCCATCCTATCCTGCAATTGGCGGAATATCGGTGATAATTCATGCCCAATTAACCGACGCGACGATGATGCTTGTCACCCTATTTTGAAGCAATCATGCATAGCAGTCGTGCAAAGTGTGATTGCCTGCCACCGGGATGAACTGATATCTATAGTCACTAGCGGAATGCTTAAGCATCCTCATCATTACTCCTAACTAACTTCCTGCCTATGGCAGCATGTGGTAAGCTGGGTTTACACTGTGCGAAACATACTCGCCCGTCTCGCCCTCCCTGTTTACATTGAGCGAAATGTTGCGCCAAGCAAGCATGCAAAACATATCTAGAGTACCAGTACACGAAGTGGGAGTGGCGAAACCCTTTGATACGTGTCCAAAAACCGACAGTTCGGTGGCTCACTACGAGGCTGCCTCGCGCAGCAAATTTCGGGACGAGTCCCCGTTTACACTGCGCGAGCTGTACCCAGTTGTACACCCATCTATCCATTCATGGCGATAGAGCGGCTGAGTTACGTTGGACACACCAGTTCTTGTCAGATTACTGAAGTTAAGCAACGCAGCCCAAGTTAGTACCGACATGGGTGGTTGGCTGAACATTGGGTGCTGCTAATTTCCCCTCTCCTACATCCCCCACTCCTACCTCCCTCTCACCCGCGAGCAGCCTCCACAAGGCTTGGCTCGTTATGGCTGCTTGGCCGACTCTCCAACCCGTTGATGTAACATACTAACAACATACCGATAACTGTTGTAAGGTATTTTGTGTAGATGCCCACCGTACACCCCAACAGTTGCTTATTTAGCGTCAACCTATCTTCTTTTGGGGGACAATTTCTCTTATCGAACCACGGGAGCGAGCTACCAAACAGAGTTCTTGTACGCGTAATAGTGACATCGTGCACACCTTGATGACGATGTAAATAAGATTTTAGACGGGTCTCTGGCAGAGAAAAACAAATGAATACAAATATAACTTAGTCAGAAATGATATATCAACAGACATTAAACGTTAGTAGTAACCAACTGTAATTAAAGCCAAATCAACACAAATAAGATGTCCACTGTTGAATTAACTCTTTCGTATTCGAAAACACCTTAGCCACACAATCCTTTTTCCATATAAATGAAATGTTTTCGGTGAATCAAAGAGTTCACTGTGCCTCTGTGCTAATATTTGCTTACTGTGTCAATTAATTATTATCCGATCGATAAAATGATGGGAAAGTTCCATCACTTGGTAAACACAATTTCTAACTTTTGATCGTCCATTTTGATGACCAGTCTAAGTTCTTCTGGACGATGGCAATAACAACCATTCGTTGTTACTCCAAGAGATGAATTCGGTAGAAGAAAGTGTGGAGGGGGGGGGTCTTATTTTCTTATCATTTAATATTTAGAGCATCATATTTAATTCTGAGCTTTTCAAATCTGACATAAGACTAAAATGAAGAAGAAGGAGCAGAAAGTCTTTCGTGACGAACCCCTCCGAGACTGTAACCACAATGTTAATAAGTAATTTGCCTTGTGTATGCCAGTGAAATATCATTGAAGTAGAAGGTATCTCCTGGGCATTATTATTATAATACTAAGCTTTTAAGTTTCGACTAAAGTTGAGACATTTATAAAACCTATATGCTCTTGACTATAAGAAGAGGAAGACAACGAGAGACTATATTCGTGACTTTGAACTTTTCGTCAAAGACATTTTTCACTGCCTTATATGAAACTAGTCACCTGCAATATCAGTTTCAATTGCCATAATTAATAAGGCTTCAAAGATATTTTATAACTTAACAGAGATTATATTTTTTGCCACTAACATGATCAGCATCAACTTGCTATCAAGAACAATATTACGTCTCATATGAGGGATTATTATAGAAAATTCATGAAGGGGCACAGATCTTCTGAGATTTATGAAAACTCTGATAATCTTCATTTTTTGAATGAAACAATACAATCTTTGTTCAGCTCTAAATAATAGAAAGACTGTTGCTACTAGTTCTAGCTTTAGTTTTGACAATTATAGTTTTATTTCTTCCTCCGCAAAGAAAGAAATGAATAAAACATACTCCCCTGCTGTTCATAACGTGTGCGTTCGTTATGATGGACGAGGGGTTGCGGATTGGCGTTCAAACAGCATCCGAGTTAGCTCAGGGCTTCCTTTCTCCGACTTGATACTTTCTGGGGACCTTAAAAATGTCTAGTTCTACATACTGTCAACATTCTTTTTAGTGATCTATTGATTAAGCATGATATGAAGACAAGAAAGAGAAAGGAAGTGAGCTCTTATTCTTGGAAAACTGCTGCGTATGAGAGATGAGAGAGTGCCACAATAGCTGCCTGCCTCTCTTGCCTTCCTCCCCAAACTACCTTCACGTGACATGAGCACGCTATGAGAGGAGAGGGAAGACAGGCGGGGTGTGGGGTGTGAACCATCCCAGGAATTAATATCAAAAGGTTGCAGGTGGGACCGAGGGAGATCAAAATAGAGGGGGTAGCAAGAAATACGACTGGATGGGAACCTGGAGAGGGGGTGGACAAGCCGACCTTGCAAGGCTGATGTTAAGGACGGTCCCTGGTCCCCATGACCTAAAGTGCAAGCAAAATACACTACACTCGAAATACGGAAAGAATACTGGCATAAAAGGTAAGGAATAGGAGGAGGTAATAGGGGTGCTCGACCCTCTGTCGGAGTCCATGGGCTACATGGAAAATTCATCACTGAATTACAGAGGACACCAGACCTGATAACGACGCCGAGGACACCGATATAAGCATAGTCCGAATTTGGCGATGAGAGTCCATTTCAGTCGGCATTACACATATTCCGTAGTTGGTTTGCCACCAATGCCCAAGATATGCCGTTGACGGTAGCAATAACAAAATGGTCGAAATAATTTATGGGACTCAATGACCAATTAGTGGGAATATACAATAGCCAAAGCTACTTTAGCAGAAGTGCTGTTGGCGTTGGTACTGCTGCGAGCTTTCCCAAGTACTAAAAACAATTCCAGACGTTCATATTCATCAGACTGGCTGACTGACTGAGGAAGCAAATGTCCAATTAGTTGAAGCTATTTATAAATAAAAAAACCTTTTATACTCCTGCAATATTTTTAAAACCACAGATGGAGTGCCCGGATAGGTTTTTCCTAGAATAAGTAAACATAATACTAAACAAGTTATGAACCATTTATCCGTCTTTTCTAAAACGTAATAAATTTTTGCATGCAAACGTTATAGTTTGTGGGCCATAACTGTAGGAAAGTTTAAAATGAAATTTGTTGCAACATGCTGTGGAAGAAAATAACAATAATGAGCACTTCTCTGAAATGAAAAGTAGGTAGAGCACGGACATCAGAAGAAAAATTAGAAAGAAAGAACTTGTATATAGTGAGACCATATATGGTCGTATCTTACCACTACAGCCTTACAAGATGATATGTGACGTGTAGCTTGTCATCAAATAGCACATCTTGCGAGATATTATTACATAAAAATGCCACCATCCCTCAAGAACCATTTAGGAAATTCAAATATCCGCTCCATTTTGATAAAATCCATTATGCTGCCAACTTTCATCATTGTTACATGTTGAAATCCATTGTTGACATGTCCCACGCTTCTCAGCACATCGCCTTACTACAAGATTATAAAATTAAAGTATATGGTGTCTGTTACATACCTGTCCCATCATGAATAGAAATCAAACTGCATTTTTTTAAAGTTACCTTCTGCAAATCAAGTCGAAAAATGACAAATTAGACAGCAGAAACATCAGATGTTCAATGATTCTTTTTCAGTCCATTATTTTTTTTCCGATTGTAACGATAAAATGTATGTCAACTTTCTGTTGGGATCTTGCAGAGGATCTTCTCTGACGTGAAATCTTAAGGTAGGCTGAAACAGGCGGTAGATAGGAAAGGAATGAGAAATACACTTCACTGGCGTTTGTCAGATATCGATATTTTCAGAGCCGATTTCTTTGGATTACTGGATTAGTTTGTGGGTTGGGGAGTAAGCCAGGCAGCCATAACAGGCCGAACCCATAGGAGGCTACCCGCGGGAGATGAGGAGGTAGGTGAAAGGACGAAGGAGAGGGTTATTTTGCAGCACCCATCATTCTTTACCAACCACCCAAGTTGGTATTGACATGGGCTTGCGATGGACTTCAGTGATCTCAGGGGAACTGGTATGTCCAACGCAACTTGGCTGCATTGGGGCATTGGTATAGATGAAAATGTCAAATATATAGCAAGGGATGGGCACTGGGATATTTTTTCGCACAGTGTCAGCAGTGACTCCACCATCAACCAACAATATTTGTAAACTTTCCCGAAAAAAAGAAATGCCTTACAGTAAATACTTGATCCCCACAGCCTTCTTCCTCCATGTCGAAGTGTGGGGATAGGGGAATTTTTTCATAGAGTAGCAACTGTTACTCCGTCAGTGGCAAACGATATCGTCTAGGATGTTGCATCCCTCAGGAAAGTCTTACTCTCAACTAACATTTTAGAAGACTTATTACGCGAGAGATCACATCATTTTTGCTCGTAATGCCACAGAAAAACTGTCAGCGACTGCATCCACAGTGTTAGTGGCATCAGTAACATTGTGATTGGATTGGTTTATTTGGCAATTAAACGTCATTTAGCGTGCCTAAGGGGACATTGCTGACCCCAATGGGCCAAAACCCATACTTGGAAACATTATCCTACCTATACGTACAAAAACGTTGCCCTACCTCTATGTAGAAAAGGTTCTTTTACATAAAGCTAACATCGTAAACACCATTATGGTGCCATGGCGTTATTCCTCATCCGATTGAAAACGCATTTGGGACCCAAAAGAAATTGGAGATCATAAGCTTAAGAGTCAAACACATTACCAATTAAGCTCCCAAGGCAGCCCTATGATATTTTGTGACCTCCTCCCTTTCGAAAAGGTGTTTATGGCAACCTTACATTACCTTGCATGTCATTGAGAGCGCCGCCCCTATCAATTTCTGCAGCCACTCCCCGACAAAATCTTCCACACAAAATCCAATTTTAACAGGATCCCACAGATTTTTCGACGATAACAGTCAACTTCTACCCTTTTTTACTGCTTGCATTATTTATTCCAAAAACAAAAAACTTGTCTGCCGCTTCACTTGCTCTGGAAAAGAAACCAGTGTTTCCAACATGTTAACCAGCTTAAATTCCTATTGCATGAATGGTTCACCGAACAACATGAATTTCACAAAATCTATGATAATTTTTTCCATGAAATAAAATCACTCCGCCTAAAAAGGTACAATAGTTACCCGATAAACCTTTTTTTTAGTTCCATTATCTTATGTGGTTCAAAAGGTCGTTATATATAAAGGTTTCTACAAAAGGTTTTTCCTTATCTTTGGACGTCAATAGATAATTTCAAAAGCTTTGATCTAATTCCACACAGCAGACCCTTCTCTCCCACAACAAAAATTTGAAACGTTGTTATAGAGATACATAAATACGTTTGACGCTGGTCAATAACTTTAAGATACAAGCCTTAACATTTGTGTGCTGTTGTAAGAGTTGGTACTACTTATAAGATTCAATAGAATTTACAGACTTACAGGATTTGTGCGGCATTTTCATGCTCGAAGATTGCATCTTTTTTCGGTGTAGTTTTATTAATTAGCGTGGAAAAAGGTCTTTAAAAATCCTTTAAGACCAAAATATTTATGAAACTGTTTATGAATATATTTGTGGATGACGTGGCGATAAATTAGTTTAACACCAACAATAAACAGATCCCTACGCTACATCTCAGCTGTTACACAGTTAACTATATATATATTTGTTAGAAGAGTGTGAAAACATAATTTATACACCATCTATTGATTTATTAACTTGTCGAAACTAGCTTTAAGAAACCCACTTAAGTTGATATAAATAATCATGAACCTTAATGACATAGTTTTGACGTTATTTAATGGTATGCTGATATTATGCTTTTATGAAGTCGACTTGCTACCTCTGCGTCAAATCCCAGGACAATGAAAACTAATACCATACACACATGACAAATCTCCATTCATCATCACCTTGGATAATGTGCAGTAAACAACAACGATAAATATAGTTAACAAGGTTAATATGCTAATAATCAGGGAAGCAGGGAGGGGGCGATTGTTGAAGTAGTTGTTGGCTTGGCTCCTAATTTTTTATTTCCATACTGACACTATTTATTTAATAGGAAGTTGCTAGATGCGACTGCTTCTTAAAAGAAGTTACGTATCCAATTTTGTTGCTTGTTATCACAAACAGACTTCAATGACAGAGTTTCCTTCATGAGCTGATAGGGCGCAGGTTCAATTCTGGCTGAAGTGCACAGTTTCTTACCAGAGAGAGAGGAGTGTGTCAAGAGCACTTTCCATCAGTTGCGAAGTTGTAACCCTGTACATGTAATGTCACCTACACGGAACAGAATCCCTCCTGTATAAGAAAAAAATGTAGATTTGTTTAAAGGGGTTTAGAAACACGTCCGGTCTACCCCATCTCACCAATGTTAAATGATAGATAACCTGCAAAGCCGAGAGCCTAACATTTTCTCCACCTAAAATCTGTAGCTGTCATCCAATGAAAAGTGACGTTGACTCTTTCTCCTCTGTCTTGGTAGCTCAGTGTCAGCCTGTTTGAATTCATGAACCTACGATTGCAGGTCCATGCGCCTCCCGTAGGACGGGACTGATAACCGTAACCCCATGAGGTTTGCGTGATGTCATCTGCACGTTGAATTATTTTTCAACATTAAGAAATTATGCCTGGATTTGTAAAATTCTCAATTTTAGACGTTAGAAATATATTAAGATTGAAGGCCAACGCACTAACACTGAACTCAGTAACAACCTTGCAAAAAGACGGTCAATGTCAAAAGTATTTGTTAAAAGGACTTAGGGTTGTTAACTTCACTAGAGTATGAGCTTTTGTATTATTCAAGATTATCGCAAATTACATTAAAAGGAGGGGATCGGATGAAATTTTAATTTTAGACACTACACGCTCATGCTGTATTTTAAACACTTAGGTTCTTTAAAAAACGTAGGATTGCAAATCTCGCCTTTCATAGTTTTACCGAAACTATAAAATGGATGCTAAATACTTTTCTACCTTAAGTATTTGAAGCACCATAACAATGAGCCCTATACAAGAACAAGACACGCAAGAGTAGCTGTAGTTTGTAAATCTATACTCAAGTTTGATTGATACTAGAGATAAAAATTCAGGTTATATTTCGTAATTCTGCTAATGAAGTAGCGGATGTGTATGGTTCATATGAAACTATTACAGTTTAAGGTCTGAATATTAATTTGCATACGGAATAGTACGTGATATTGAGGTGGAGAAGAAGCCAAAAATTGCCTTCCGAGCACATAAGAGATGACGTTTTCAACATTACCAGAACAATCGTTTAAAGTAGCATCTGTAACGTCTCTGAGCTCTATACATACTTAATCAACTTAGTTTCATTAAAACACCAATAAAAAAATTGAAAACTAGGAGTTTTTCAGCTTAACTAAGAGCCTTAATCAAATTTATGGAGGCTTTTGCCATCCGAGTTTATAATTTATTGCTAAATGAAATAGAAAATTGAAAAACTAGTAAACACATACAGACACAGAGGCATCTGAACGGTTGAAAATCATTTCATTAATGCATTAGAGTACATGCAAACCTTTTGGGAAAATCTTGATGAACAGGGCCACTTCTCTATATTTGAAGACTCCAAGCTGATATTTTAAAATATCTTTAGCATCCCCTCTTCAATTACAGGCAGTTGAGTACTTGACTGTTCCTTTCAAAAAATCAGCAGAAACCATCTTCAATTTTTCAAACTGTTCGCAATGTGCTACATACTGAAGAAATAAATTTACAATTTAAGTGCAATTTTTTTAATCACATGGCAGGAAATTCAAGGGAAGAGTTGGACTGATTTTTTACTGAATGTCAACGAAGGCTGTCCAATTCAACGGGTGAGATCTCACATCTGGAAATATTTGACAAATTACACTCCTTACGCAGGACAAGCTCGCATAGAAGAAGTGACAATGTTGCACAGCTTAGAATCAACCAAAAGGATTATCAGGAACTTGGACCCTGGGAGAGTAGAAAGAACTAAACATGGAACAATTGATCTCCAGACATTTGACCAAATCATCGTTCCAAACTAAACCAGTGATGAAAGAGGAAAGTAGACATCGGCGACTTATGAAAGTAATATTGCACAGTGGTTTTACGTTACTGGCTGCTGATATGATGTCTCAGCTCTTTAGTCTCTTCTTGCCAACATGTAGGGGATGCAATTCGTCACAGTATTCCATTTGTCAACTTACACTGGGTTAGGCTGAACTACATACTGTGGAATTAAATTAGAGTATAACTTTTGAGGTTAACGAACGGGAAGCAAAGTTGAGATCCCATTTGGTGTTTCCTTTTTTGTTGTTGTTTGTTGGTGTTTAAGGGCCCTTCAACTAAAAGGTCATTAGAGCCCCGTCCACTGTGTAGTTCTGATGCAGGGACTGCACAGACACACTACACTAATGCGACGATTTTTGGATACTAGCGGTACCCAGTTTTCCCAAGCGGCCACCCATGTCAGTACTAACTGGGGTTGCGTCGCTTAACTTCAGTGATCAGACGAGAACTGGTGTGTCCAACGCAACTCGCCGCTCCCATTGGTGTTTCCTGAAACTTTATCAACCCTATCTTTTCGGAAGATGGGTTATATCCAATCAATGTGCTTGGTGGAATAGCAATATGCAGGTTAGCCCCTGCTAGACATGTTCTCTCTTCTGCTCCTATTGTTGTCTCGTTTAATAATATAATCAGCTAATATTGAGCACCTTAACTGGATACTTATATGGAGCCGCTATATTATCCTGCCGCAGGGTCAAGTAGCCATTAAATCGAGAGAATCGGAGGGTAAAAAAAACTGGCTGTTGACAGACAGCCACAACCGTTTTAGTCGCCTCTTATGACCATGCAGGGATGACGAGAGTTATCGATATTTTTCTTCGAACCCACATGGAAAACGTGTTTCAAAAACTGCCATTTTAAAAAGTTTCATTAGGTTTTGATGAAGATATAAAAACTAAAATAATCTATATGCATCATAAAAATTTTACATTTAAGTTACATTACATTCTGGTCTTTAAATGAAAAACCCGGCACGTACTCTGATCCTGAAAGAATTTGATAGCTTATTTTAAAAAACCTAAGTCACGTTTGTAATAAATTAGTCACAGTTTGTTTACTATCCGTGGTATTCTGACCGAAATGTAGTCATTAATTATTAATTCAGATTTCAAGATCAATAATTTCTAACTATGAAACTAGTGATTCTGCATAGCTCCGCCCACCCACAACAACAAAACTATTTAATTTTTAATAGACAACAAAAAATACAAACCATGCATCAAGATACAGCATTTTTTCCGGATTCCTGTGGCTATTATTCCCTTCTTTAAAAAAACAAGAAACCAGCCTCATAATGTTTAGCTCTATCCGAGCCTACAAAATAGAGAAAAGGATGTCAACCAACTGCTTATTTTCACTAACAAATTATCAGTTTACAAATTACCACTGGTATTTGAGAGGTCATCTTCAACGTCTGTCCCATCAGCCCACGTACTCTAATGCGGCATCTCTAGACATGAAAACGATGCACAGTACTGTATAAATAACATGTTTAATTACAGGGTCATGATTTGATACAAATATTATTTTAAAACAAATGCAACCGCAGTTGCTTGGATGCACGCATGCTCCAAACATTTTTATTACTCTAGGGCAATTCATGCTAATTAAAAGATATTTCCTACAATGCAAATGAGCATCTATTTGCCCTCAAAAGACTATGCTAAACAATTACTGTATAAAAGAATGTGGGGCGCAAGAAAAAACAATTCTCTCCAAGGTTCTTTCCGATTATCTATTTCAGCACACTTTTTCTTATCTATAGTATTTCTGTGCATTAAAAACCTGGCAAATTTCAGTTTTCATCCTTCAAACCGAGTGTTTAAGACTAAGAAGGGTAGAGGGGAGAAGAAATGAAGGAGGCCTAAGTTTAGAAGATTTTTCAAGGTCAAATAATATAAGACGAAGGTTTATATCCATGCCATAGTATCCTTCAAATCTAATGCCATAACTTGTCTAGAAGTACTTCATTTGGCTACATTTGGATGTAGTTTTCGTCATTTCGGATTATTGTTTTTTTTTTTTGCCCTCGAGGAAAAAAGAAACACTGCGGATACCACATTTTGGCGAAAGTCCAATTAAAAGGATAAAAAATATACTCGATTAAACCCAATGTCATACTTGCAGACAGAAAGTTATGACTTGCATGGACTTCTTCACATTTTAGCATAATGTCCTTGAGGTCCTCGACATCTTCAAGACATCTACAGACTTTCGTAAACCAAAAACTTTAATTTTGCATTTCCTGGAAATACTGTCCACATCTTTATGACTGTAATTCATTTCGTGCGTCATCTATGAATTTCATAACCAAATGTAGGACCTTCAAATAGGAAGCGTAGCAGATTAGCGTCTAGTAAAATTTGCTTTGTGTGTGGACAGGCCTGTGTGTGAATGGCAAGGATGGCACAGTAGCTTATTTCAAATCATTGAAGACACCTTACATTTTGTTCGATAGCCATGTGACTTCTTGATATGTACACCCGCAACATTAACAACGAAGATGCTTCTTGACCCAGACGCTCGTCCTTCTCCCTGACAATGACTTACAGCCTTCAGACTTTAGTAACACGATACTGCAAATCAGGTATTCAATCTTGAAAGAAGTCTTACAATAACAAGTCACCTGAGGATATTTGGTATTAATTGCACACCAGTTGGTAAAATGTTTATCAGAATCAGTGGCGTAATTATCTTAATGTGAAAGACATTGTTCGTTGAGATACAGCGGATCCTTGTAAAGACAGCGTTGAGATCTAAATGATCAATGGATTAACAAAAATAAATTAATCTACAGCCTGAGAAAACAATCAACAGTTATTGTATATGTTATCTTCTTTCACCTCTTCTGTCGACTTACAAATTGAGTTGCAATGTAGTCAGGGGATACCACACAGCTAGTATTACACATTACTAATTTTTAAAGCAAAAACTTTCACAGGGGTTAAGGAATGCAAATAAAAAGATTTATAAAGTCACAAAATTAAATAAAGGTTTACACGATGATATACCCCCGGTACCGAAAGATCATTTCATTGTGAAAAATTAATTAGACCTGAAAAACTAATACTGCAGTTACAATTAAATAAAATGAAACAGGATTACAACCTCTTTCAAGTCTGCTGAGGCATCTTTACCACCGCATACTGTTCATTCACATTAAATGTTAATTTACCCAACATAAAAACTAACAAAAACAACGCAAGGAAAAGCATCTGCCTTCAGAACTAATGTAACAAGGGGCCCTTTACACACAAAATACGAACGAAACTTGATCGCGATAGCAGATAACCAATCACAAAACCAATTGGAACTGACCGCAATCGGATGTCAGTGACAACTCTTTTACTTTCAATTATTTAACAGTTTTTGCTTCAGCTTGTGGAGCTCAACAGACAAATACAGTACATATAGTAGTCAAAATTGCTTTTTATATAGGCCCCTAATATTAGTCTGAATTGGGGAATACGATTTAATGTCAAAATCAGGAGCGGATTTGCGATTGCTCAAATACCTCTTGCTATCTTCTGTTCATGAGCACCGTGCAGTGCAGAGACAATATTTTTATTATTTTATTTGAATTAAAAGAATTATACTATTTATAGTTTCTTATTGTTAAATTTTAAATTTAAATCTATCGTCTATCATTTTTTACGATTATCTTGCAGCTATTGTGTCCTAGTGTTTGTTGTTTTCAGGAGATCGTAATCAATTTTTCCAAAGTTCGGGTTTGCGGTGTTATTATAAGACGACACTAAATTATAAAGCAAAAATAGACACTGTAAATGCTTCACTATGGAGAATGTAACAAGAATTTCACAGGTCCCAAAGAAGCACTGGTTGCACTATATATATATGGAGGAAGCCTTTTTCATCCCTTGGGCATCTTCACTATGGGGGGGTCCTAGGCTTTCAGTGCGCATTTTTCTGCAAACCCCAGTTCGTCTTAGTGTTGATACTTGACAAACCATATGCAGTACCTGTAGCTTTATGCTAGCTATATGATTCAACAATTGAAGTTAGTTTTGCAAAGTTTTATACTTCTATAAATCACTTAGGATAAATAAATAGTTGGTATCTTTAAAACTATGTCTCGCCAGCCATTCTGTTATGGGTCATCATTTTTCTTAGCGTTTTGGGAAACAGCCAACCACTATAGTTTATCTGCAAAGGGTTGCTCGTATTTGTTTTATTTTAAATATCTTACATATCCTTCATGTGCGTGAAAGTTATATTGGGGGCATTTTTGAAATACTTTGAGTGAGAAGAACAGTGATTTAGATCCTTATCCAAGGTGGCTTCTGCTTTTTTTTTGTTTCTCTTGTAATTGCAATTACCTTCTTTTCTAGATAAAATAAATCGCCTAACACTAGGAAACTATTAGGCTGCATTTGTCTCCGTTTCTTTTGCTTATCTCTAGAGTATACAAGCCTCGAAAGTGTGGCACTATATATCAAGAAGAACTAAATAATGACCGAGTCAAAATTCATGCCCCACTACTCTTTATCAGTCTCATTAGTTCATTTGTGTGAAAAAAATCACGGAGTTTTCCTCAACAAGTACTCAAAACCCAAAAACAAACCTTGACTATGACGTGTGGTCTAAAAACAATCCGTTTTAGAGTAATATTTACCACTTGCCATCATTTGTTAAGGAGTAAGGAGCAAGGATAATCGTTTGAAGAAATTATTTATTCAGAGTCGACGTCATCTTCATTATTATAAACCACCTGATCTATATGCAAGCCACTAAGTAGTCTACCTTTAAGTACAACATTTCCCCAAAGAAAGAGATTGAAGATGAAGATTTTGAAACAGCCAGCAAAGACATTGTGGCGTAGTCAGATGACATGTGAAAACTTTAAGAGAGTAATAATTCTAGTCATGTCATGGCGAATTTCAATGTATGGGAGTCACTTTGATTAGAAAAATAATCGATTACATTACCACACTGTTATATAATTACTTTGACAGGTTTATATTAACGCACGTACACACTTAGTGATCACCGACTAATGAAGTTTGGCAAATGTATTCAGGATTCAAATCCAAATCACCATGTGGGCTAACGAGCATCCTTTGATGTACCGTCCAGTATGCGAACCATGGCTAAAGCAAACCAAGGCGTTCGATGATGTTCATTTCCTGCTATGCCTTGCAAGCTCTGGATGGACACATGAGCGTTCTGTTGGATGGTGTTTCTACGCAGCCGGCTGCCGATCTAAGTTTCATCCCCTATGCTCATTTATCGTCGGCCTACTGTTCTTTAGAGCACTCCATGGACGAAAGGAGGCGAGCTCCTACATCTGGAAATTTTACCTCAACACTCTCTCGGAAGAGTGTTGTGATAGAGAGCTAGTTCTCGTCACAGGCTTGACACTTCTGTATGTTGGGCGGCGATTTCCACACTAGATTCTAGCACTATGGCTAGTGTTAGAATAGGTGAAATAAAAAGAGCACTTACAATTTTGTGATTCTCGGGACCGAAAACGACAATTTATCCATTGCTCTCGCGCACTTTTCGCGCATCAAAAATCTGCTCAGTAGCAGTCGTCACTTGCCGCAACCAAACTCAAACAATTGTCTAGCTGATTTACATTTGTACAACTGGTGCGATTCATATCACTAATCAAACCAATTAGCGAGCCTCTTTTCCCGGTGCCAGAGGTTAGCCATATTAAAAGGGGCTGATTCTCTTTGTTAGTGGTAGCAATGTATAGAATGGGCAGCACAGCTCTCGCCTCATGTCAGCAGTGAGCAGCTGTCATACTGTTGCCACTATGATCGCGATCGTCAATCTTGACAATGTGTGCTAAAACACCATCCAGAACTCAAGCAACCTGCTGTCCTTTGTCTCCTTTGGCATCGGAATCGCCAACAAGCTGTCTAATTAGTGTGCATCGACGAGCATCGTCGTTACACAAGAAAAGCATTAAAGTCGCGTCATTGTCCGACCCAGAGTAACCTTAAAATGGCCTATAGGAGATTGCTGAAAATTATTTGGTTCATAACGCGCTGCATTTATAGGCGAAAGTGAAATGTAGTCGTGCATATGAAAGGTGAAAAGGGAGAAATTAAATATCTCCAAGGACTCCAAGAAAGTCCAATGACGCAACAGATTTATTGATTAATTGAAACATTCATATACTGTACTGTATTTCAGGATAGCACTGGGGAGCGGCGAATTGCGTTGGACACACCAGTCATCGTCCGATCACTGAAGTTAAGCAGCGCAACCCCCAGCTAGTACTGACATGGGTGGCCGCTTGGGAAAACTGGGTACTGCTAATACCCAAAAATCGTCACATTAGTGTAGTGTCTGTGCAGTCTCTGCATAAGAACTACGCTGTGGACGGTGCTCTAATGACTTTTGTAGTTGAAGGGCCCTAAAACACCAACAACAGGATAGCACTGTGTTACTGAATAAAAAAGGATAGTCCTATTACACTCACAATGTAGTTTTCAATTCCTTTTTCGAAATACTTTTATAAATAAATGAAGTTGTTACTCTTCGATGATAACTAATTCTAATTCTATTACACTGCAAGCAGCCTTATTTGGCCAATTTGGTAGTGGAGAGACTAACTCTCATTCCTTCATATGAGGAAGCCCTCCACTTTATCCTCTCCAAGGGTAAAAACGACCAGTAGTAAGAGTCTGTCTGTGCCCTTATCTCCTTCAATTTGTATGAATGATCCTTTCTCCCCTTATACTAAGCCAGAGACACACCTCCATCGTTCAGAACGGAAGCAATAACAATTGTTAATAAAAACCTTGAATAAGAAACTACGTTACATCCTTCAGATTTGCTATTACGTGGATTAAAAGGAGTTATAGTGCGCCGGGATGTATTTCGGCATGCAGAATGCCCAGGTGGGTATGTCACCTGAGCACAAGGTGGAAGAAAAGTGCTCGACGTCAAAAGAAAAAACGGGGCGACGAATTGAATTTGCCATCAAATTTTTTTTGCAGATCTAATCTTACAATGATAATCAATCGATAGTGGCTGTATTTCCTAAAGTGGACCATCTCAGTTTCTAGGTGAATTCAAAAAGAGAAAGGGAGATAGAAGGAGGAAGCAAGGCAAAATTGCATTTCCTGTTTTCATAAGAGAGTTTCATTACAGTATTACGTTTACTGTACTGCTGCATGTGTATGCTGCCCACGAAAAAAGCGATAATGCAGACAATTTGCCTTTCAGGCGATCCTGAAATTTACGGAATCAATTTGTTTTCATAATAAACGCTGTTAGCTATGAAAAATTACCAAGCAACTATGGTAATAAATTGTAATAAGATATAAACATTCACTACCCCACGATCCCCAAATCTTGATAGCCAACCACCTACATGGTGCTCCAAATGGCAACTTATTTACAGCAACCATAGTTTTCCTCAAACTAACATCTTATAGATAAAATTACAAGGTTTCTACATAATATTGAAATCTGATGGCCTATTCATCTTGCAAATTCTTGTACGTACGAGGAATCCTCCAAAAAATTTATCACGATATGAAAATTTATTGTTGGTTGTTTAACTGATGACATTCAGGAAGAGTTAATAGACGATTCTTTTATCTGGCTCATTTTTAAGAATAAGCAAAACATGTATTTTAGCTTAGGGCCTCGGAAAGCTAAGAGTTTTCGGAAATAGAGTTGATGTAAATCAGGTAAAAAGTAGGATCAGTGCTGTGTTTAGTATTTCTGCAGCTTGAGACCGGAACTCAAAAATACCCCGCTTCCATTAAAGTTAATTTATAATAAGGAAAAACATTCCACCCCATTGAAACCCGAGCTTGAAACCGCATTGAAACCTAAGCTTACTATCCGTAAGTTAAATAATTTGGCAGCTACCAGTGCGTCACACAAACAAGTTGCTGGATTATTTGACTGCTTAGTATCGGTTGTTGTTGTTTGTTAGTGTTTTAGGGCCCTTCAACTACAAAGGTCATTAGAGCCCCGTCCACAGCATAGTTCTGGTGCAGAGACTGCACAGACACTACACTAATGTGACGATTTTTGGGTATTAGCAGTACCCAGTTTTCCCAAGCGGCCACCCATGTCAGTAGGCCTACTAGCTGGGGTTGCACTGCTTAACTTCAGTGATCAGACGAGAACTGGTGTGTCCAAAGCAATTCGCCGCTCCCGCTTAGTATCGGACTCGACCCGTTAAGGCTGTATAATGACCCATAGTTGTGAGTCCTACACCATTTTTTCAGTATGAAAAGGAATTTTGATAGATAAAGTTCCATTTAGCAGTGTACGAAATTATGAAAGAGTGGTACGAACATTGGACAAGCGATTCATCAGTCACTACCTGTCAAATATTCGGGGCTAACAGGTTAAAGTAGACACAAATCAGAACAGAATCACAACAATTTGAGTTGGTCCTTGACATTTGTGTTGTTAATGATCCACTAAAGAAGTCCTAAAGATTGGATAGCTGAACCAAACATACATCATGCTGTTAAATCTGTATCATCACATACTGGTAGACTCATTAATAACTGTCACTATATCAACAAGGCTCGTGATCCAAACATTAATTCCGTGATAGAAATCATTTGAGAGTAAAAAATTATTTTTTTGCTAACCCTATCAGATAATGTAGGTTTAATGACAGTAGTTTAACTCTCCACTTCACAAACCCACACACACAAAAAAGCAACACATAGAGAGGTTCTCTATCATTAAACGTAATTTACTGTGATGTGAAAGCAATAAAATTTTAAATCGGTAAACACATGGGCGTAGGTGTGTGTTGTGTAGAAGAAGCTGCATGCGAAGAGGATGTCGATCAGAACCTTGTGTGCTTTTAGTTCACTTTATTATATTTTAGAAAGGAAATACCACAAGCAACTCCTATATCATATTGATCCGAGTTTGAAAGAAAGGTGCATGTGGATACTACATCATGTTTTTGTCGTTGGAACCCATTATTATCCACACGTCTTCTAAAAACGGGGCATACTACAGAGTGTTTGAAATTCAAAGGCATCCTTTTTTGATAAGGCTGTTCAGAGTGCGCAGATGAACTTCTAAAATACAAACTGGAAGTCTGTTTATCATCCCTAGGCTTTTAGCGGAAACCACAAAGTAGTGGTTTTCAATCATTTCATGCTGTCTCTAGACTCTTTTCACCACATATGAGCAGTATATGTCTATTTTGCAGGTATGCACGGAATCCCATGGTTCCTCATGTACAGCCACGTATGTGTGTCTGCCTGAACTTCAGTGGCAACTAAGAGGGTCACGTATAAATCACTGTCCAGTTTTAAGGCCCCCTCAGTTCCGGATACCCATTTCTCTTGCTTCCTGATTCTGGATAAGCACAAGTCACATCTGCCAACCTTGTTGAGAGATTCTGCCTAAAAAAAATGGTTGTTGTTTGTTGGTGTTTTAGGGCCTTTCAACTACAAAGGTCATTAGAGCCCCGTCCACAGCATAGTTCCTATGCAGAGACTGCACAGACACTACACTCATGCGACGATTTTTGGGTCTTAGCAGTACCCAGTTTTCCCAAGCGGCCATCCATGTCAGTACTAGCTGGGGTTGCGCTGCTTAACTTCAGTGATCAGACGAGAACTGGTGTGTCCAACTCAATTCGCCGCCCCCAGAAAAAATGGTATCATAATGATATCGCAAGAGCGTAACTCCAGCAGTTCTCATTCTCGATTCTAAAAACTGTCACATCCTACCATCAGATATCATTAGTGTCAGTTCTTTTAGCTTACTACTGAGGGCATTTGGAAAGTCTTGCAACTTCTTTCGTCCTTTTCCTCCATCTCTCACAAAATAAGATCACATAACCTAAAACGTGCCTCAGTTTTCTAAATAAATAAATACGAACTAGCACCGAACCCTTCTACATACACTCCACTGAGCACTGCATCTTCAGATTCAGCAACTACTCGAGATTCATAAACCATTTATTAGAAAGCCTTGTACTGCATATACTGTATGTTGAAAATCTGAAATCATTCATGTTTGACTTCAGAGACACACTTTGTAGAGTATGATGAGGGACAAAGGAATGTTCCCAAGGAAATATTAATCAGAGTAAGTCTAGCAGAAATTGGCTCTGCTTACTGGTTTCTTTCCTTTATTGTTAATGAAAAAAAGAGTTGAATTAAATACAATAAATGAAACGAATAGCTGGCCGTAATACTTCATCCGTACTTGAAATATGTCTTCAAATCAACATGTTCTGCCCTGAAGTCTTAGCATCATTTCACAATCTTTCTCTAGCTTGCAGCTAGCTGGAGGAGATTCAAGCATAAAATCTTCAATTTTTCATCATCGTTTCATCTTTAGTTACTCTCTCTGTGATCTGAACGATGGCATAATGAATAAAATTACGGCATGAAGTCAAGAAGAAAAGGGGGAGAGAAAGAGAAAAGTAATCTTTTTATCAAGATATAATTATATTTGACGTTTGAAAATAAACCCGCAATCGCATTTTAATTCCCTAATCATCATACGACAGTTATTTCATTTGCATAAATGATGCAAAGGATATATTTTCATTTATTACTACTGCCGCCGCCGCCATCATTTTTCAAAAATGGCTGCATGTTTTCATTTCAATGACGGAAACATATTTACTACGAACTTTCTTCTTTTGTTCCTAAAAATAAATCTCAGAAACACACTAGCAGTAACAACAACAATCAGAATTAAAATTTCTGAATTGCATTCATTATTTCCATCAGTTTGGTAAATAGAAGCTGAAATGACATTAAAACAGCGGCTGAATAACTTCATTACAACGAGACAAAATAGCGCATGTGACGTCAACATGGTTCTTTACTTTCATTGTCTGCAACATGCTCAGTGCATTTTTAGTTGCGACGGTAACCACAGTCAACGAATTAGTTTCGGACAACTTCTTCTGGAATACAATTTCACTGTCCCTTACTTTGGCTTTGTAAACACATTTATATGCACACCCACAAGAACTACTTTAATAAATGACCTTACGCACTATGGCCACCATTCTGAAAATTTTGCTGGGATTTCGAAGCAGTCCCAGCAGCTAAATGGGTTGGATAAATAAGTGGCCCATGACGCATTTCATTCAAGTTGAGCAGTTGGTAATGTATCCTCAGTGTGTGAATTGCTGCGGGTTCGACTGCCAGGAGGCTGACCAAGGATGTATCATGCATCTCATTCAGTTTCGGAATGTCTCAACAGAAAACATAAAGGCAACATGGTGAGCTCCTACACTTGTGAATTTCCCAAATTCCCCAAAAAATTCCCCCAATAAAAATATATCAGAAATGTCAAAGTCAGACACATGAGAGAAGGACCTTAAAGAGCTGAAAATATTTTCCGTACAGAGGGGGTTCTTTTCATTTTCCAATGCTCAAAAATAAATCCCCCTATTACGGGAAACTTTGTACTGCTAAAGGTAATTTCATCGACATCGGAGGATGAGCTGCTACACTGGGGAATTTTATTGTAGGTAAAAATGTGTCTTTTGCAGCAACTCCTAACCCTTCTCCCGCCTATGGCAGGGTCGGGTACCCATCTTGTCCTTCTGAATGGACACAGGGCGACACAGGGCGATACAGCCGGTTGCCGGCCAAAGCTGCACCCCTATGTTTATTTATCGTCGGTCTAGTGTTCGTTGGGGAATGCTACCGACGCCAGGGGGGCGAGATCCTACACCTGGAAATTTTGCCTGATATACCCGTTGCATAGTAGAGAGGGTTCTTTTACGTGCAAGTGCCATTGTACACCCACACGGGACCTCGGTTTTACTTCTCATCCGAAAGAAAGCACACTCGCGGCCTGTCTCTCGCCCGAAAGAAGCCGACCTACCCCGGTCCAGTATCGAACCTAGAACTACTGACGCAGTTGCCGGGCGTGCTAACCACTACGGCACCGTAAAAAATATGTCTTTTGCGTGTAGCTGAAATCGTACATACTTCACTGGGTCACGGCTTGTATGTATCCGAAACGACGGAAGGACTCTTTCGGCGGCACTCGACTTAATCGGGATCGAACCTGCACTCATGGACTAACAAGCCAAGCGACCTGCCACCGAGTCTGGCTGAAGTTCACGATGTATAGCAACAGGCCTGTGTAGCAATAGAAAATGAGGTTTCAATACCAGAAATGCACTTGAATAACTAGCTAAGGTACAAATCAATTGCTGTTCACTATTACTGTACAATGTTGAAGGGGTGGACCATTTAAATCCCATAAATATTTTGACTGTTAATTTAATATTTATTTACACTTGCATATTGAGTATCACGATCTACGATCTTGATTCACCCTAGAGCCTTGTAGTGCTGTACTACGAAATTAAAAGATCAAATGAGCTGACTTTATAGTGAATCCTATTCATGCAAACAACAATCATTTGTATGTATACTTTCCCTTGAAAAAAATCGATCTGACTTCCTCTCTCCCTTTCTTTAAAGAGGTTTCCTGCTTGTTCACTCCATATGTGTCACTATCGGTAATTAATTACAACTGCTGACTGAGAATCGATTAAATCAATTCGGGCATTAAGAGCACAAATGTCATGTTTCCACACTTTCATACTTCGTTCAGTTGAGATAATAATGTAAAATGAAGATGTCTTCAAGGAACAGAGTCAATTGGCCATCAAAAGTTCAAACACGATGAACATTGCAGTTAAGATTTTGTTCTTCCCTTCAGCATTAAATCCTTACGAAATAAGATGCAGAAAAGTGCATGTGAGCTAATTGTTGTTTAACTACACCAAATGCCCTTTTGGCCAATGTGTCAATCACAAAGTATTAACGAAATCGTTGCCAAGTTTTCCACTAACGTCTTTCTCAATTTTTCATTGTTATTATTGATTTTCCAATAAGCTAAGTAACCAGTCGTGTAAGTGGCCATCACTTACTTGCTATGAAAAAGTAAATATGTGTTTTTGATTAATATAAAGTGGAGAGAAAAAAAAACTTGCAAAAATTGGCAAAGGGGGTTAAAAGAATTAAATGGGGTTGCCATAATGAAGAATACACGGTGATTGTACTATAATTGTTCTAGCAACTTAGAAATTATTGACGTGGACAATATGGTATGACCATACAACGAAAATTCAGAAAACAATGTTATTGTCGTGACAACTAGAACTTCCTGCTTCTGCCAAGAAATCCTAGCGAGCAAAGAATTATTGGCTATACTAAGGAAAAGATTTGGACTAGATATGGAGAAAATCCAGAAAGTTGAGAACGACAATGATATAGGCCCTATGCGAAATATAAGGAATTACATCTGAAAGACTACTTTGAAATATTGGCTATAACTTGAGATTTCAAGCATGTGAAAGAATTGAAAGTGGAGAATGTCCAAAAATGTAAATGTGGCAATCTCGAGACCAGTATTGCGTCGAACAAATGTTTCTTCGCTACAGAAATATGCCGTTTCATAGTTGTGCAGTCGGGGGGGAAGGGGGAGCGGCGAGTTGCGTTGGACACACCAGTTCTCGTCTGATCACTGAAGATAAGCAACGCAAGCCCAGTTAGTACTGACATGGGTGGTCGCTCGGGAAAGCTGGGTACTGCTAATACCCAATAATCGTCGCATTAGTGTAGTGTCTGTGCAGTATATGCATTAGAACTATTCAGTGGACGGGTCTCTAATGACCTTGTAGTTGACGGGACCTTAAACTCCAACAAACAAACAAACGGGGGGAAGGGGGGGGCTATATTTATATAGGGTGTCCGTGAACTGGGAAAAAAAATAAAACGTATTTTAGAGGGTGTCAAACTAAGCATTTTTAACATAGGAATGTAGTAGGGTCCAAAGTCAAGCCTTAACAAATGGCAAATAAAATAAGGTGTTGTATTTGATTTGGCCATACTTGCTTCCACATCAATTAACAGGCCTCATGAATCATGTTTTTCTACACGAACAGTTGCCAGAACTTATGGCAAACATTCCACCTTAAATTCACCAACAGATGTGGTTTCAGCACGATGGAGCCCCAGCACATTTCACCTTGAATGTGCAAGCTCATCTTAATGCCACCTTTGTGGACTGCTGGATTGGTAAAGGATGACCTGTTCCTTGGCCACTATGATCACCTGATTTGGCAACAATTGATTATTTTCTGTGGGGACACATTAACAGCCAAGTTTATGCAACCCCTGTGGACTCTGCTGAGGATCTTGTGGCCAGAATTGCAGTTGCTGCTGGAGATGTACAGGCCATGGCAGGGATGTTTGAAAAAGTTAGACAATCACTGAATAGACGGTGTGCAGCATGCATAACTACAAATGGTAACCACTTTGATTATGTCTACCAACACCTTATTTTGCTTGCCATTTGTTAAGGCTTGACTTTGGACCCTACATTCCTATGCTAAAAATGGTTAGTTTGGAACCCTCTAAAATACGTTTTTTTTTCTTTTTCCCGAGTTCACGGACACTCTGTATATCCTAATCCAGTGGTCGGCAAACGTTTTCTATATAGGGCCAAATAGTAAATATTTTGGTTTTTGCGGGCCAATGAGGAAACTCAATATTTCTATGGATACCCTACTTATGTTAAATAAAAAGCTAGCAACAATTTTTACAAAGTTATTGAACACAATATACTGTAATAATCAAAATAATAATAAAATTGATTACAATTATTTGCAATGCAGCTCTACTAACGGGATGAATGGAATTCATTTTGGTGGGGGGGACATTTCACCAAATTGGGGCTCAAAACTAGTGTTCATTAATCATCAGAATTGATTGAAAATGTTCATCTGTTAAATGCTGACGTATTTTGAGATTTTACGTATTTCATTCTTGAAAATGTCCTTTCACACAGGTAGGCACTGCCGAAAACAGATATGAATCCCCGGGTTTATGATCTTAAAATCCATTCTTAGCTCAGGGCCGTACAAAACAGACGTCAGGCTGTAGCCTTATTGCGAAAGGACTGGAGGAAAGCCTCGCTGTGCAAAGCCAGGTCTCCATTACTGCACGTTTCTTTGAACTCTATGTTGGATGAAATACTAGTATAGATTGGTAAAATTCCCAGTTGTAGGAGTTGTCCCTTGTCGCAGTACAAAGACCAGCTTTAAACAAACAAACCAAACCAACCTCTTGCTATTATGGGATATTGTATTTTAAAAGTGACTAGACGTGGGGTACAATGTCACCTACAGGCTACACCAAGCAGGCTAGTGCAATAAGTAAACCTAAACTAATACTGTCTAGGGAAGAGTAAGATTTGGACCAAATATCGGAAAGAAAACATATAGGGCAGAGTCTTCCAGGTTCTGCATATAAAGATCTAAGCTGAGTTTGAAGTGGCGCTGACTACGGACTTAGGGCGTTCATTAAACAACCATTTGTTAAAAGGCCAGACTAAATGCGATATTCTCAAAGGTCTTTTTTTCAATTAAGTTTACACTGTCATAATTTTTAAATGTGAGAAATAAAGCGGTTTGATATCGTGCCTCCACACTTCACGACTGCAGTATTAATAAAAATAACTCGAGTTTGTCACTAGGGGGGTGTTCATCAGCTATTTGTCACGCATCTTCACCTATAATTTGATATAGTTGTCCAGACAAAAATCAATAAAACTGAACTTAAGATTAGTCTTAGAGATGCGTCAAAGTAGTATCAAGATAAATCAACTACAACTATCAAATTTATTTAGTGGGTCCGCAGTGGTGGAATAAAGTCTAGTAGCAGCAATACCGGAAATTACTTTGCAACCTGAATTTCGTACACACATTTATAAAATCGAATATAATCTTACTTTTAAGTACAACTACTCTAAATGATTAACGCAGCGTACAACTACCTCTGCTTACATCTTGTTTGTAGCACCCCATTCCAGTATTAAGTTATTATACATGCACTGTATTGAATGTAAGATATCAAACTATAGTGTAAACGTGACAAAAATCAATCGTATGAAATAGGGCAGAATAAAAAGTTGCAAATGCAAAGAGGGAGGGGAACAAATGAAGCCGGTTACCGTGACAACAAACGTGACAAAGATTTTCGCATGTTTATGATTATCATAATCTATAACCTTAGATTGTAACAAAATGTTCATTGCAGTTTCATGCAATACATGGATTCCTTTTTAATGATATATTTCGCCTCAGAAACCAAAATGAAACTATGAAGACTTTTTTAGGTATGAAAAAGAAAGGAATTCAAGTATTCATTCAGGAGACCAAATCGCTCGGCAACTACGCCAGTAGTTCTAGGTTCGATACTGGACCGTGGTGGGTCGGCTTCTTTCGGGTGAGAGAGAAGCCGCGAGTGTGCCTTCTTTCGGATGAGAAGTAAAACCGAGGTCCCGTGTGGGTGTACGATGGCACTTGCACGTAAAAGAACCCTCTCTACTACGCAACGGGTAGATGAGGCAAAATTTCCAGGTGTAGGAGCTCGCCCCCTGGCGTCGGTAGCATTTCCCAACGAACACTAGACCGACGATAAATAAGCGTAGGGGTGCAGTTTTGGCTGGCAACCGGTTGCAGAAAAAACTATGACCAATATATTACCCTGTGTCCATTCCGAGGGACAAATGGATACCCGACCCTGCCATAGGCAGGAAAAGGGTTAGGAGTTGCTTTTTTTTATTCAGGAGACCAAATCACGAAAGCTACAAATGAACATTTGTCACAGTTTTCACAACAATTTCGTAATTACTATATATAAACATCATTGATTTTTTTTAAAGCTAACAAGCAAACATTTAACTATTTCGAATATACTGTAAGATGTATAAGAAGTATAATCTTTGACTGAAGTTTCTTCATTTCTCCGTATATATATATATATATATATATTTGTGTTTCGATCAACGAAAGTAATTCTTGAGACATGAGCAGCACAAATAAGTCTTCAAATGATGAACAACGGTAGAAAACAATGCCGAAGGAACTAATAAGGAAAGATTTTATAAACACGCCTACTGAATTTACATAATATAACTACATTTGACGTCAGACGTACCGTTAATTCCTGTCCCAAACCGTTCTCTCTCTTATGAAAAATCACTTCTGCTTCAACATCATGAATTTAGATGCCTATTGCGGGATGTAACATATGCCTCTCAACTCTGCATGCTATCTACCAACAACAGGAAGGGGCGAGCTCCTACATCTGGGAATTTTACCTATCTTCACATTTCTTATCTACTTTTCTCCATCTTTATCTTTTTCTCTATATGCAGCCATTTTCTTTATTTTCCCCTCCTGTTTCTATTTGCCCTACGAAATTCATGGATACTCGACCCTACAGTTTAAAAGGGAAATGAATTTGTGAAAATAAGTACAGTACAACGCATTATTTTATGAGGAGGTGATATCGTGCACACCAAACTTGGCAATATCTTCCCTCTAGTCAAAAAGAAAGCTCTCGCCTTGGCCAAAGTTGAACCTGCGCACTATGATGACAAGGTGCCGTTATAAATTAACCATCCGCATTCCTGTTAGATTGCAAGAGGCAGTTAAAATAAGTGTGACGTTTGAGTGATATCCAGCCACGTAAAATATATTTCAAGTTTTTCTAATCAGCAATTTCTCGCCTGTGAAATTTACCGCCTTGCAACTATGATGACTCTTTTAATTGATGACGAAGGAGGATTGCGGACTCTCTGGCCAAATACCACAAATTTCGTTTAATAGCATTAAGTAAATGCATTCACCCACACCTGTTATTTGTAATGAAATACAACAAAATAGTTAGTCAGTTCACCCTATAAAATACTTAACGGTGGTTTTCGGGAGTTCAACTTGTATACCTGCTCCACATTGACTGCATGTTTTTTTTCGTTTTGTTGGTGTTTTAGAGCCCTTCAACTACAAGATCCTTAGAGCCCCGTCCACTGCGTAGTTCTAATGCAGAGACTGCACAGACACTACACTAACGCGACGATTTTTGGGCGTTAGCAGTACCCGGTTTTCCCAAGCGGTCACCTCTGTTAGTACCAGCTGGGGTTGCGTTGCTTAACTTCAGGGATCAGACGAGAACTGGTGTGTCCAACGTAATAAGCCGCTCCCCATTGACTTCATAGAAAGGGTTCTTGTCTCATTGGACGTAAGGACTAATTGCTACTAGCAAGATGGTTCCAACTTGAGATGTTCCGGCAATCAGTAAAATGATTTCCACACTCACTAAAGCGAAATTAAACTAAGGCTGAATAATACCTACAAGATGTTAAACATATTGTTATTAAATTCTTGGCAAGTAGGATACTTTAATCATATTAAAATGAAATAGTTATTAGCACATCAGAGTTCTTATATAGAAAACTAGCTTTGAGATTCTATATAGTGAACAATTCATTTCCTTATCTTTTCAAAACAAAGTACTGAATTGGAATACAATATTATATCAAAAAACATAATAGGTGGCTTAAAGAGTTATAGAGTCGATCGATCTTATATTTCACTTATCTATCATTACCTGAAGGTGGCTGCCATTTCCAGATAAAGAGCTCACATCATTCGCAAATAAGTAACAAAAATGATGGCAGTATGTCTAATTCTAAAGAACTGGTTGCCAATAATGCAATATATCATCTTGTAAGTGCTCCTGCTAGCCAGAAAATTAGAAACTTGTAAAATTACTTCCTCTTCAGAAAACACTGTAGGCGTGTTTCCAAAGTTATGTATGAGAGAGTTTAATATTTCTGTCATTTAATTCTACTCTTTCCCCTTCTCTTATGTCATATTCTAGCTTTTAGTAAACCGGAAACCCACTTGTTTTCTGGGATAGGAACTGATTGATTGATAGGAAGAGTAAAGAGATTAACATTTTCTAGTAAGTACGTACTACAATCGATGCGACGTATATGAAAAAATTATTTATAAATATTTAGAATGTACATTACACAAATTTGTAAGCTAAATTCAAAGTAACGTTATTTTTCTGCAAAATGTAAATTAAGTTAAGACGCAGAGTAACCATAACGACGGGTTAAGATAATGTTCATGACATATATACAATCTGAATTAAACATTCAAGTTCAAGCAAATTTCTCGTAATAAGATCATAAATTCTTTCAACTTAAAACATATTGATCATAAATTTCATAGAACAAATAAACCAGAAGAAATTTCAAGAACTAATAACAGTTTTAGCAGTAAACGTTATGGAATAGACGTAAGTGTTATGCTGACAATGCCTTATTTTTAAAATATGGTACCAAGAATGGCAGCTATAAACTATATCAACTTTAGTAACAGATTTATTTATACTGAAAGTGTAGCACTTTTAGGCCAGTGCCAAGCTCAAAGTTGCATCAACGATTTATTTAGTGATTTTCACGAAAAGCTTCGTGAGGAATAATACTAAATTTTTTAGTAGAAAGTACAACACAAACAGGGAGCGGCGAGTTGTGTTGGACACACCAGTTTTCGTCTGATCACTGAAGTTAAGCAACGCAAGCCCAGTTAGTACTGACATGGGTGGTCGCTCGGGAAAGCTGGGTACTGCTAATACCCAATAATCGTCGCATTAGTGTAGTATCTGTGCAGACTATGCACTAGAACTATGCAGTGGACGGGTCTCTAATGACCTTGTAGTTGACGGGACCTTAAACACCAACAAACAAACAAACAAACATACAACACAAACAATTCTCATAAGATAAACGACAGTCTACTTTGGAGTTGTGGTGTAATCTTCATCTAGTAGGTCAGGTAAACAGTGAGCTCAGTTACATCTTGATTAAATTGATACATGGATAAGGGCAAAAATACGGTTAGGTATGGGTAAACCTGACTTCTTATATTCATGAGCATCACAGAGTAACAATTAATAGGATATTTATCATAAGATCCTAAGGGCATCATCTGATAAGACCTTTAAAAGAGAACTAACCTGATCAAGAAATCATCAGATGCAGACGAAAGTAGTAACACCACACAGAAAGAATAATTTTAGTTTTAATTTTAATTTTAATAATTTAAATGATCTTTCTTAATTATGCCTAGAGACAAATTATGATAATCTTGCAGCGCATAGCCTACGTTCGCAATCAAAATGAAGGAAGGAAATTCTTATACGATAGTTGGGTCAATGTTTAAGCAAACTGAATACGTCACCAAATATTTTTCCGAAAAGTACCAATAGGCCTATACAGTATATATAATAGAGTTGGTGATGATCATTTAAGGAATGCAGGTAGTAGGTAACTGGGCGGAGAGATCAAAACAGCCTTGCGGTATAAATATTAAAAGGAGATATGGCAGAAATGCGGAGATCTTAGAACTCTATCATAACCAACCTAGCCAACAGCATTAATAATAATAATACTCCATTATTTTTTCCGCAAATTTCTTTTACTAAAGCTTATTTCGCCATGGTTTTATTGCTGGTGGCCAAGTCAAGAACGTGACTAACCATCGATGATGAGAATAACTATTTCTTATAAGTCACAGTTCACAAAAGATAATATTAACGACAAGAAAACAGGCGTAAACTTCTCAACTGCATAAGGTACACTGCAGCTACAGATCAATATCCATCACATGTGATTTATTATTATCTTGAACCCATTCTCCATAAAAACCAGTTAACATCTTGGAAAACCGAGTTAACATCTTGCGTTTTTATGGATAAAATAACGCCAGGGTTTCTGTTCTTCTGTCAACAATTGCTATGTTATTAATATGATAGTGTAGGATATAACTACAATACCAACTATGTGAATTGATCTGTCATTCACAGCTAATGTTATATCAAGCTCTGTATTTGTGAGCATTTACACACTTCAACACTTATTGCTGAACTGTCTCCTGAAAAAATATTTACGTACAAGTTCCGTGCTTATAGTACAATGCAAAGGCTAAACGATGAAAGAAGGAGAGAAAATATTGCCTATCAAGTACAGTATATCATTTTAAGAAAGCAGCCGCATACTCGTATTTTAAAATAAGACTTAAATGTTAAACATCACACTATGTTTTGAATTACATTGCAAATAGGTTCCCCCGGAATAAAAACCTATTCACATCCCAACTTGACCTTAAAGAGTCACCTGGGAGGATGGAAACATCAGGTTGGCAGCCGGTAGCTTAAACGCTTACCCATTTATTGCAATGATGAGTTACACATACTTTATTTATCCCTATTTTATTAAACCGTCTACTTATATATGCATATTTTTCTATACAGCTCATAGAATTTGCCAGATCAACGTCATTTTGGCAGAATAACTACTCGGAAATAAGAGCAGATAGCCTATTTAGGTAGGCCTACTAACGCTAAGCATGTACAACCTTAATATACTTGAAAACTAAGAAATTGTGAGGCACTCTGCAGCTAATTGTAAAACAACACAGCGCAGTACAGTATATCATAATGATGACCAACGATACAGCTGCAAAATTGGTGCTAACTTTGCACTTACTGCAATTTTATTCTGACTATTGCTAACCTGACAACAGAGATGTAGCAATGTATTTGGCGCCCTTGGCAAAAATCTACAATTGCGCCCTTAGTTCAGCAATACACGCCATGCATTTGTAACCAAACAGACATCCATTTATTTTCTTGTTTTGAAGGCAATGACACAGGAAACTGACCTAACTTCAACCTTTTTTTTTTGTGTCGTGAAGGGTCTTCTAAGGCTGGTGGAGTGCCCCTTATCCTTGCGCCCTTGGCATTTGTCCCATTTGTACAAGTGCGAGAAATACTAAGTACAAGAAACGCAACTAAGTGCAAGTGCAAGAAATACCAATGCGTTGCTACGTCTTTCTGACAACGTGAAAAGATTGCAAGAAGCACATCCGCATGAAAAATCATCAATTGTGATGTGAAATTCAACTGAAGTATTCAATTTTCAATTTCACTTCCAAAGAGCTTCACATTCAGGAAATAGGTTCAATGAAACAGTTTAGGAGTTGAGTGAGCAAGGTATAAGAAGGAAAGGCCTTTGGGGACTACTGATATCACTTGTAACAGTACCTACGAAATGCGTACGATTTGTGACAAAAACGTATAGTTTACGGTATTGCACTAGTCCTGCTTCAAGAACAGGCTATCAATGTCCTTCCTACAGGTGTGAAGACAGCACAGGTTAGTACTTAGACCAAGAGGCGGTTGATGACATTTCGAAGGATGACAAACGAGAACTGACATTAGTGCACAACTCATGCACGTGTAATAAGCTTAATAAACTTAACATCTTTCAAGTGATTTGGACAGCAAGATGACCTCGGACCTTTCGTTAAGTAGGGCACTTTCATATCGACTTGTGTTCTGATAGATCTTTTCGGTCCTAAATAACAAGGAAGAAGAGACAAAAACGATTCCTTTAATTAAAGTAGATGGGACAGCAAGAAGTACTGTGTTATCAACTGCAAATCACTTACAGTACATACACACAGCTTTTACCTCATCTTGTTCTGAATTATATATTATACATGTTACCTACCCCCACATTCCGTATAGAAATGCAGTTTTTTGTTTGTCCAAGTATCTTAGATGATTCAAAAGTATGCGTGCACAGTATTCAAATTGACTACTACTTTCATAGTAACGAATCCATTCAACTGCTGGTCCAAGTTCCATTACTGTGTGGGGTGACCAAATAGAAATCTGCCAACTTTTTCTATTTTATTTGAATTTCTTCTCGTTATTTACGCTGTTTTTTGTTTCAAATATCGCACGTAGTACGTGTATGAATTTTAATACACCCTAATGCCAGTTTTCGCGAACTGAATGCTGTAACACTAAGACTACGAATACGAACTTCTTAACGACGTTCTGACATATAGGCACTCTCAGTTCACTTAAGAGTTAAATATGAGTGGTGAGACTGTTCTTCGCTAACAACAGTGAATTAATATTATTATATTAGAATGGATATATATATACCACGTCCTAGACAATAAAATTTCATCGTGGTTACTACCATTCTCCATAAAACAACCGTAAGGAACTATAAAATTTAGCGTTACTACGTGAAAGTTTGAAGTCAAGACACCACTGCAAGACACAGAAGGAAAAAGACGCTCATTTAAATATCTCAAATTGATGCCACTTATTTTTATTCAGAGCATATTCACTCCAATGCCGGTTTGGCTATTTTCGTATTTTGAAGACTACCATCAGATAGCTAGTCCCCTATAATTTCACCTAAGAAATGAAGCCAGGAAATACAGAAGATACGCCGTCTTGGAATCCATCACAACTCCTGCACATGTACTCAGGACATCATTTTTCCGGAATTGTGGGCATACTGTAAGAAGGAGAATTGCTTAGGATCGTTATTGGAAGTTAAGTGGGCGACAAAAGAAGTTGTAGGAGAGACTGAACCAAAATAAGGCCACTGCATGAGGCAAGTGAAAAGATGTGACACTATATAGCATGACAGAAATGGATTTAACTAGGGGTTGAAGTTCAGTGGAAACCCAGATTTCATAGAAGGTGCTGAATGATGATCCTATTATTGTACAATTCACGTCGGTCCCAGAAATGACATTTCACAATTAGGGACTAGAAAATTATTTAGTGTACAGCCACCCCATGTGTAAGTATTTCCCGAATTTCAGGCACGACAGATTCTCAGCATCCCACGCTCGATCTGCTCACGTTTTTTTTTCGTACAGAAAGCAACTAGCAACTACTAACCCTTTTCCCGCCTATGATAGGGTCGGGTGCCCACCTTTGTAACTCTGGATGAATGCATGGATGATCTGTTTTTAGATATATTTATGCAGCTCTCTGCCAACCAAAGCAACAACCCATATAATTATTAATCGTCGGCCAACTGTTCGTTGGGGTGCTCCACCGATGCACCATTTAGAGGCGAGCTCTTACACCTGGAAATTGTGCCTCATCTACCTGTAGTATAGTAGGAAGGGATCGTTTATGGTGCAAGTGACATCACACACACCACACGGGGCCTCTCTCGCCTGCCCGAAAGAAGCCAACCCAGCTCGATCCATTATCGAGCTTGAAACCACTGGGAGCGGCGAGTTGCATTGGACACACCAGTTCTCGTCTGATCACTGAAGTTAAGCAATGCAAGCCCAGTTAGTACTGACATGGGTGGTCGCTCGGGAAAGCTGGGTACTGCTAATATCCAATAATCGTCACATTAGTGTAGTGTCTGTGCAGAGTATGCACTAGAACTATGCAGTGGACGGGTCTCTAATGACCTTGTAGTTGACGAGACCTTAAACACCAACAAACCAAACTTGGAACCACTGATGCAGTAGCTGACTAACGTTACCCTTTGCGCCACCGAGGCAGACGTTTTCTTTACAGAAAGAGTTATTTTATTTACATATGATAACATACGCATCACACGAGACCATGGCTGTTACCCCCATCCGATTGAAGAGACGATTAAGGTTTCCTTCTCACTCAAACGAGACCACAGAAACAACCGTAGGACAAGTACAAGATGATCGAAAATAGCCATAGTCTTGAATGGATGTACATTTATAAGATGTATTTGGAGTTATAAAAGTCTGAGCCCACAGTCCATTACTGGTCTTCAACAGCAGCTGCAATCAGCTGTTGAATAAAACTAAAAAGACAACTTCAAGTTACAAACTTGAAAATTTTATAACGTTATTACAGTCTGAATTTTAAGATGATCGAAGTTTCTTTTTATGAAGGAAGTATGTTCCCTGTTCTACCTTTCCCCCATTCATCCTCCATGTCTATAAAATGACTTAAGGATGAAGTGGATTCACGCCTTTGCTAGTAACCCATTTACTGCTGCTGTTCATAATGTTTACAATTACTTGCACTAAATTAATGATGGGTGTAAAAATTAATACCAAATTGTTCAACAGATATTGCACATAGAAAGGAGAACTTAGTATATTTTGAACTGTTTATTGTATTACCAGCAATACGATTACAGTACTCTGTAGTGTGAAAACATGGAGTTCACGTCATCAACCTGATGGTGAGATGAGCTCTTGTAACTTATATCGACGTTTTCTTGCTCGAACATGTCATAAAAACTGCTTGTGAGTTACTTATACAACCAAGTAAAATATGCACATTGCGTTTAATAAAATGTAGTTATCGTCGAATATAAAGACGTCATAAAATTTTTGCACTTTATGAACCACGTTATTTCAAAAAGGGCACAGATTTTTGCAGATGAGAAAGAGACACTAAACCAGTTGTCTATTGAACAAGTATGTCGGGTCAAGTCGTTAAAAGTTTGATCTTATTATTTTCCTATTCCTTATGCCGTTTCCTGAATGTAGTAGCTCCTTCATGAACCTAAAGGCGCGTGACAAGAACCATCTTAAGATCCGTCGCTCAATCAAGCCCCTTCTTTAAGGGCCCATTCTTTCCTTTCTACCCAAGCCCATTAAATCCTTAATCTAACATTGCCCAAAACGTAAAATTAAGGGAGAGGCGAATTGCGTTGGACACACCAGTTCTCATCTGATCACTGAAGTTAAGCAGCGCAACCCCAGCTAGTACTGACATGGGTGGCCGCTTGGGAAAACTGGGTACTGCTAATACCCAAAAATCGTCGCATTAGTGTAGTGTCTGTGCAGTCTCTGCATAAGAACTATGCTGTGGACGGGGCTCTAATAACCTTTGTATTTGAAGGTATCTACAGTGGACGTACACAAAAATAAATCCATCACTCCATCAGCTGGGAATAATTAAGTGCCTATTATATATTGCCATGTCAAGTTCCAGGATGAAATATTTTAGAACTACAGTATATAGGCCTAGGGAAAGTCCGATACCCAATGACCACCCTGTGGGCCAGTCAAACCCTGGGAATATGACATCAGGCTGAATAGTTAGTCACTTAAAGATCAATGGGCCTACCCAATTTTTCACAAGTAAGTGTGTGATATCCACTTTCAATTTCCTTTGTCTCCTCCTGTTTCTATTTATGTCTGTTTTTTATTCACTCTGAGCGGTCTTTACGACTACATGTTCTTCTTTAAATATATGAAACTTATTCAAAACTAATGACTGCCAAAATCCTGCCATAGGTGAGAATAGCTTTGCCAGCTCGCTATAACAGCAGATGAAGATTTGCCCTTATGTCTGGCGACATTATTGTGTCAAACGCAGGAACGTGATCAAAATAATTAAACGCTTGCAATTCGACGGTTAAAATTGTCCTTCAGTCACAAATCTATTTTGGTGGCAGCTAACACGAAGTAAATATTTAACGTAAGAAATACCACTTAGAAATAACAAACTGCTGTACACCCTACAAATATCCTATAATTGAAACCCTATATAAGAAGCTGGGAGAGAAAAAAGAGAAAAGTATAATCAGTGATAAATTGTTACATTGTTACTTTGTAATTGCGTTTAAGTCAGTCATCCAATCTATCAAAAACAAATACCTCAAATTGCTGTTGCTGTTTACCTGTAAACATATTTATAATTACACTATAAATTACCTAAATGTACCTTGAAATAGTAGGATGTTTATTTGGTCATGCTCACTAGCATACTAAACTGTTAGGGAGGGCTGAAAATATTCGCTGTATATTTAGTGCATTTTTTAAAGAATCAACAACCTCTACTCACTGACTGACTGACGTCTCCACATCCTGCCCATTGTCAAAGTTAAAAGTTACGCCAGCAAAAAAAAAGACCCTATAAAGGTTTTATGGTGGAACATGGCACTGTGTAAGGGGTAGATTAGAAGCTGGTGGGCAGTAGGAGAGAGTACAAGGCCAGACCTTGCAGACTGAACTTTACTAAAATTCCAGGGAGCGGCGAATTGCGTTGGGCACACCAGTTCTCGTCTGATCACTGAAGTTAAGCAGTGCAACCCCAGCTAGTACTGACATGGGTGGCCGCTCGGGAAAACTGGGTACTGCTAATACCCAAAAATCGTCGCATTAGTGTAGTGTCTGTGCAGCCTCTGCATTAGAACTATGCTGTGGACGGGGCTCTAATGACCTTGTAGTTGAAGGGCCCTAAAACACCGACAAACAACAACAACAACAACCAAAATTCCAGGAATTTTTAATAATATGCCCGAATAATTAAGTCCATCTAGAAAGGGTTATTTTACAGTGCAGTGATGACATCCGTACATAACCACGTGGGATAATGGCATTCTACCAAAGGCGTACTTCGGACCTTTCTTTTCTCCCCCAAAAAAGCCCCGTCTCACGAGTCAAGCATGCAACCACCGAGGCAGACTATGGATAAAGTTAGTGTCAACTCTGCCTAAAGAAAGCAAAAGCAATTACTAACCCTCTTCCCGCCTATGGCAGGGTCGTATATCCATCTTTGTTCCTCTGGATGGACACATGGGCGATCAATTGGCCGATATTTTTACGCAGACGGCTGACGACCTAACCTGTAACCCCCAATGTTAATTTGTCGTCGGCCTACTATTCGTTGGGGGGTACTCCACCGACGCAGGGGGTGAGTTCCTACACCTGGGAATTTTGCCTCATCTGCTCGTTGCATAGTAGAGAGGGTTATTTTAAGTGCAAGTGACATCGTATTCGCCATCCAGGGGAAGGCGCAGTCAGGGCCTCTGTCTCGCCCGATATCGAACCTGGAACCACTGACGCAGTAGTCGAGTGGGCTACCCTCTGAGCTGCCGAGGCGGGTTAACCCTGCCAAATACAGTAAAACCTGTCTAAAACGGAACCTGATCGTTCCCAAATTTTTTTTCCGTTCTCACAGGTTTCCGTTTTACACAGGGCTGTGTTTTAATGAAACAAAGTACAAAAAATATGATCCCCTTATATTAGGATGATGAAATTTAAAATAAACGTCCATAAACTAAAAAATTACTCTGCCCCCACACAGGGGCTGATCCAGAGGCGGA
>JAAFCE010006949.1:20210574-20230304 GCA_013389805.1 Trigoniulus corallinus | reverse complement strand
CCCTTAGTATAAATCTAGCTAACAATTACAATAGGTCCTCCACTGCCCCTTAGACAATGCCCTATGTTCAGTAGTTTAGCCAACTGCAGATTGGACTGGCAGAATAGAAACGGGAGGGGAGCAATGGCTGCATTGTCGTCCCCCCCCCCGGATCCGCCCCTGTCACCACATGTCTTTTAAAGTACATTGTCGTTGCTTCACTATTGGGTAGCTCTGTGTGTATATGGCCGTAATGGTCCCTAGAACCTCGGTGCATTTACTGTCACACTCAAAATTAATGCCTACATTGTAGTGTTATGCATAAAATAATCCGTCTTAGTCAGGTTATTTATGCAAACGGTTCCCAAAACTTATTCCGTTTCCGCGTTAGGCAGTTTTCCGGTTTAGGGTAGTATTTTAGATGGGAAATCATTCCGTCCCGAAATTTATTTTCCGTTTGGCCAGGTTTCCTGTTTATACAAGGTCCGGTTTAGGCAGGTTTTACTGTAATAATAGACGTGTGAAATCATTGAGTGACGTGGCATGATACTAAAACAATAAATATCCCATTGCTACAGTATAAGATTAGGAATTCATTTATTCCTCTAACAGAAATATTAATTTGCGGCGATGATAACCATTAATTAAACCCATCAACTCTATAATCATCCAATTCAACTGCACAAATGACGTTTATAAAATATTCATCAGAAATCTTCTGGAATTACATTTAGCAAGTGTCACTATTTCATGGTCCCAAAAGACAATGTATTTATTTATATATTTCCCTTGTTATTATATTAATGTATATATGAAAGTTTGTTAAATGTTAGATTCAGAATATTGATTTCAGAAACAACTTATTTATTATTTTATGAAAAACATCAAAGGATTACAAGCTATCATTTCCCTTTTACAATATCAGCTTTTAAAAGCTTTTTCCTTCTTCAAACTGACGAAAAAAAATGGGTTAGGTCCAGTGCCGGATTTACCAATAGGCTAATTAGGCTGAAGCCTAGGGCCTCAACATTTAGCGGGCTTCAAAACTTAAGAAAGGGGGTTCAAAAGGGCTTGAAAAGGGCCTCAAAATTGAAATAGCCTAGGGCCTCTCAATATCTAAATCCGGCACTGGTTAGGTCCAAATTTAGCATTTCACTGCTCTCTAAAGATATTATTAAAGTAAATAAAAGTAAAACGTTGGCTAATTTAAAACAATCAAAAGAAGCATTCCTTCTTATCTGACAGACAGCGGGCCTGAGACTTCTCTTTTTATTCAGAGATAACCCACTAGCCAACCTTGGCTAGAAGCGAACCTGATTACTATTAATTCAAGAGGCACATATGACCATCAATTGAACTGCCGAGGACAATATCTAGCCCAGTGGTGGCGAACCTGTGACCAGCGGGTCACAAAGTAACCCACCATGCAATTTTTAGTGACCCGAACGAGAATCATATCTAGTTTATCGTCTCATAGTGTGTGAGGTGGAAGGGAACCTGGCGGACTAGAACCTGCAGACCCGACCCTACCACAGGCAGGATAAGGGTATTATGATAACGTTCTCTATTTGCTGCTTTAATGAACTAATTTATTCAATATTAATCATAATTTTTTTATTCATAAAATTAAATAGTGCTTGCATCTGACCCGCGGACAACTTTTTGGGTTTTTTTTCGTCTTATTGTGACCCATCTTTAAAAAAAGATTCGCCACCACTGATCTAGCCATTCTAGGTCTATTACAAATGCTTTGTGCCCATGCGTGAATTGCTGGGCTCGCATGTTATGTAAACGCTGACAATAATAAAGCCCTTTATAGCTTTTATGCGTTATGAAGGTTTTCTTGGGCCCTAGGGTCGAAAGGATAGAAATGAGCCTCTAAAGAAGAGATCTGAAGTGAAATCTGTAATGCATCTTGATTTTTTCTTTCTCCACTAAATAAGAAGATGTAAATTCCCAAAGTACTATCTCCAAAATAAATAAAAGTTTTCAGCCTTTCAAATAAGATTACCTGCAAACTCAAGGGGCAAACTCAATTATGGTTTTTATGATTGAGGCACATAATAAGAAATCCTTGCCTGAAACGAAAATGTCTTCTTTTTATTTTATTTTCATAACAAATTCTGATATTGGCATTTTCTTTATTTTACAGAAAGACAATTACCATCAACATTTTTGAAGAAGACAGCTATGAAAAGGATGTTAAATTCTTTATAGAATTAGGCGAACCAAAACTGCTCAAAGGTAATACTCATAATATATTGTTCGTTTTTAAATTTCATTGACACTCAAAACCAAATAATTTGGGGGGGAGGGGGGGGGGGGGATATTGTAAATTGCGCTTTAAAAAAAAAACTCAGTAAGATATCATTTTTGAACTGAATTGAAAGGTCCTGGAAGCTGAAGATGGGAAGGGGAGGGATTTACAAAGGGACTACTGGTCAAACATGTTGTGGGGCAGCCGACAGAGAAATTGTGAACTGAAACCATTAAAACCAACGATACCTTTGAGAAGTGATGTCTGGCTGAATTCCTAACAAAACAATGTAAATTCCAAATAACGGTTAGCGGTAACAAACTTAAATCAATACGAATGCATTCCCAAGTTTATACTTGCTAACCATTGGCCTAACTATAAAAAAGTCCCGATATCAAACCTTACATGAAATTTCACATCACATTCTCTGTCTCTAGTTATGTGCATTTTTAGATCCCTATTCCGAAATTATAGTTTAGCTCTTTTACCAAAAGTCAGGTGGAGCCATCATGGCAAGTGTATTATTAGGGTGACCAGATGTCCCGATTTCAGACTTCACGTCCCGCTGTCCCTCTATTGTCCCGGGGGCGCCCGTTTGTCCCACTTTGTCACTTGTCAATGAAATACGTGCATAGAGCACCCACACAGAATGATCCTTCTAGGTTGGCAACTGATCACCGTCTGAATCAAATTAAAACATCAGGCATCCTGTTCTGCAGGGCAGTGGTTAGGCCTTCTATGCTAAATGGATCAAAGTGCTGGGCAGTGAGGAAGAGCCACGTCAACAGAATGCAAGTAGCTGAGATGGGAATGCTGCACTACACGAGTGGGGTGTCGAGAGCTGATAGAATTAGGAATCAGTATATTAGAGGTAGTCTGGGAGTGGTGGACATCGCCGAAAAAAATGAGGGCAAATAGGTTGAGATGGTATGGACACATAATGAGAAGAGGATATGAGGAGCTCGTTAGGTCCATATCAGGAATGCAGGCGGTTGGCAGCACCCGGGGCAGGGGGAGACCGAAGCAGACGTGGGAGCTGTGAGATGGAGGGCTACAACCAGCATGATGAAGCATCCTGCGCTTCATCATGTCTCACCACCCCTACTTGGGAGCACTCACCAAAAGCCCCCGTCCCGCTTTGCCCTTTGGAAAATCTGGTCAATTTAGTATCATTGTACAGTGTATAAGTTTTTTGGAAGATGGAACTTAAAGCAATACCCCTTATAATGAAATGCTAAGAAGTGTGGGAAATTAATAGTAATGTTTATGGATTTTCTTGCACAGATGCAGATTCATACTCCGATCATACAGACGAAGCGGACCTATTAATTAATACAAATGAACAAGTCCAAATTGCTAGTATGGGTAAGCCACAACTTGGTGATTTGACCAAAATGCAAGTGCGAATTAAAGAAAGTAAAGAATTCAAGGTAACAATTTATTTCACCCCGTCTCAGATGAGTGTATTCCACATTTTCTCACTTTGCCACATTAGTGATCTGAGGGTGGGGAACTACGTGACGATTCAACAGTTCGCTCATTTTCCTTAACCAGCGCGTTAACCTCTTTCTGTTCAGTCTTAGTACTCCCTGTGTCTTGGTATGATAGATGGCACGCGTCTTAGGCATTCAGGACTTAAGGGGATACAGATATTGAAAGAGATAGAAATGATGAGCAAGTCAGCAACCAGACAATTGGTTAGGAGTTTGCTTAACTAATTGACCACTGCCCTTTGGTGACTCCTTACGACACCCTGAGATACATTGGGCTTAAATATTCTACTTCGAGAAACAAAAGGGTTATAATGTCTATACCAGTGCTCCGCAACCGGTGTGCCTTGAGCCGATACAGGTGTGACACAGTCAAATAAGATAATTTTCTAACTAAATAATATTTCAATAGATTCGATAGATCAAACACCATAACGAGGATACTTGCAATGAAATATTCGCGTTTTAGCCTTCTAAAATTTATCGTAAAATTTGTTTATTAAATTAATATCTATATATCAGTGGCATAGCTGGAGATCATGTTGCTCTGGGTGGTGAAAAATTTGAAGCCCTAAAGCTGAAAAATAAGTTGGAGTTCATGTTGTACAGGATGGTGAAAAATTTGATGCTCCAAAGCTGAAAGAAATTTTTTTTTGCACCTCCTCAAGGAACAAAAAAAGGAAACTGCCATAGTTTGGTCGCCCCTAAATAGCTGGCGCTTAGAGTGGGACGCGACCCCACCCTAGCTATGCCATTGCTATATATTTTAGCTTTTGATGTGCCATGGAATTCTAGGAAGAACTTTGGTGTGCCGTAGGTGTGAAAAGGTTGCGGAGCAATGGTCTATACCAGCGGTCTTCAAACTTCTCTGGGGGCTCCGCGAGTCAAAATGAAAATTCATTATCAGCGACAAGATATACTTTTCTAAAGGTGGGATGGGGTTTCCCCCAAAACATCTTATAGTCCTAAGGGTTCCGTGAGTCGACAAAGTTTGAAGACCACTGGTCCATACTATTAGTGGAGGATGAAGGTGTCATCCTGGTATGCAGACGCAAATGTGAATCAAGATGCAACTTCCAAAGTATTTGCCCTGTGATATCTTACCTATTTATTTGTAAATTATCTCGTTCTATACAAAATCTGGGAGCGGGGAGTTGCGTTGGACACACCAGTTCTTGTCTGATCACTGAAGTTAAGCAACGCAAGCCCAGTTAGTACTGACATGGGTGGTCGCTCGGGAAAGCTGGGTACTGCTAATACCCAATAATCGTCGCATTAGTGTAGTGTCTGTGCAGTATATGCATTAGAACTATACAGTGGACGGGTCTCTAATGACCTTGTAGTTGACGGGACCTTAAACACCAACAAACAAACAACAATATAAAAAATCTCAATGCCAATAATTCCGTTAACTTTCATTGTTTTCTTGATATCTTTTTTAAACTCCAGAATACAGTGGATAAGCTTCTTAAGCAAGTTAATGTATCCTTGATGGTGGGAACGTCATCATGGAAAGAACAGTTTATGGATGCCATTACCGTGAGCCCAGGTATGAATTATTCGTAAGCTTCATTTAATATAATGTGGGGAGATAGTAGTTGCCACAATGGAACTTCCGTCAACTATGTAATAATCGACAGTAGAAAACATACTACTTAACAATTTAGCATACAGATTGAATGAACTGGCGAGCTTAATAGTTTCTTTATCAATTATTAACATATATATTAGCTATATAACGTAGAAAAATTGTTGTGCATGATGGATGTACTATTATTTTAAGGTAGATAAAAGAATTATAGTGTCCGAAAACGCTATGATTACGTCGACAAGCCCGTACTCACATGTAATGTCCTTAAAACCAATTTCACACGGAAGTATGTTGTGCATTTTCTTTACAGATTGTTCCTCGGCTGATGCTGGTGGTGAGACCACGCCCTTTCTTTCTCTTTCTCTCTTTTTTCTTTTCCAATTTCCCTTTCCATCTTATTCTCCTATACTTTAGCTCTTCCTTAAAAACTATAAGTTGTTGATAGATTTACTCAAGTTAGGCCTTTGGACTAACTTGACCATGAGCGCATCTCAGCTATTCAACAGCTAACTAAATTGCAGAGAAGACAAACTCCATCAGCACTTTCACCTTACCTCCTCCCCACTTGCCTTACCATTCACTTCATTTTTTTTATATTTCATTTAATGTTGAATAGGTTTTATAGGAAACCATATTCTGCATTTCATGATCATTTTTGACCTCAGTTAGCATCCTCTCCTAAGGTGTTCACTACCAGTTTTCGCAGTTTCGCGCAGAGTGTAAAAAAAACGCAATGATGTTTTGTGTTTACTGCTCCTGAGACAGGCACAGGCAGGGTATAAATACAACATTTCGTGCTGCCAATTTTTTACCGACCTCGGTAGCTCAAGTGTCAAGGAATAGTTTCCTCTTGAACTTAAAGAGTGCCTATCTTCACCTCTGATCGGAGGTCGGTGGTTTTCGTTCTTTTAAGGGATGGGGGACCTCCTAAAGCGTACCAGTGTGGATAAGCAATTATATACAAAAACAAGAAAGCACAAATTCAAAACTGATATTTTTAAAACTTTTGCAAAACTAATGAATTCTTGGGTGATTTTTGTGGAGCGTGACAGTAAACAGAGTAAAAGTCATGCATGACATACACCAGAGGCATTTCAGAGAAGAGAAGGCTATGGAGTTCTTACACCTGTATACAGTACAGATAATCCCCATCCATCTATTTTCAGAGCTTGATTTATACTCGATTTGGATCTTCACGCAGATAAACATTTATGTACGTTTTATAACTCCCCATCCAATGAAAGGAGACATTAGGACTCCTCTCCTTGAACTGCACTAGGTCCTAAAGAAATATAGTTTGTGATTTCTAACAAGTACAATCCGTGAATATTGAGTAAAATTTAAGGATTTTCCACTTCAGTACTTAAATAACATCAAGTATAAGCATCTTCATAACACGCAACTAACATGAAACATTTCTGTCAATCTGATTAACCTGATGAGACCCTATTTTTCTGTCGATTTCCGAACTAGGGTTTTCATTTAAACTATCGCTTCTGTTTTGTTTGAAATCTACTTTCTATTTCTTTATCAACTGACTACATCTTCCAAATCACTAGGGGATGATGACGACGATGACGACACTGATGGCGGAAAAGACACGGACGAAGAAAGGATGCCATCTTGTTCCGACTATGTAATGCACTTTATTACCATCTTCTGGAAAGTTATGTTTGCAATGATTCCACCTACTGGTAAGTTAAACGATAACCATCCATATGGTTAATAACCGCAATTCAAAAATAAGAGTTAAACGCATTCACTAATACAAGAAGTAATCGGAATATTACCAGGGCCGGCCATCCGGGGGGTGCAGAGGGTGCATTGCACCAGGGCCCCACGATTGAGGGAGGCCCCATCAGGGCCCAGATCATTGCTAATATTAAAAGATTAATGCGTCATTGTAGGGGCAACGTCCCTCATTCGACCCTGCCAATGCAGCATAACCTAAACGTAACCTAACAACTCTGCCATTAAACTGCACCAGGGTTGTACAACCTTTTTGGTGTTGTGGGTCACTCGGCTGCTCCATGAACTGATTGCCAGCCACAGGCTGTCAAAAGCAAAACGGGTGAAGATAACGTTAGGTGTTACATAGCAGGTAGGCTATAATGCATAATTAGAAATGATGCACCATGGGCCACAGGTTGGACAACCCAGAATTAGAGGTTAAGAGTCAATAATTTAACAACGCTATTATTTTGGGGTTGTTAAAACCAAAATACCTTTAATAATCAGAAGTGTAATAAAAAAATATAATGACAAAGGTCCAACTGAAAATGTTCCAAGGTGTGGACGTCCACATAAGCTTTCAGACCAGCTCATAAATGCAATGGCGACATATTAGGACACATGGCATCATCCAAAAATGTAATACCTTCCAAAAGTAGGAAGGATCTCAGAATGGGATAGAAGGGCATCTAAGAGGAGTACCTTTACTCTGAATCCTTTTATTTTTACTTTTGGAAAAATATTTTGGGGCCCCAAAAGGATTTTTGCACCCGGGCCCCATTATAGAGAAGGCCGGCCCTGAATATTATAGTAAATGTGTGCATTTCCCCTCTCCCCCACAAATCTTATAATGCGTCAATAAAGGGTCATAAATCAAGGTAACTAACAGGCAGTTCAAAATCTTAGAATTTTATTCCAATTATACCTTGAAACACTTTTGAAATTTCAAAACAGAAATTGTGAGGAGATCCCCTCCCCTTCTTTTCCAGCATCGATTCCGCATGATTATATTAGAGGGCCTGGTTAACAGCCCCTGGAAAACATACCGTTTAATTAGGGCCTGATCATTTGTAATTTTACATTGTAATTCCATGTTTCCATTTCAGATTATTTGGACGGATGGCTATGTTTCGTCGTTTCTATTATCATTATTGGAATCCTAACGGCAATTATTGGTGATTTAGCATCGCATTTTGGTTGTACAGTTGGACTGAAAGATACTATTACAGCTATCAGTTTTGTGGCATTAGGAACAAGTATACCAGGTATGTCATCTATGGTAGGATCACAAATATAGCTGTTCTAGGATTGTAGATGTCACACATTGTGGCCATGACCGGTGCCCTAGTAGACTATACTGGGAAATACAATGCAATATTTTTTTTCTAATTTGGTTTTCTTACTATGTAGATACCTTTGCCAGTAAAGTCGCAGCTCTAAACGATAAATATGCCGATTCCTCAATTGGGAATGTAACTGGCAGTAATGCTGTCAACGTATTTTTAGGACTTGGTATTGCTTGGTCACTAGCCGCCATATATCATGCTTTAAACGGCAGACCATTTGAAGTGAATCCTGGAAGTTTAGCATTTTCTGTCACATTATTCTGCAGCACAGGTGTTATTGCCATTTTGATTCTGATGTTGAGACGATCAAAGGCAGTAGGAGGGGAATTAGGAGGACCAATGAAGTACAAAGTGCCCACGTGTATATTATTTGTCTTTTTTTGGTTGTTTTACCTATTGATGTCAAGTCTGGAAGCCTATGACATCATTGAAGGCTTCTAAATGAGAGTTCTCTGCACATAATATAGTACATTAAGAAATTTACAGCTTGTTTTAAGTTTTCCAAGTATGGAAGCCAAACGGATGACGTTAAGCACAGTCATCGTTTGACGGGTAATAATGGATATCAAATAGATTGTGAACAAATACTGAACGGAAATTAGAATTGGATAAGAATTTTTATATATGATAAAAATGCAGAGATGAATGTCGATTTAGAAGTTACCGGACCAGCGTTTTCTAATTACCGTGTTCAAGGAAAGGGTCCAACATTTTGCGCAGTGCCAGTTTTGTCAGATACCTCTCTGGAAGACGGAATAACTTGCACAGCGCCATCGACACCTCGGCCTAAGTCACAGTTAGTTCACAGTGGATGGATGAAAGTCTTAAAGCGTGGATAGCATCATCATCATCATCTTTTTTTCATCATGATGAAAGCACATTTTATTTTTAATATAATTACTTACTGTAAATCATATAATTATATTTGTTATGAAGGAAGAAGATCACGTTGATATTACCGTTAAAATGACTGGTAAGGTCATGAGTAATTTTCTACCCACGAAAGCAAAGGAGAGTTGTGTTGATTAAAAAGTATTGTATTGTTATTGTGTAAAAATGTGTTTTACACAAAATTTTAAATTATTACTTGCCTATCCCTTCCATATGATGAAGTGCTTGCATATTCATATCATGTCTTCTCCACATATCGAATTTGTTCAATTGGTTGCAATCCTAACTCCATTTCCAATCGTTTCATTATTGGAATATTGTAAATATTAGTTGATTGATTTCTTATAACTTCACACATGCAAATAGGTTTGTATGTATCAAATATTAAGTAGACTTATCATGCAAAGTGTAGTGTAGTGGAGGTTATAATTCGTATTTCGATACAGCATAGTAAAAATTAACACAAAGTACGATGAAACAACTACGACATTCATTTGTCATAGTACAAAGTTCAGAATTTTCTCCATTTTGAGTGATGTGAAAACTGCACGTTTGAAATTAATTTTTCTTAATCTGTTTTCCATTCAATCTTCTTTTCAATTAATTAAAGTGTCATTATTAAACAAAAGTTAAATTACGTACTTAACGAGAAAGGACACTCTTTAGTTGTCACAGGATGATGTCAAACGCATGTAAAATTACCTTCGTCTTCAGAATTCTTTGCCTAGAAATGAACAATTAAGGTGACTAGAGGTCTCTACATTAAAAGAAATTATTCCTAGTGATATATTGACAAGTTGAATGGATATGAGATGGTTTCAACCTATCCATTATTTCCTGCCAATTTATGTCAGGAAGCTTATGAGATGTACTGTAAAAACCATTGATATAAGCAACTAGTTACATACCTAGGAGAACAGGATGCAAAACCGTAAGGAATCCAAAACCATATGTAGTGGCCTAATTCTTTCAATTGCTGCTCCTGTGTAAGAAATTTCACAGCCCTGAAAGAAAAATTAATTGATAAATATCCGTCCTGTAAAAAGACAAAACTGAAGACTCTTATCTCAGGCTCTTGTAACTAAATAAATTGGGAGTGGCGAATTGCGTTGGACACACCAGCTCTCGTCTGATCACTGAAGTTAAGCTGCGTAACCCCAGCTAGTACTGACATGGGTGGCCGCTTGGGAAAACTGGGTACTGCTAAGACCCAAAAATCGTCGCATTAGGGTAGTGTCTGTGCAGTCTCTGCATCAGAACTACGCAGTGGACGGGGCTCTAATGACCTTGTAGTTGAAGGGCCCTAAACACCAACAAACAAACAACAACCAAATAAATTGGTCAGTCTTGCAATTATCGAATTAACTGTTCATCTACACATCATTAGAAAGGAATTACCGCAACTTTTATCTAAAGCTAAATCTGCACCGATTGCGGAAAATATGTGAAAGCATTTGTGGAAGATAATGGATGCGTTTAATAACGTTTGTCACTGTTTAAACCCTTTTGAGTTCACAAAAGAATGCTTGCTGTTTCGCATGGGATTTCTCCAAGATTCAAAGAAGCGTATGTTACACTGACATATGAATTTATTAATAACTCGCCTATTCCAGCATTAATTGAATTGGCACATTATCGTTCAGGCCCACCCATTCAAAACGACACCATCCTCTCCCTTATCTTCCAGCCTCCATTTAAAATCCTAAATTATTATCTGACATGTTACATATTTATACAAGATGGACTCAGTCAGGGCTTGTTATCAGGACTGAATCTAGGTAACGGAGGCAGGAGTTGCCGAATGCAAAGGAAAAAATTGGAATTTGGGTAAAACAAACTGATATTAAAAAAAGACAACACTGAAAATAACCTGTTATCATTTTATTGAATGCTAGCAGATATAAGTACAGCTATAAATGGAGATAGATAGAAGTCAAATTATCTGGGGCAACGTCAATCTTAAAGTCCTCCCCAAACTCGAGAAATTAAGATCCGTCGGCGGAATCACCGAGGTCCGTGGAAGTCTAACATTCGCATTACAGTTTCATAATTTTTCGGCATCTTATCTAAACAAAATAGTGAATTAGGGGCCCATTTTTAGTTAACAAATGCGAACTAGGAGCACCGCAAGATAAGTTCATAGAAACATACATGGGTAATACTCTGGATGTTATGGGCGGGGATTCTCAGCAACCGTTTTGTTAACTCTTGAGGGATCCGCAAAACAAAATTTTTAAAGTAGGATACGTGTTTGAGAACCTCTGTTTAACTGTTACTTAAGCAACTACTACAAACTTATAAAACTGAGACTATTTCCTCAAAATTCTACTAAAAACACAGTCTGTGACTGGCATTAGTGTATCAGTAATTAAAACAAAATTGTCTCATATGGTTCTTCACAGTCCTACGGGGCAGTTAGAGCGCCTTAATTATTCGTGTCTGTCCCATACGACAGTAGCAGAAGTAGTGTATGAATGGAAACAAGGTTAAGAACTGCCGTGTTTAGATTCTTGGGTTAACCAGAACCTAAATGAACCCCTGTTAGCCCGAACATAACTCAGTCAGCCTCTAGCTACCATTTTGAACCCAGCCTTCACTCATCAGCCGATTTCTCAAGCATTTCCCATCCATTCAACACACATAACCTACACTACAGATTTAGCCTGGGTTTGAAATCCTCAGTGGCCTGTAAGTACCTCATTCTGAGTCAGCTGACTTGCTGCTGACAATGGCGGCAACGACTATTCCTATCCTTTCAAATGGTGCGTAAAGGAAGACGTTAGTGATATTATTTCTCATGTTTTAATTTCTTAAATGGGTATACTATACTTTAGGAGAGTACATATACAAATCATTATTAATTTAATTATGTAATCATAGCATTTTCTTTGCTGATCCACCTTTCAAAGACCACATGCAAGTTAAGGACACGACTTTTAATAAGCGTGAAATTATAATGAATTATGTAAAGAAAAAAAATCTAATTAAATTATAGCATCTAGTATATCTATTTCTAATCTGTAAGAGTTAGTCTTTCCGTACTCCTCTTATAGACTACTGAACCATTCGTATATTACAATTTATTACCATTTATATATATTAATAAAAAATAAGAGGTTGAATAACGTTTATTAAATAAACGTCTTTTGCTAATAATGTTTAGGTACAACTTTAGATTTCATGTTAATCTAAAGTACACGATCAATTTTTTTTTTTCTTCGAGGGCCTATTATAACTGTGGTATTACTACTCTGGTAAAAATATCTCTGTAATTTTTCAAATGCATACGATACTTAAAAACAAAAACAATTCGTTCGTGCTTTACGACATTTACTTAAATGTAAAAAATTTTAAATATATGTAATAAAATCTGGAAACTTCTTCTTCATACTCTTAAGATACATACGTTATTCCTACAACCATTATAAAAATTATTGTGATTGTATTTATCTGAACAAGGGCACTTTTGTGATCGACGATGACTTACTATCGAATATATGATGTATATTTATTGAACTACTAAATTACATTTTGCAAATAAGCTCTCTCTCTCTCCATTTAGATAATTTTATTCTAGCAGATGTGAATTTATTACTCTATGTTATATATCAAAAATTGTACCTTGTGTATTAGAGCGCTAGGATAACAATTAGAATTATGACTCTCGAAAAAAAGGTTTTTAGTGGACTTTTGAAATTATTCACTCTCGATAAAACATTTTTGCTCTGTGATAAGGAGAAAAATGATGATTATACTAATTTACAATTGAGTAAAAACGTAAGCGCACATAGAATCTTAGTCACGATTGACATTTAAATGTGACCTGACGACTGAAGCCCCATAGCCATTAATTAAATTAAATGATGTGCATGCAACATATGTACTGTGAAACCTCTCTAATTGGTACACCTGTGGGACCTGGCCAAAGTGTACCCACCAGAGGGGCATGGGACACTAATAATACTGTTTAATTTATTCAGTTACAGTACATACAGTAACTGGCCATATTAATGTGACCACTAGACATTTTCTACATTTGTAATATTTTTGTAATACTTTTGGATAATTTGTGATTCAGCTGTTGCACACCCTTCATGGCAGGCATGTCATCATCCAGGGTGTGCACAACTTGCTTCTCATGATTCATAAGCAGGGCAAATCAGGGGTGTTTATGTGGGTCCCAGGGCATGTCGGCATTACGTCCAACGTGAGGGCGGATTGCGATGCCCACCTGCCAGAAGACACTGGCATTGCTGTTCCATTACTTTCCTTTGAGGTATTTAACCCATACCAGGGGGAGGACAAGCTCCTACACCTGGAAATTATGTCGCATCTATCATTTGCATAGTAGAGTTCTTTTATGTGTAAATGTCATTGAACACCATGTGGGACGGTAGTTTTACTTCTCATCCAAAAGGAAGGCACACTCGGGGCATGATCTTGCAGAAAAGAAGGCAACCCACCTCAGTCCAGTATCGAACCGTGAACCACTGCTGCAGTTACCAAGCACGCTACCCACTACCTCACCAAGGTGGGATGTACCTATTACAGAGGGGGTTTTCTGAAAATGGTGACATGTATTAGGTGTACCAATAGAGGGGTGTACCCATTACAGAGGTGTACCGTTAAGAGGGGTAGTAATAGCATAAAGCCTATTGGCAAAAATTCGGTGCCTGATAAATCTGTACCGATATGAGGGGTGTACCCATAGAGAGGTTTTACTGTATTAATGATCCTTGATGTGATGGTGTCTTTATCAACATTAAATGCGTAATAAAAAATACCCTCCCAACTACTAATATAAAGTTTTATAAAAATAATTGAATTCATATTTCTTTATTCAAGAAAGAGCTTCCAATTGAAATTCATATACATGTATGTGCATAGGTTTCCTTTTATTTGGTTATCGCATTTTGTCATTGTGTTGAAGGAATAACAGTGGCAAAACATTTTTCTGAGTGTGTCATGATTTTGTTCCCCCATCACAAATTAGTTAAAGCCATTTGTCCCATCAAGTTATGTTTAAATATTATTTTTCAGACAAAAGGCAAAATTTTGAACAAAATACGATGGGATGTTATTCGTTATTATCGTATGTTTGAATGCCAAGTGGCAATGTAACAATTCTTTGTCTAAAACATTTCTATTGAGTGTTTAAAACATGGTAATTTCGTTTCATCACTTAAAATACTGTACTATTTGTTGAAAATTTAAAAGTTAGTAGTAAACTTTTAAGGAATGTTCATAAATGAATTTTTTTTTTCTAAATACATCCATGTGGGGAAAATGTTACGTCTGTTGAATTTTAAATGTTGAAATTTGCATGACATTTCGAATATAGTGAAGAATAATTATCACTGCAAAACTTAAATTAATATCTTTCGTCAACATGTTTCAATTTTTTTACTTTCAGTTTGTAATTGCAATTTGCAAACATAATTATATTGTGTCAGATCAAACTCCAATAGTAGTGTTTATCATATTCTAGAATATACCAATGTATTTATTTTTTAAATAAAGAATTGCCTCTAATCTAAGATATGGTGGATGATCAGTGCTCGATTGAATATGAAAAAAAAAATAAATAAAAATACAATTTGTTTCACCTAGCCATTTTCAGCCTTTTTAATGTCCAGCCTGGATTTCTAGATGCAACGTTGAGTGCATCAACAGTTAGCCGAAATCCTTTCGGGAGCTGCGAATTGCGTTGGACACACCAGTTCTCGTCTGATCATTGAAGTTAAGCAATGCAACCCCAGCTAGTACTGACATGGGTGGCCGCTTGGAAAAACTGGGCACTGCTAATACTCAAAAATCGTCACATTAGTGTAGTGTCTGTGCAGTTTCTGCATCAGAACCACACAGTGGACGGGGCTCTAGTGACCTTATAGTTGAAGAGCCCTAAAGCACCAACAAACAAACCAAAGTCCTTTGCTACTGAACTGTCAAAAGTGGCCTAGTTAGCATCAACATGCCCCGAGGTCCTACTGAAAGATTATCAGGTTTCTTCGAGTGCGTCCCTTAATGCATAGATGTTAGTCACCTCCATCAACCATTTAAATGCGAGTTTTGATCTGCCACTGCCTTGTATTTCCAACCAGGCCCTCGAATATAGAACCATAAATTCCACCATCTCACATGTTCTCATGTGTGCTTTGCTTGATCACGCATCTATTTTCTACCTGGGTCCTGTTGAAGGTATGCTCGCACCATCTCTCTCTTATTATCACTACGAATTCTTAGACCAATTCTTGAATGAATGACCATTCAGTCAAACCAATGGCCATTCGGAAATGGAATACCCTTTGAAAGGATAAAGTGGAGGGCTTCCTCATTGAGGGCATACCATTGCAAGTATTGTAGGGGGACAAGAATTATAGCTTAAGAGTTTTAGGAGTTTGACGGCATCATAAGTAGGAATGAGAGTTAATAGAGTTTTCTAGCTAAGTTTCTATCCGACGCTCGCTACGCAATACAGACAAATCGTGAACTGCGCAGACGCACGCATGATATGGAAACATAAGCAGTTCATTAGGTCCATTACTGGAATACAGATGGTTGGAAGATATTGAGCAGGAAGACCAATGCAGAAGGGGGAGCCAGTTGTTTGTAAGGATGTTGTTTTTTGCTGTTTGTTGGTGTTTAAGGGCCCTTCAACTACAAGGTCATTAGAGCCCCCTCCACTGCATAGTTCGTATGCAAAGACTGCACAGACACTACACTAATGCAACGATTTTTGGGTATTAGCAGTACCCAGTTTTCTCAAGTGACCACCCATGTCAGTACTAGCTGGGGTTGCGCTGCTTAACTTCAGTGATCAGACGATAACTGGTGTGTCCAACGCAATTCGCCGCTCCCTGTAAGGATGTTGTAGTGTGTGGGGTGGATGGGGACCTGCTGGGAGACGAGTGGGAGTGGAGGGCTAGAACATGCAGACCAGACTCTGCCACAGGTGGGGAGAAGGGATGATGGTGTTGTGCCCAACTGAAACCCTGATGCGTCTTATACGCCGTCAAATATGGTAAATCAATTTGTATATCAGAATTGCTAAAACCTCTAAACGATTACATCTGTATACAAGGGTACCATAAAAAGACTCAGGAGGGGAGAGCAGACCTCAACTAGAATGGTTTAATCATAATATTAAGAACTTACATTATTTACCCAAGCACTTGCTCGTAAAAGAACCCTCTTTACTACCCAACGGGTAGATGAAGCTTAATTTCTAGGTGTCGGAGCTCGCCCCCTGGCATCGGTAGCATTTCCCAACGAACACTAGACCGACGATAAATAACCATAGGGGTGCAGCTTTGGCCGACAACCGGCTGCAGAAAAAACTATGACCAATATATCACCCTGTGTCCATTCAGAGGGACAAGATGGGTACCCGACCCTGCCATAGGAGGGAAAAGTTAGGAGTTGCTTTACATTATTTACCCACGTTTCAGTCCATAAGCAAAATATTTCTTGAGTTCTTTCTCCACAAGTCGAAGTCATATTCTTAATCCACAGTAGCACATTATTGAATGATACCGAAAAATCTTGAATAATAATCTGACAAAGAAGAATTCGTTTATAAATATAGGCTGTCTTAATCTAAAGAACTTGGACTTCGTGTTTTCAAGCTCCTCCTCCTCTGATTAGCGTGCATAAATTATCTGAGGTCACAAGGTCAAACTAAGGAGTCAATAGCACGTGGTTTTATTTTGTAAGCGATTTTTAAACGTTGGCGGTTGTTGACAAAACACGTCATGATGATTCAGATCGATCTGATACGATGCAATAAGATTATGATAATGACCACAGCGCCACCACAGTCGAGAATACCAATTACACATAAGGAATTGGGTGCTCCCATTGAAGTGACGCTCCGCTGAACTTGCCTCATCGTTGGGTGAAGTTCATTTACGATGAGGGGTAGAAAGCTGAGGAAAGTAGGGTGACGGATGGGATTAGATGAAAGCGAATAAGAATAGTGCTGCACGAGAAGAACGTGTTTTCAGATCATTTTTCTCAAGGAATAGTAGGCGAGAGGTTTGGTGAATATGACGTCTTTAAATTCGCATTCCACAATGAATGGCAATATTTTAACTTGCAATAATAACTTAAGTAATTCATCGGAAAGTGGAGTAACTGTTGTATTAGGTGCACAATGGGGAGATGAAGGCAAAGGAAAAGTAGTGGATATGTTGGCAATGTCTGCTGATGTGGTTTGTCGATGCCAGGTATTGTAACATTTAGAATTCAATTGTTTTCAAACTGGCGGCGTTGTCGAATAGCTCATTTTGCCGTTCACCATTGTTTTCCGACGAATGCAAACTAACAAGTACAGTTTTGTTTTTCATCTTACACCATTTCGACTATGCTTGCTATTAATGTACACGATCTTTCACGCATCTTTGATGTTATAATTTCAACGCAGGAAAATTTTTAATGTCCTCGGCATTCGAAATCGAGGAATGGAATACCGACAAATCCTGCAATTGCTTTCATTAGATGACAGCGGCATAAAAATATCACACTTATATAAATAATTTGCGAGTTATCTAATTGTGTAGGAAAATAACTAGTTAAGAAATAAAAACCATGGTAGTCCCCGACCGTTGCTTTGAATTTGTTTTTGTACTTCGAGAATTGAACCAATTTGGATGCATGTACCCTGTGATCATCTCTCAGATTTCAAAATCTTTGTAAGATAAATTCGACTAGTATAAATTAGTCCGGAATCCTCCTCTGCTCAAATACAAATTTAAGAATTTTGAGAGGGGAATTTTTTTTGAAAGGTTGGTAATGGAAAATGGCTTATAAATCGTTAGTAAATATAACGAACTTTCTGCATTTCGTTAGAGCACCGAAAATGCCAGACACGCCGCCATCCGTACTCTGTCTAGCAACCAACATTTTGGTTAAAAATTTTTAGAGACTCGGAGGGGCAAAAACATTAATATTCGAAGCCTATAAGCCAATTGTTAACTGAACAAATGTGATCCTTTCATTGTCTTTCTTCTACAGAAAGTGAATTTTATAATAAGATGATTGGAATATTTCCAAGGAAATGTTGCAGGTGACTCAAGGAAGAGGCTGGGATGCTATGTGGGAGGGCCAACGGGGCCAACGGACGTATTGGTGAATTATAAATTTAAATAACGAAATGAATTTGGTAGATGAGTACTTACTAAATAGTTTCAGGCAATTAAATCTTAATTGAATTTTTAAATCGCTTAAGTTTCTTTATTCAGGTGAAATGGAATCAACCATCAATACATGCCATATTCTGAACATTGTGTGAAGGGATAGGTTCAATTCCCTAGGCTCATTTTTTAAAGCCCTACCCGATTTTTCGTCACGTTTTTCACCTTCGTTGCCTGCCAAATATCGGAGAGAAATAGTTCCACTTGGACGTGCACCAGATGTAATTAGGGGGTGTCCTTCTGAAATTTAATGGAACGAAGGCCCCAGAAACCATGTTGGAATGTCATAAATGTGAAGGCATTATGCTGTCGTCATAAGTTCTGAAAGGGAGTGGGTTACTGAAATGTTACTTGTGTGGAAAAATTCTCAGGGCCTCTGGCCAGTTAGTGTCCAAGTAGTCCAACAGTTGGCAACTACCAGCTTGTCATTTGAAGACCACGACAAAAATAACATCTAAGAAGGACAAACTTTAATTTGGTGTTCGTCGTGAAGGTACAAGGATATTAAAAGGGGCCCAGATCTAGTTAGAGTGAGCTCTGATCTGGACTGAAGTGGATCTCACCAGCCCTGTCAAACGAGTTACCATAAAAATAGACCAGTAGAAAGAAACTATAAAGTTTCAACTTTTAAATGCAAAACACGTGCGAAAAAACCGAAATGTTAATTGCAGTATATCAACTCTAATCATTTCGTTCATTCTTGGGATATGGGCCATAAAATCCCATCAAGGTAGTACTGTACTTGCATTCATACGATTCTGAAATCCCTTTTTTTCATCTCATCAAATAATTGCCCCCTTGTTGTGTGCTGGGCTCCACATTGTCCACTGGTATATATACAAGGGAGTGAAAAAGCGAATGTTCAAAGCTATTATTGTACATATAGTAATATACCGGTACTTTCCTGCCCACGAAATGAAATTTGAGCAACACACTATTTATTCCATTAAAATGTGTGACACACGTGTCCTGCCTTTTCTTGACCTTATTTGTAGCATCTATTTTATTAACTACATTTTTTTGCGTCCCCCATTAATAGTCTCCTATCCCGTGTACACCATTTGCAGATAATGATAAATGTTAACCTCAATAAATTGCATCATGAAACGTCTTAAATTAGTAAATAGAGAGTTAGTGGTGAACGTCGACGATGACGATACGAACGATAGGAGGTCATATGAGGCAAATGCGCATGCTCAATTGCTGATCTGCTTTTCGTGAGCATGCACAGTTGCCTCATTTGACCTCCTATCG
>JAAFCE010006949.1:20183585-20195845 GCA_013389805.1 Trigoniulus corallinus | reverse complement strand
AACTTAAAATCAATATTATGCTTTCTTCTAGCGGATCTAGACGAGCTGAGTCGAGTTGAGGTTGAATATCACTGTATACCTGGGTGGAAGACGTCAACAGAAAATATTAGAAAATTTGACCAACTGCCAAAAAATGCACAATTATATATCACATACATACAAGATTTTCTGAAAGTGCCAAGTAAGTAATAAAACGGTGTTGAAATTTGTTTTGGGTAATAAATGATTATTATAAATGTTTGTCATTGTTATCAAATAGTTAAATGGATTGGAGTTGGCAAAGAAAGGACTTCTATGATCAAAGTTATGTGACGTTATGGTCAAGCTTCTGATATGTAAAAGTGGATGTTTTATGCATAATATGCATAAGAAACTTTAATATAGTTAATACATGGCCCCAAGTGACCAAATTTTGGAAAAGATTTGTTTGAAATCTTAAATGTTGCAATGTAGCAATTATTTGTGGGACATTTGGTCAGTAATATGTATATTAGTGATGGCACCAAATTATTCAGTGGAAAAACTACATCTTGTATGCAAATTGACACATTAACGTGTTACTTTTTTCGTTTGGCTAATATGAAAGTATATGCACAATTTAAACAGTCACCTTAATGTGTAAGTCTTGAAATTGTAAATGTTTTGTGTGTAGTTTTGGTGTTAGGCACCAGAGTTCAAGGTTGTAGTTGCATCTAGCATAGTTTGGTTAGTTCGTTGTATGTTCTTCTCTGGATGCTAGTGTTTAAAGGATATGCAGTTCAGTGGTTGTCAATATAAGTTTATTTCATAGAGATATGTTTCTTCAGATCAGCATTCATTCACCCATTTCCAGAATTTTGAATGCATCCCTCGGTGTTTTAAGTGCTCAAGTTTAACGAAAAAAAAAACAGAATTCTCTATTTTTGTGAGTTGTAATTGTTATTTCATTCGTACAATTTTTTTGGATATGCACATATAATTGTGCGTTTAGTGTATTTGTCATTGGAAAACCTAAATAAAACTACTGATAATACAAAAATACAGATGTTACAGCCTGGCACACAGACTTCTTTGTTCACGTTAACATTATTATGGAACGAAACTTGGCCAATGACAGGCCTCGAAACTTCACTTCACCCGAAACTTGGTACTTCTGCCCTTGTGATTGATTATTTAAAGACAATCTCACCCTTGCCCATTCCCATTTCCCCTATCCCTTAAGCCTGCAGTATCATTAGGGGTATTAGCCCTGTTACTACTGCTAGGCTACCAAACATCCATCTCCCCTTGGCACAGTTACTATTATTATTTAATTTTTTGTCTTTGGAGCCCATTAAGAAACTGCCGACATAAAGAATTGTGATATTATCAACGCCAGGGTATAGTACAAGTATATTGCACCCCACGTAAAACGGGTTGTTTTCTGTCCAACGTGCAAACCACATGGGGGTAAGGGCTTTACTTCTCATCCGACAGACAGCCCACTTGGTACTTCTCTCTCGCTCGGAAGACGTTAACTGCCAGGTTCAAACCTGCCGCTGAGCGCTTATAATCACCGTGACCATGATTCCCCATGGCAAACTTCCACCCAATACCAAATTTTAAGACATAAGTACAACGTAGATACCTGCAAAATTATAGTGGAGACCAAGCATGTCAAAATGGGGGGCACCCCCACATTACTGCAATGGCGGTTAGTGTTGACCTTTTGTTTTCTTTTTACTACTTGAAGTTGTTTAATTAATGTGCATACTACTGTTTTAATTAACAACATCCATGAAATACTGTGGTTAGGTTAGATTGTGGAGCATGCACAGCATAAATTCATCTGTTGTTGTTTGTTGGTGTTTTAGGGCCCGTCAACTGCATAGTTCTAATGCAGCGACTGCACTAATGCGACGATTTTTGGTATCAGCGGCACCCAGTTTTCCCAAGCGGCCACCCATGTCATTACTAGCTGAGGTTGCGTTGCTTAACTTCAGTGATCTGACGAAAACTGGTGTGTCCAACGCAACTTGCTGCTCCTAAATTCATCTGTATAGGGCAAGTATTTTTGCCGACAATATAGGAAAACTTAGCGACTCCAGAGAACAAGTTGAGAAGGGCCTAAACGACATTAGAGGAACGATAGAAATGGGAGGGCAAAAGATAAACATGAAGAGGACAGTATTTAGCTTTCAATTGGGAAGGACAGGAAAAGAATGGTGACGTACTATCTAGGAGCGAACTGGTGAGAAAGGTGCAACAGGTAAAGTACTTAGCACCAACATTCCAAAGCAATGGAGAGATACTCTGATGTGTCCCATAGAATCAATGGGGAATGGTTGAAGTGGAGACAGGCAAGTGGAGTCCTGTGTGATAGGAGGGTCCCAATCAATTTGGAAGGGAAGGGCAGTGGTTAGGCCAGCTATGCTATATGGATGAACGTGTTGGATGGTGAGGAACAGCCACGTAAATAGAATGCAAGTAGCAAAAATGCTAATGCTGCGATACATGAGGGTGGGGGACATCCCGGAAAAAAATAAGGGAGAGTAGATTGAGGTGGTATGGACACGTAATGAGAAGAGGGGAGGAGGAGCTCGTTAGGTCCATACAGGAGTGCAGGTGATTGGAAGCACCCGGGGCAGGTTGAGACCGAAGCAGACGTGGGAGCAGGTTGTCCGTAAGGATATGGTAGTGCGTGGGGTAGACGGGGACCTGGAGGAGATAGGCGGGAGTGGAGGGCTAGAACCCGCAGACCCAACCCTGATGATGATGGTGACATGTGTACACTAAGTCCGGCGTATGATTCGTTTCTTTCTCGATTATTTACGTTGATCTATTTTGGTTTTGAAAACCGTTTGCCGTACGGGAGGCGGACCTCCTACACCTGAGAATTTTACGAAATACATGATAGACGGCTGTCAGAAGCGGGTTTCCAGAGCCCGCAATGCAGGTTGGCACCGCTTCGGATGTTCCTAACTTATTATTAACATTACTCATGTGAAAGTGAATATAAAAAGTACACCTCTTTTCAACAGTCACCACTTTGCTGTCACCAATTCTTATTGGGTCAGCTCTAGGCAATAAGCAATGAAGAACCTTGATCACATCTTTATGTGGAGGTGATCCCCAGTGAAGAGAGCACCCATCTCGGAATCGAACTCGTATCTAGACTACTGAACCACAGAAGAAGGTTACTGTATAAGAGGGTTAAGTTCAGATCAAGGACAAGCTCAAAATAAAGATAGCTGTGAGGAAGACGGAAGGAAGAAACTATCCACAAAATACAGTATAAGATATCTGAACTTGAACCTAACCGGTTAGCCTCGTAGTTGTACTGTCAAACAAATTATCGCCATAAAAAATGCACTTTATTAGATCAACACTTAGGGTGATCCAACTCGGCAATAAAAAAAGTGGGACAGTAAGTTAGCAAACTGATGTTAACAGGGTAAAATACTACCATATTACCTTGAACATCATAATCAAAGAAAAGCTCAGGTTAGGAGATGATACAGGAGAAGGAAAACTTTTAATGAAATTCCATCAAACTACTTTATACTACTATCCATTATATAATCACTATAGGATAAAGCAGGATATAGTCTCAATTGTGAATCCCTGTGGTGGTTTAGCGTTTAATTTCTATCTAATTAAGGTATCTAATTACACCACCAATCGAGTAAAATTTTGAGAGATGGTTAGCCGAGATAGTACGTTTTAAGTTTACCATTGGGATTTCCTTATTGGAAAAGTGGAACATCTTTTTAATGCCATTGTCCTATTTAGGAATTCAAGCGACGAAAGACATTCACTCCTTTTTACCATTTACCATTGTTTATTTCAGCGAAAACGGTGGTGGTAGTGGCAGTGCTGTTGGCTTTGCACATCAGTGAAGCCAGTTTTCATTGAGATCGTAACTTTAAAATTCCCTTGTAGTTTGAACACCGCTCACTTGAATAGCTTCAAGTGTAACTAAATTTACTATGAAAAACAAACAGTGAATATGCAGCAGATATTCAGTAGGAATTGGTTGTTGTTCCTGTCCAAAGGAGAACTTTTTAACGTATGCCAAATGTGTCGACTGATTGATTGACTACATCAAGCTTTTTGTTTTTGCTACTGTCTAAAAAAAAGGTAAATACTGTATTTCATCACTTAAATTTAATTTTATATAAAAAAAATGTGGCTCAGTGGTTAAATAGTCCATTCATGGCTGTTGGTTCGATCCCGGCCAAGGCGAATAGATGGCTCCTTTCTGAGGTGTAATTTTGATCTCCTAAGTGCGCCTTACGTCAGTTAAGAAGTAAAGCCGTGGTCCTGTTTGGTGTTGTACAATGTCACCAATGCAGCCTTCCTTCTGGTGTCGGTAAAAAAATGAAATCGCCTCAGCAGAAAGAAGGTAGGCCGACGTGAAATAAGCACGGATTTTGGCATTAGGTCGGCAGCCGGATAGGTGAAAATACCGTCCAAAAGAAGAAATAGGCACCCGATCCTGTCATATGCCATAAAAAGGGTTAAGAATGATGATTATTTCCGGAAATGAAAAACTTTATTTCTAACCACGTATTTATACTTCTAACCCATGTCCCGTCTATGGCAGGCTCGGATGAAATTGAATTGACAGTGTCTTGTACTTTATCACAGATTGCAGCTAACATGACTTGGCATCCTTTTACGACCATGCAGGGATACAGTGGGTTAAATTATTATACTCTGAGACCTACAGTGAAACCCTTTACAATTGCACATTAATTCCAAATATTAATTTACTTAAAATGAATAGTAGCATGTTCATTTTCACGCATTTAATGACAAACCTTGAACAGCATTTCCTTCTTTGGTATGGCCATATCCTGAAGTTGAGAGGACGCTTTAGTAGCTTGTGCATTTTTGCATGAAGTGGGGGGGGGGGCAGGGTTGTCCGTTTTGCATCAGTGGTTGGTTGATTCTCGCTGGGTCGTAAATATACTATAATAGGTTGGTTGATTATCCCATTAGTTAATTAGCGTTGACCACGTACATCTTATTGTTATTTACAACTAGGAATTCTGGTAATCTGCGCAACATTCCTTCTACGTCGAAAGGAAAAACCTTAATAGTTGTCAGAATTATTACTGTACCAATAAAATAAACTCGGGTTTCCGCGGCCACCTGTTACATCACATGTTAACCATAAAAGAAATTAGATTCTTCAGTAAACAGCTTCCAGTCAACGAATGAATTTCAGTTTTAAAACCGGTCCACAATGCCAGAAAAAAGTTGAGAAATATGAATGTGAAAGGATATTCTGGGAAAAATTTGCCATACTATCAAATGCTTCAATCACAATCTATTCCGTTTAAGATAACAGATTAATTATTATATACAGTAAATTACTTTTATACTTTACAATAATCGTGCATTCAATATTTACGCCATCAAAATTAAATTTTCAGAACGTACTTGCATGGTATATTTTTAAGTTTACTTAACATCTCTCCATTAACAATGGCAAATGCAGTGCACTGAAGTGAAAAGGGTGTCGAAGTCCTGAGCATAAGAACCTGTTGAGCACAAGAAGTAAGCAGAACGTTAGCCAGGGAGATGCCATAGCCTAGAACTTACAAGCTAATTTTATCAATATCGTTAAAAAAACTAATCTGTAAAGTGTCACTCCTACTGCCAAAAATGGTACAAACCCCATCATAAAACGTTAATTCATCCACAGGGAGTCGCAAGTCACAGGGTGAAAACCACGAACCTAACTTTAACTACCCGTTTGAAGAGCTGAGACTCTTTCAAAACATGCAGCGAGAATTATAGCTTTGGGAAAGTCAGCAGAGATAAGCTTTTGAAGTTTGTCATCCATACTTTCCGCAGGCCGAAATACAAATCATGTCTAAAAGTCGGAATCAGGATTATGTCAAAATAATGTCTTTTGACAGAGGAACATTATTCAGTTTTCAAGATTTTTTTAAACAACGATATGCTTATTGGTCCCAAGGATGGTTCATTTGTAGAAACCCTGAATGTGAGACCTTGTGTTAAGGTAGCCTTTGACAAGTGAAGTTCATTGTTACATCAGGTTCATCAAGCAAATTATCAATTCCAACAATTAATCAACCACTGAAGTTAAACTTACTAAAAATAGTTCAATACATCTGCTGCTTATATCTGATGACTAGAATAGCCTTAAGATGAACACAATCTTAAACATGTCCATCGTTGTTTCGCTTCAACAATAAAATAGGTCACAGGTGATGAACGAGGTAGATATAGTTGACCGACTTAATTTCAGATTATGTTTATTCAATAATAAACCTTTTTTCGCCAGCTTCTAATCATCAATTTGACTTTCAACTAATTTGATAATTGGTAATTCTTTAACTCGTGTTAGCAATCAACGTTTATACTTATAACGAAAAATCGGCTATGGATTTTGTACTGGCACAAAAGACTTAGACCTCACCATAAGGCTCAGGTGAAACACCGAAGGTGTCCGCCATTAGGGGACTAAACGACTTAACGGCATACACACCTTCCATTACCGCATGCTAAAGGTCAGTGGCGTCGCTAGGGCTGCTAAAGGTTCTTTTACCTCCAGGTGGCCATACTGCATTTTTCTCCGTGTAGAAAGGATTTGTTCAGTGATGGATCAGAGTAGGCTCAACAAGTGCTCGCTTAGGGCCTCCAGGAGCTAGCTGCTTCAAATCTATGACTGCAAATCTTTAAATTATGTATTTTCAGGGAAAAACGATTGATTGACCAATCAGCAATTTCATTAAGTAATAAATTAATTTGATAGTCTTACTTCATATTTCGAACAAGGCGGTCTCTAAGTGCTTGATCCGCCACTTGGTTCGTTCATGTGTTGGTGCATCGTGCAAGTCAGTGACCTAATGGGATCATCGCCTGTGTGACACACACCCCGGGATCGAACTTACGGTCATGTGTTTAACTCAAGGACGATATCAGATGAGCTTGGGAAGGTGGGCAAGCAATCAGGACCAGTGCTAGGGTCTTCCACGCCCAAGGGCGGATCCAGAGGCTGGCTCAGTAATTATGACTCTGGGGGGGGGGGGGGGGGGGTTATGTTTCTGAAGCAAATTGTAGGTTTCAGCCAGTCCGAATTCCCAAAGTAGCCAGGCCTTCGGTATGGCCACAGGGGGTGGGGGGATCACCCCGATCACCCCCCCGTGGATCCGCCACTGTCCACGCCCACCTATGCATCTTCAATAAGCGCCCCTCTAGTTGTTGAAACATCGAAATGGCGCCCCTTCTGTATTGGCGCCAGCCTGCAGTGCAGTCTCTGAAAGCCCACTCCACCGACCTTGCAAGCAAATATCAGAAAACTTACAATGGCATTCCACATTGCATTGCATGCGTTTGTCCACATTGACCATACCTTTTGTTGAAAATTGCTGACCTTTCTAGGAGTGCAAAAGTCATATGTCAATAACTAAACTATTGAATGTATTACCTAAACTGTTGACTAATGAAATGGGTTTGACATTTAAGATGCGGCGCTGGTTATCTGCTCATGATCACTATTCTCACCCATATGTCAATGACGAAATTCTTCCAATGCGTGTAAGTAATCCAATTTTTTTTATGATTAATAGAGCTCAAACTAAAAATGAGACATTAATATAAAAATATAAATCCTCCTTTTATATGCATATGCTTTTATCTAAAATAATTTCATTTATGATTTCTTTTAAAGGGCTACTGGAATAATTACAAATGTACCCATGCTCATAGTTCTCCTCTACGTCTAGTTTACGTGGTTTTAATCATTTTGGTGCTTGGTGTTGGGGTTTTAGCCATCAATGTTTATCAGCTTCATATTCTTCAATATGAAAGTAAAAGTATCCACCAAGCAATTCCCAGTGTGGAAGCTCGAGGTGATCTTACAAATGACTTTCAAGTAACAGATGCACAATCAAATCGACAGAACGACATTGTTCAACCACGTGTATGGATTCATGGACGAAATCTACAATCTGGTTATCTGAATCACGTTTTTCAAGTTTTTCGTAGAGTCGGTTTCAATTATGGCTACGCCCACACCAATTGGGACGTATTATGGGCTCATGACTATCCGTTTAGTGAATTGCAGGACATCATCAAAGATCTCAGGCCATGTCAAAAGGTCGACATCGTTTATGTACTAGTTCACACTTCCTTTTACACCATAAATGGCCATCAAAGCTTTAATATACTATTGTACTGTAATGCATTTGAATAATTCAAACTGAAACAATGCCGAATATGAAAATATTTAGATGCATGATAATCACAATTTTATGAGGAAATGGGGACACCCAAGGAATTCATGGGTTAGGATAATGCAGCTTTTTTCAAGTTATAGTCATCCTTACTGCGGTATTTTTAGCAATTCTCCCAACGAATTAAATGCAGGAATAAGAGCAGCATTTAGATCAGGGGCCGTCAACCAAAGGCCTACGGGCTCCTAATTTCATTTGCAGAATCCTTTTCACCTGAATAAAAGTTTTGGAACCCTATAGCTATTACTGATTATAAATATTAGTTAAACAATTATTTAGAGTTCAAAAACTATGCGGGGTGACAAGGAGAGATATCGCGAGGACAAGCACTGGTGTTTGGATGAGAATCTTGGAAATAGGAAGGATTGGAGGACCAGAATTCCCCGACCAGTAGCGTCACTAGGGGGTGCGAGCCGCACCGGGTGACACCACTCGCACCATTACAAATAGGATGACACCAAAGCAGAAGAAGCGACTTTTTTCGGGAGAGGGGATGACACCATGGCGTCACCCGGTGCGGTGACGCCAATCCTAGCGACGCCACTGTCCCCGACTATCGAAAAACGGGATAGGATTATGATTATTACCATTGCAAAGACTTGTGCAGGACAAAGTTAAGGAGTGGGGGTTAGGGCAGTGGCGACAGGGTATGGAGGGAAGGACGGCAAAGAAAACGCTAAGGATGTATGGGAACAAGCTTAACATAGTGAGGGAGGTAATTTATGACAATACGTGGGAGAGCTCACTTCTGTTTCGGGCAAGAGCTGGGTCACTGGAGACGAAACAGAGGATGACAAAGATCACAGGTGGAGAAGAGGGCTGTGGATTATGTGGGGGCCAAGTGGAGGACGTTAGGCATGTGATACTGGCTTGTCCGGCGCTGGATCACTGCAGGAGGGGTTGGGGAACCCCCACCTTGGAAGAGGTTCTGGGGTGGAGCGGCTGGAATGGGTGCGGAAGGCAAAGGTGTTGTTAGGGTGCTGGTGGAGATCTAGGCAAATTGGTCCAGCATGAAAAATCTCCCTAGTAAGGTTTCCGTCACAAAGGATTACATATTCATATTCATATCAGTTTAACAGATGAATGTGGCCCGCCATCACCCGATTGTACACATCAAATCATTCACATACAGTATAATTGTACACCAACAATTTCGTTAGACACAATTCAATTATTAATTAATTCCCAATTATGCCGCAGTTACTGTAGGGACGATTATTACTGTATTATGATTTACATTTACATACAGGGTGTACACCTACATATCATGACACACTTCTTTCTGTTTATTAGGATTCGAATTATGAGTGTTTATGTAATTTTCAGGTAAATCATTTCCCTGGATCAGGCTACATTACAAACAAAGTAAGCTTAGCAACATCAAATATAACTTACATTCCAACAGCATTTCGGATGCCAAATGATAAAGACGCCCTATTTAACTACGTAAGTAAGAATTTTAAATTTACTGTCTATCAAATCCATTTCCGATTTGCACTCCAGCCAAGTAATGAATCTGTACTCCAGTACTAACCAGGCTGCGTTCAAAACCGTCATTTCCGTCAGTCATTATTCCATTTACAATATACTGTACCTTTTAAGGTACTGTGAACTTCAAAGGTGAAAATTTAAGAGTTTGATAAAATCAAGAGCATAAATTTGAGCATTTTCATTTGAAAAAATTCCAGTGAAACGTATAGTACATTTCCCTTAAGTCATACGGAGCCCTGATCTGGACTTGTGTTTTAGCACAGGGGCCGGCAAACGTTTGTGAAGATTCAGATATTATCAATATTTTTTATGATTTGCAAGACAAAATCAAGGTTGTGTATGTACTGATAAAACGAAAAAAAAATACTGAGAATCCTCGGATTTGTAGAGCCCCCTGCAGTAAGTCAAACTTCAACGACTGAGCGTGACTGTTTGTTGAGTGCATTTTTCGTATGGACAGTGACTTGTATTAACCAGATTACTATCGGTCATATTGCCAATAGTTAACGAGCTTTCCAGAACAGAAAACAAACTATGAAATAAAAGCATGATTACACATCTTGAAAAATATCAATTATCCATGTACCCGAGAAAAACACAGTTGGAAATACACTTTCATTCAACTATTACTGTATATCAATGTTTCTAGGCGAAAGTCCATCCTCATAAGATATTTGTACAGAAAAACAACAAACATAGAGGAATTAAAGTGGAAGTGTTGACCAAGCTAAATTTCACTCAAGAAGGCTCGTTCATTCAAGAATTTATTCAAAATCCTCTTCTTATTGATGACAGGTAATATTATATTAATAAACATATTCATTTGTAATTAGCAAACTTAAACAAATATTTCTATTTCTAAATCAGAAAATTTGATATTGGAATTTATACAATTATCACATCGATTGATCCTCTTCGAATCTATATTTATGATGGGGATGCTCTTCTTAGGTACCTCAATCTTTATACAGTATAACTAGTGACTTTAAGTTTTTGTGAGCTCATTATGAGAGTAATGTTTTGTATTATTGTTGAGATTTTGTCCTGTACAGTACCATCCATTCGATGCTGAAATTTTAGACAAGTACGTTGTCGGAGATGATTACTTACCAACTTGGGAGGTATTGAGCTGGTTCCTCATTTTTAATACAAGCAGATATTTTTTTTTGCAATTAACTCACACAAAGAATTTTTTGAATATCTAATGTAGATGCCATCTCTTAAATATTACTACGAGACATTAGGCTACACGATGAAAGAATCCCTAAACGCATATTTGAAATCGTTAGGTACTTATTCTCTGTATTTTGTGGTTCCCTATATTTGATGAATAAAATTTGTTCATCTCCTTTCAAGGCAAAGATCCGAAGATAATATGGAGTCAGACTGAAGATGCAATTAGACAAGTTGTTCTTGACAAAGAACCGAAGTTAATCGAAACAACGGCGAAATACAAATCATCAAAGTAAGTACAGTAACATCAAAATTCAGCTCTGGAACATTATGTTTCTAATTTACTCCACTGGCTTGTATGTTGCTAGAGACCTACACAAACAGGGATTTCTGATTCTCTTCCAGACACTCCCTAAAATCAATTTATTCTTGTGATTTCTAGTTCCCCTTGACTACCAACTTACGCTTCAATTTGATGTCACAAGACCATACTTGCTATTATCATCATCTCACCCTTATCCCGCCTTCGGCAGGGTCGGGTCTGCGGGTTCTTCCACTCCCGTCTATCCCCCACCAAGTCCTCCTTCACCCCACAAGCCTCCATATCCCTTTGCACCACCTGCTCCCACGTCCGCTTTGGTCTTCCCCTACTCCTAGTGCCCCCAATTACCTGCTGTCCCATAATGGGCCTAATAAGTTCCTCCTCTCTCCTCATCATATGCCCATACCACCTTAGCCGATCTTCTCTCATCTTTTCTGTGACGTTTCCAACCCCCAAGCTACCTCTAATGTAATCGTTTCCGATTCTGTCGGCTCGTGACACCCCACTCATGTAGTGCAGCATTCGCATCTCAGCCACTTGCATTCTCTTTTCATGGTACGGCCTAGCTGCCCAACACTGAGCCATACAGCATAGCGGGCCTAACGACAGTTCTGTAAACTTTATCTTTCAACTTTACTGGGACCTGGCATTTTCTCGTCCTTATTTTATTGAAGACGACTGGGAAGGACGAGAAGGCTTCTTACTTCTCGTCTTTCGTCCCGAGATGCCCACGTTACGAGAAATTGCAAAATCTCTAATGTATGTGAACTAACTAGCTCATGTTATCATGTTATTACTTTCAGGAACTTCTTTGAACTAATGAGGTTCGACTTTGTAGTAGACCAAGATCTCAAAGTATACATTATGGAGGTTTGATTTAATTTTAATGCTTATTGATATTGAGTTGATTTCTGAATATTTAAATGTATGATGTAAGTGAAATTGCTTGGTACACTTCACCGTGACCACTATTTCGGATTGCCACTAACGGCTCTACTTGTACAAACGATTTTTTTCTCAACCTCACTTATATTTACTTTTTT
>JAAFCE010006949.1:20127353-20183485 GCA_013389805.1 Trigoniulus corallinus | reverse complement strand
TTTTTTCTTATTTTTTCAGGCAAATATGTCTCCTAATTTATCATCCTTGCATTTTCCAAAAAATAAATTATTATATGAACAAGTCATCTACAATGTTCTTAGTCTAGTGGGCCTTGCTCATTGGTTACACACCAGAGGAACAGAAAAATCGGAGTATAGTACCACCTGGATCTGTGATAATTTTAGAAATCACTGTGATCCTTAAAATTAATCGTCGTAAAACCTGATTTCGTAGATCAGAGGATTTGAAAGACATGAGGATATCCTTAAAAGACCTTGTCATCAATGCAGATATGTGCAACTCCAGCGTTTGCCGTCAAAACTGCGAAATTCAAGAGTGCTATTTTTGCCTTCCGTGTTTGGATCATCAATGGATTGAGATTCTTCGTGATTCTTACAACGAACATGTTTTCCGACATAACTGTCACCGAATTTTCCCGCCTCCTCTGGTAATCCGTTGTTTTTTTTTTGTTTTTTTTTTTTTTTTTTGAGAAAAAACGTTGTTACATTTGCAAAGGGCAAATTGAATACGGTGGCTGTCCTGGCTGTTTTTCCCCTGTCAGGGTAGGGAGGAAAACATTCCTAAGAGGGGCACTCAAGCTGAAATATCACTCAGCTAATAAGTAGGTTAAAAAAGTTATCTAGAAACCATCAATACACTGGCTTTCTCACTTTTCATTTATACATAAAACAATGTTTAGATTTTCCTAGTCAAATTAAAACCTATTTTCATACTTTTTAGAGGATTGGAGACGGACGAGAGTTTCCTAATTCGACAACAATGAAATTGAATAGGAAAAACGCATTGCTGACAACATGGTTTCGTGGAAAGTGTCTTCAAGACTCAACATGGTGCCAGTAGGATTTGTACCAACACCTTCTTCTTTGATTGTTCATTATTTTTTTTAAAGCTGAAGTTGAAGTAAGAATTGCATATTGTCTAGATGCCCATTAGTGCCCAGATGCCCTGATTTTTAGAAGTTTGTCCTGAATTTAGAGTTTGCATCCTTATTTTGTCCTATAATTAGAGTTCCCATCCTGATTTGCCCCGAACTTTTGTAAAACTTTACAGGGCCGTAACGAGGGCGTGGCGAAGAAGGCGGCCGCCACGGGCGCAACTGGGTTTGGAGCGCAAAATGTTTGTTTTTTGTCATTATTGCGTTACGGGCAAGCGAAAGTTAGACATTTGCCACAGGCGCTTCATACCCCCGTTACGGCACCGAAATTTTATGACAATCAAGGTGAACGTTAAATGAAAGTGCTACCGGTATATGTTTGCACTACTTGGTCGGTGTTAAAAGTCGGTGTTGAATATTTATTGCCATGAGAAAATCATTGTTTGATTAAATTAAGAGTTAAATTCGTTACTAGCGAATGTATTTTATAATTTACTGTATTACTTTGAAGCAAAGGAATTCGTTGATCTGAAAATTCTAGTTAGAATCATTTTTTCGATTCCTACATCCAACGCGGCTGCATTTCCGTGTGCAAGAAGCAGTGGGCAGATGGTCGAAATCGATTGGATGTGAAATGTTCATTTGAAATTAAAATAAGTAATTCTTTATCCCGTAGGGAAATTAGTAAATGTGGTGTCTAATAGTAAATACGTATGAATATGATGTTTTATTGGCTTCGTCCGGGAAGTAAACGTTATCTTGAGAAGTGCTACTTTAAAAAAACTGTCCTGATTCAGGAAACAAGGTATCGGAGTACCCTATTTATGCATCGTGTGAGGTTTTCACCTCAAATCCATGTTTAGAGCTACTGTATAAAGTTCAAAACATACGTACCGGTAATTACAGTAAAACCTCTCTATGGGTACACCTCTAATCCGAGGTACCACTGTACAAACACTACGGGTGATAGGTTTGACCTTCTTTACGTCATATCCGATAGAAAGTGAACGGCCAGGTTCGAAGCTGTACTCAATCATAAGATTAAGGCCCAGTACACACATCCGATTTTTACTCGGGCGGCATCGTAATTACGGCATGGGATACATTAGTTGCAATGAGGGAGTACACACATGGGAGCACCGCTGCGGCCCCGCAAATCGGAGTTGCAGATCCCTACGGTTACCGTAACGGCGCCGCATACGCACATTCGGTCGCGTAGTACCTCTTGAGTGCTGCACACATCCGTCCATATCGTACTGTAAGTGCGGTTTCTTTGATTTACTATTCCGTAGGCAAAAAGTGCACACCTGCAGGAGTTTTTCAAATAATGTACTGGCGACATTTCACCGCATGTGTGCATTGGATTGTTGCGGCTTCGCAGTGCAACCAAGGTGAATCTGTTCCCCCATAAGACCAGAATTGAGGCATGAGTTATACAGTGGTAGTTTAATATTTTTTTGCAAATAATTTATTAATTCACGTCTCCAAAACGAGACATTAATCAAATATTATTCCACCTCGCTCTAACATCGTAAGAATATTTTCCGTTAAGACAAATAATGCGAAATGATTATGCGTAGTCATAACCTACAATTAGCAGGCATTCCTATTATGGTTTAAAGTCTGTTCTGGGACTTTAAGTTACTGGCAACTGCACTTTCACCAGTGCTACTTAATATATTACATGGCTGTACAGACGTTTATATTTCTCATAAATTAATTTGCTCATAGAGAAAATTTAAAAACGTCGACTGTCAAGGTGACAAAGTCAACTTTGCCCTGTTTTAATCTCTGTTGGTATTAGCGACATCTGTTGGAAAGAGCAATGCCTAAGGACGTTAGTAAGATTCATATACCAGGGCTGTTCAATTATCACGTGAAACAATTCAACAAGCTAGTAAACATATAAAAAGTTATAATTTTGTTTAGTTATACTCAAATTACGATGCTTCATATCAATATAATGTATTAGAATAACAAAAAATACAATCCTATTCTGCCAGAATTTGTGTCTGAGGACAAGCTTGTCATTTTTTGAAAGGCCCTAAATCGGGTATTTAAATTATATTGGGCACGAAAATTTAATTAAAAGAGCGAATATTTTTGGCAGTGTCGTTTATCTGGAGTCCTGACTAAATTAAACATGCTTGATGCCGACAATACTTGCGTTAAACTCAATAACGGCTTAGAGATGCCTATCATTGGCCTAGGAACTTTTCAGGTGAGTGGTCAGTCACTTGGCAGTAATTGAAAATTAAATAATTACCGTAGATAGTACTTTAGGCCTAATGTTCTAACTCTGTTGTCGTGAAACATCATCACACTTTCAGGGCCGGCTTCATGGGTGTGCGTCCTGCACACCGACACTGCCATAGGCGTCTGAAAAATTAGAGTTGGTGTTTAGTTTTTTTAGCGATACACTGTAGAAGTGATGCAAATGTCATCGATGAATTAAAGGCTAATTAATTTCCATAATAACAAGTACTGTATGTTACTGAACCGTAGCTCTAAGAAGGCGTCGGAAGGATAGCAAGCACACGAGTTTAACGACCTGGTGTATACGTTGCCTTTACGACCCCTTTGCCAGTGTTCCTTATAGCCAAATTTGGGAAACTAATTACTTTACCTACTGTGGGTAAACGACATTTCGGTAAAATAACGTCAATCCCCTTCCACCTATTTTTCTACCAAGTTTGAAGTTACAACTACAGTAAGTTGATCGGTAATGCAAAGTATTGTATAAGTGTTAAAGACGTCCTACACATTTTACGTATGACCTTCACTCTGCAGCGCTATTTAAGTTTCGCCAATTATTAATATCATTTAGTTCAAGGCTGGTGTCGTGGTAATTTAATTCTGTTGTCTCTCTACTACTATACAAATATTAGTAGGTACTGTCATAAGGTGTTTGGTTAGTGTCGAGTTATTGAAACCGTCCACCCCACATGCATCCCACGTCCACCTCTCCCTACCCCGGATGCTTCCAACCACCTGCATTCGTGTGATGGACCTAACGAGCTCTTCTCACTCATTACATGTCCATCACTTTGTTCTGCGATGTCCCCCACTCCCAGGCTACCTCTAATATTGGTACTCATTCCTAATACTGTACTACCAGCTCTCGACACCCCACTCATGTGCTGCAGCATTCGCATCTCTGCTACTTGCATTCTATTTACGTGGCTCTTCCTCACTGTCCAACACACTGATCCCATAGACTGTACATAGTTGGCATAACAACTGCCTTGTAAAACTTCCATATCAACTTGATTGGGACCCTCCTATCACACAAGACTCCACTTGCCTGTCTCCACTTCACCCATGTCATGTTACACCTGAGATGAACATCCTGTTATGGAATTCATCTGGTAAACAGTAAAATTTCTTTTGTCTCAAGTTTGAGAATGATGCAGACAGGGTGACTACAGCACTTAAGACTGCGTTAGAGACTGGTTATCGACACATCGACACTGCTTATTTGTATCGGAATGAAACTGTAATCGGTGAAGTAGTGAATGAAGTGCTGGCTGAAGGAAAATTTACTCGAGAAGATCTTTTCATAGTAACAAAGGTAAGATTACGAACAGGTTGGGTAAGTCCAACACTTGCAACGCGATTGAGACTCCTTACACATCAAATCGGAACCGTCTACAACAGCATAAACTGTACCCCTAAAGCGGTACAGCATTTTTTTTTCAGTATTTTTTTTACCAAACCATTCACTAACAACCACTGAACTTAAAGATGATAAAATAAGCTTGTAATTCTTCTCTATCAGAAACTGTATTCTGGACCAATCACGTGGGTGGCCACCGATTTTGTTAAAACTCGTACTTTCGAAGTTTTTCCCTGCTGCATTCTGCTCCGATTTGATGTGGTGTGCAGCGTATCCTAAGAAATTTTGGTATTTAATAATTCTAACATTTCACCTATGAAGTAATTTCGTAACTCTCGTACTTTCCTACCTAACCGTTTCCCTCATTGGGTTTTACAGTGTAAAATCGCATGGTTTCCTTCACTAAACATTAGTAGGGCGGATACTCTAATTAGATTCAATTTCCGTTAAAATATAGTTACCAGTAAATGGCATGCGTCCTCAACATGTTCAGCACTTTTTGGAGTTATCGTTGAAAAACCTTAATCTTAAATACGTAGACCTATATTTGATACATATGCCTATTGGATTCCAATATGTTAGCGACGACAACACTTTTCCAACAGAAAATGAATTTGCGAAGATGGACAACTCAACCGACCTCGTAAAGATATGGCAGGTAATAATAAGACGGCAGTTTGGAGTTATAAAAACGTTGTGCACAATAACCTGTTTTTCAGCCAGTATCAAGAATTGAGGAATCGGCTAGAGCTTCTCGGGCTCTAGAAACAAACTAAGATTGAGCCCTTATCAGTGCCTGCCTTTCTAAGTGGGAGGCCCAATCGTCTTCCGTCACGGTTAAGGCATAGCATGGTGTATCAAGAGTTTAAGTTCTGTCGGTACCACATTACCAATTACATTCTATAGACATTAAAATTGCCCCTGTTCAGTGGGTTTTTTTGTTTCGTTGGTGTTTTAGGGCCCGTTGGTGGTTTACGCGGTCATCAAGAGTCCCGTCCACTGCGTAGTTGTAATGCAGAGACTGCACTGACACTGCGCAAATGCGACGATGCTTGGGTACTAGCGGTACCCAGTTTTACCAAGCGGCCACCCATGTTAGTACTAGCTAGGGATGCGTTGCTTAACTTCAGTGATCAGACGAGAACTGATGTGTCCAACGCAATAAGCCGCTCCTGTTCAGTGGGAGGCCCCGGGTGGCTGCCCGAACTGCCGGCCCTTGTACAGGGTTTCCCAAAAGGAAACTGCCATAAGCCATATACTGATGGAAAATGTAAATCTGAGACTAACTTCCTATTAACATGGGTCTCGAAACTATTACTTTGAGATATGCTGTACGACAGTTTGTATACAGTACTAAATTTAAAAAAGTACGCAATTAAATTAACTTTTAACTCGTGTGTAATGTTCTTTGGAACGTTTCGTGCTCTAGTGGCTTTTTCTATCAGCGGTTTCTTTCGGGGAAACCCTGTATAAACTAGAATGAGGTCGAAGCCATATTATAAGAAGCAATGACCAATGCCTTTGTGTGGTTCCTAGACACTTGCCCATTTTGCCTAGTGGTAATCGCAGACCTGAGATCAACTAACCGATAAAGACAGGATTTCTGTCCTGACTCTCATGGGGAAGAAAAAAACTTTCACAACTCCATTCCAATGGCCGTTAAGGGCGAACGAGACAACACAAAGATTGTTGAATCCCAGCTTGGCAGTACGACCAAGAATTTCATAAATCATTGCATTTCAGGCTGCACCAGGCTATATGCTAACGGGAGGTAAAACTGATCGAGCCACTGATAACACTACAAAGGCAATATTTCAGAGATTGACAAAGTGGTTTATAAAACTATGTGGTTTTTGTTGTCTTAGAAAATGGAAGAAATGGTGGATTTGGGACTTGCAAAATCTATTGGAGTATCCAATTTTTCCTGGGAACAACTCGACAGAATTTTAAACATTTGTCGCATTAAGCCAGTTGCTAATCAAGTAGAGTGCCATGCTTACCTTCAGCAGAAAAAGCTACACGACTTTTGTAAGAAATACGATATCGCGCTAGTCGCTTATGCGCCACTTGGATCACCGGGATTAATTGAATTTATGGAAACTGCTCAAGGACTTAAGTATTATAATGTCTCAATTCTCCGAAAATCGCAAAAATGTTATCTCTAATTTTGCACATTTTTACTAGGTTGGAACTCCCAGTGTTGTTGGATGATCCTGTCGTGAAAAGTATAAGTGAAAAATACAAGAAAGCGCCATCTCAAGTAAGAACCCTGAAAAAGGTGCTTATTTCTAACTTCCAATATCACTAACTGATATTCTTACAAAATCATTAGGTGCTGTTAAGGTGGCAAATTCAAAGAGGAGTCGTTGTTATACCAAAGAGCGTTAAGCCCAGCAGAATCAAAGAAAACTTTGACGTAAGTCCTCAGATTATTGTTTTAATAAATGCTCACCCATGATTGTAATGACATATGGTTGACATAACAGATATTCGATTTTAAACTTGGTCCCGAGGACGTCACAGCAATTGATGCTTTAGACAAAAACGTCCGAATGTACAGCCTCTGCTGGATGAAAGGGCAAGTATAGTTGGCCGCTATCTTGTGAACGTATATATAGTATACATTTTTATATAGTTTAATACAAAATTAAATTTTAAACTATGTGGACATCACAGGATGGAAGTTCATCCTGAATACAAAAAATGGATCGAACATCAATGAAATACAACGTCTTCTTAAGTCGTAGTCAAGAAATTCTGCTGATAGATAAGTTTGCCCTGCCTCTTATTATGATCGAACCTAGGGAACGATTCTAGTCCTTCATCCACGTTATGCCCTACCTAAATATTTTGTAGACATTGTCCTAGTCAGTCAACGTGTTGGGTGAAGGAAATTAAACTCGTGGATTGCCTTTTGAAGTATACGTTCAGAGTACAAACTATGTTAACTAATCTCTTTCGATTATTATTATTATTATTGGTTGTTAAAAATAAACTAATTATTAACATATTCGTTAACTATGCGTCTTTGTCATGTTTATAAGTTTATACTTCTTAGTAAAGAGAAAAAAACTTGAATTGTATATTTTGATAAAGTCCCAAACCTCGGTCATCGGTGAGGCTGCGGACTGAGCTCAACAAGCAGGTTAACTACGCATTGAGCTCTGACATCATAGTTGTAGTAAATATTAATTAAAAAGTAAAGCTTCTACCAAAAACTTTGTCGGTATAAACCAGCGGCTCTTAGTGGTAACTGAATACGGGTGAGGTCCTATAGGCAGGAATTTCGCCAAATTACGTGTTTCTTTTAAGAGTAGAAGATTGTTCTTGTGCTGGTTCACCCTACTCGACAGAAGTAACTCTACTCTTGTTCCCAGAAAAATTACTCAATACAGTAGTCAGTTTGTTACGCGAACGAGTGGGGGAGCCGGCCAAGCAGCCATAACGGGCCGGATCCCGTCGAAGCTGCTCACGGGTGAGGGGGCGGTAGGAGTGGGGAAATTAGCAGAACTCTGTTCTCAAGCAGCCAACCAACTCTCCTCGAAAAATTTCGCATTTACTCTCCACAAACAAGGCGGACAACTAAAAAAGTGACTGCAAGTGTTGTTCTCTGAAAGATAATTGCTTTTAAGATAAGATTGTTTTAAAGTTATGTAATCACAAGCATGTTTTCTCGGCGATATTTAATAATATCAAACATGACAATGAGAAAATGGGTTAAAATGACTTGCCGAACACAAAGCCTGCTTATGTACCGATCGTAGTGAGATCATTTGTAAAAAACTGCTTTCTCATTTAAAAGGTCACTAGGGATACTACCTGTCGGTTATTCAACGTAATTTCTTATCAATGTAGGAGTGAGAGTCCAAGTTGAAGTCTTAAAATTGGAGATTTTTTCTTCCTGTAGGAATCGTATCCATCCACAAATTTTTTGGTGCATAAAAAGTTCTTTACTGCGCAGTGCGTGCAAACATCATACGGAACTCCATCTTTTAGACGAAGTTAACTTGAGTCCGCAGATGGATCGTGCGTCCGTAATTGCAAATTCGATGCTGGCCACAGCGGTTGCTTCTTCTTGGCGAGGGAGCAAGTGTGCAAGGAGCCCCCAAGTGTACTACTCAATGGATGAGGAAGTAAAGCTATGGTTTGATGTGGCGTGTACGATGCCCTTTTACATGGAGCAAAACTTACGTGTAGATCAGCAAAGTTACCAGGGGGTGAAGTTCGGTCCCCCTAGCTTCGGAAAATCTTTGAGATGGTGACACTGTACACAGTCCACACCGGATACATTGGAATGCTCCGATTGATTGAAAGGATGAACGTCCTAGCTTTAAATTAGATCTAAAATGCAGTCTTGAGCTCGAAAGAAAGCATCTTGCCTCTGAGGTGGGCTGTGACTTTGTCTAAAACAGTTAAGCAGTTTTATTATGAACAAAGCCTTTAATATACAGCTACCCAAATGATAAAATGTGGGCACGTCTCAAGGTTGCTACGATTAGGGAGGCATCCAAACGTCATCATAAATATATTCACGTACTTAAAAAACATTTCCAAATTTTAGAGACTTTCTAATTTTCGGTTTGCTGCTGAACAGCTTTATGCGTGATACAATGTCAACATAACTTCTTCCGCTCACATAATGTCTACGTTGGCATTCCTCATTTGCAATAAAAAAAGATGTGGTTTGTTTGGCCTGGGCGTTGTCCTTACAAATATTATCATTCATATTATTACCACTTTCTTAATCGTGCAAAGGAAAACCAATAAAAATAGTCTATTATGCAGATGCTTTCTGTGCCGAGTCAATACAGGAGCAATCATTATTGTACCTTGTCTGGCCTGTTGCAATATGAAAATAGCAGCCGTTCAGTAACCGGTCACTCACTCGATCTATTGATTAGTTTGTGGCACTAACATTTAAAGTAGCGCCAGGAAGCAGAAATACATACAGTATATTCGTTTCCGAAATGTCAGTTGTCATGTACAGTGTATTCTTCAATCGCGTAACAAGTAATATTCATTGAACTAATTTCATGTATATTTTCAAGGTCAGTCTGAAAAATGCTTCTCTCACACTGCTTCACTTGTACTGTATGTTCACTGAACAGGTATTTGGGACAGAATGAGTGGTTTAAATCTCTGAGGAGAAATGACCTCTCCTCAAAGGTTTAAACCATTCATTTCTGGAGCCACAATAAGTCGAAGGCTAACCACCTCACCATTCACAGCAGGCGGTCGCTGAAGACCCTAGCATTGGTCCTGATCCTTGCCCACGGTTACCCTATCAGTCTGTCTCCATGTATCTTCAACTGCCACCACTAAGCTTCAATGAGGTAGTAACCTTTTTCCAGGTTGCACCTTAGGCGACCTAAGGCGCATCTTGCATGGAACCAACAGCCCGTGACTTGGCCGATTCATAACCTGACCGCCTCATGTCCATCACACAATCACACGTTATCATACTAGGTCTTAGGTAAATGATGAGTTGATATTCCACCTAACACGAAGGTGACTCGTGTCCAGTTCCCTATTTATAAGAGATAAATATGGCAGTGGAGCCACTTTTGGGCTGCTTACAGAACTAATAGTCTATTGTTCTCCGAGTGAAACCGGGTCTCTAATGACCTTGTAGTTGACGGGACCTTAAACACAAACAAACAAACAAAATCCGAGTGAAACGCAATTCAGTACCAAGGAGAAGCAACGGGGGACTGACGGGGGGATAAGAGCGAGCGTGTCAGAAGAGCAGAAGAAATGACGTAAACGCATGAACATTACTGGTCGCCAACCGGATATCATAACCCTTTGAATATTTCTTCCTATATGCTTGGATAAAGTACAATTACACGTTTAATACTTGAGGTACTAGTTGTGTTCTAAATAAGGAGCACTGAAATTGTTTAGTAATACTTTAAGTACTCTGTCTGGTAAAGATTAGCTTATCTACTACATTACATATACAATATTGCATTAAGGTTAAAAAGTTGCACTGCCGACTTGAAGCTGCAACCAGGGGCAGCGCCGGCTCGTGAGTTTCAGGCGCCTTAGGCAAGTGGGTCCATCGCCGCCGCCCCCATTGATTCTAATACAGTTCTAAATTGTCCAGGCGTCCCTCACGTGCTTGGCATTTGTCCCAAAACCAGCATTTAGAAAAGGCTTAACCAATCAGAGAAATTTGGGAACCCCAGGACTATGAACATTTTAAATGACTGATAGACTGCATGGCAAGGAAGTACCTGTCAAATCAGCCGCCTAGTTTGCCTGCCCCACGAGCCGCGTCTGGCTGAAACCCCTTGCTTATTTAACGGAGATCATATTCTTCGTTAGGGCATGATGGGAGTGGCTTATTGCTTTGGACACACCAGTTCTCGTCTGATCACAGAAGTTAAACAAGGCAACCCCAGCTAGTACTAACATGGGTGGCCGTTTGGGAAAACTGGGTACTGCTAATACCCAATAATCGTCGCATTAACGTAGTGTCTGTGCCGTCGCTGCACTAGAATTATGCAGTGGATGGGGCTGTAATGACCTTGTAGTTGAAGGGCTCTAAAACACCAACGAAACAAGTTAGCATACGTTTCTTCAACGGGCACAAAGGGCGAGCTCTAACACCTGAAAATTTTGCCGATCTGCATTTGGATTTATTGTGTTCGAAGTAGAAAAGGTTTTTTTAAGTGCGGGTGACATCTTAAATACAACACGACGTTCGTACGAAAATCCTGCAGCATGGACTCTCGAAATATAACGCGTTAACCGAGCCACCAAAACAGACGGTTCAAGAACTAAGAGTGACTCGGCAAAAAAATATCATATATACAGATATGGATATTATCTTATGCTATACAATTTGGATATAAGAAGAAACTGCATTCTCACTATTTACGAGGTCAAGTAGATCTTGGCAACGTAAACATACCACAGTACGCTTGGAAAGAAACGCCATAAAAGCACTTGAAGTTTTCCCCATGTAGGTACTTTAAGTTCTGTACCGGTTCTAAGACTAAAAACACCAACTGCATGATGCGACTAGAGATACATTTCAAATTTAGCAGTAGTTGCGTCGTCGGCATCAGCACAATCATCGTCATCACACCATATCGTCAATTCATTTTCGCTGATGCCAAAAATATGCATCCTACTTGGTTTAATAGCTTTCGGGAGAATTTCCACCGGCCAATAGAGCACAATTTAACACAATTCACTTACAACAGGGGGGACAAACTGGCGGCCCTTGAAGCCTAGAGTTGCGGCCCTTACAATCGCTATCATGTAGTAAACATATACTGTACAGTCTGCTACTCAGAGGCGTACTCAGCGGACATTTGCCCCTGGGCGTAGTTGGAATGGGTGCCATGTGCCATATTTTGATTAAAACTACAGTATTATCAAATACCATTTCGACAATTGTTATGACAAATAAACTGTTGGGGCTTTTGGTACTTTTAGACACAAATTGCAAAAAATGTTAACACTGCATGGACCTTTTGGCTACGCACATGTCACCGATATGGCCCTCGGGGTGCCCCCAGTTTCACACCTGACCTACAATGGCATTTATCAGCAAAATTTTAATTGATAACGGAAGCTGTGATTTTGTCGAGAAAAAAGTTACAGCAGACATTGTTGGGGTCAAGTGGAGGATGTCAGGCATGTGATATTGGCATGTCCAACGCTGGACCACTGAAGGAGGGGTTCAGATGGAAGAGGTCCTGGGGCAGTGGTGTTGCTGGGGTGCTGGTGGAGATCCAAACATGGGTCTAGCATGAAAAATCTCACAAACAAGCTATCCGTCACAAAGGATTACATATTAGAGAGTTAGTGGTGAACGTCGACGATGACGATACGAACGATACGAGGTCAAATGAGGCAACTGTGCATGCCCGCGAAAAGCAGACCAGCAATTGAGCTTGCGCATTTGCCTCATTTGACCTCGTATCGTCATCGTCGACGTTCACCACTAACTCTCTATTATCTAGTCCCCTTTTGTAACCGACCAATTAAAAATGAATGGTTGTCATCGCTAAAGTAGGCCTACATCTATTCTAAAGTATTTCAGGCCGACTGGCTGGAAACTTTTTGAACCCCTCCTTTATTAACACCGGAAAACTAGCGCCGTCTATGGATAGACCAATATGCGTTTGCACCTTCCAATTGTTTAGCTCACGGGGTTTTTGCTAGGATCACCAACTGAATTGCGATTGCACAATTTGAGATTATAAGATGTCCAAACAATTACGTCATCGAATCATTGTACAAATAATCAGAGACAGCTGAACTTTAAATGCTATTTAACGAGTTACATGAAACTGCTTGTAACGATTATTATCAAGGCACAACACGACAAGTAAGACGTGATAACTTCGTTTGCGCTTGTGGAACGTAGTTCAAGTAGGAAATCGAATTGACTATTCTAGTGTTCTTTTCTGTTTCAAAAATGTCTTATGATAAAAAGTACGTTGAATTAAACAATGGCATTAAAATGCCTATTATTGGACTAGGAACTTGGCAGGCGAGTAAAAACAGTTTATTTTTACCCTACCCAATTGTAATGATACGCTTATTTATATACTTACAGTATACTTAATTTTTTTTTTTACTCTGATTACGATGTTAGTGTTAACATAAGTTCTTACATACTGTAATCGGGGACCTGCATGATTTGTATTTATTTCTGATGTCTCTCGTCGTCTTTGCCCCATGTCTTTTTACGTGGCCGACCGATCTATTTTAATTCATTTCCGGAAAACGTAACAGTAGTCCTCGACGGTGCATTGATCATCAGTACCGCAAAGATGTGGAATGTGTTCCTAACGTGGGGTCTTGGGATCGAAGAACCGACGTCTGAGCCGGCCCCCGGTCGAGGACGAAACTCACGAGGCCAGACTCATCAACAATAGTTTTCTTCTCGGAAACGAAATTCTATCCTCCTATTTTTTATTTGTCGTGTATTAAGCACTGTTTGATCATTTTCATGATTACCTTGATGGCACAAAGACTCTCCTCGATGGCGCTGTGGGTAGCACGCTCTGTAACTGCGTCAGTAGGTCTAGGTTCGATACCGGACCGATGTGGGGGTGGCTTCTTACGGGCGAGAGACAAGCTCCGAGTGCGCCTTCTTTTGAGTGAGAAGTAAAAGCGAGGTCCCGTGTGGTGCACGATGGCATTTGCACGTAAAAGAACCCTCTCTACTACATGCAGCGGATAGATGAGGCAAAATTTCCAGCTCGCCAGCTGGTGGCGGTGGAATGCTCACACGAAGTTGGCACGAACAGTAGACTGACTATAGAGAAGCATAGGAGTTGCAGCTTTGGTTGGCAACCGGTTGCGGAAAAAACGCTGTCAAATAGATCGCCTTTGAGTCAATTCAGTGGGACAAGATGGGTACCCAACCCTGCCATAGGCGGCAAAAGGGGTAGGAGTTGCTTTGCTCTTGCAGTTCATTTTATATATACAGTACTTGTTAATCGGCAAAAGTTTTACAGACGGGGACAAAACAATTCATTTATGTAATTACTTTGTGACGTAGGGAAGTACTGTAAATTTCTTTATAGGTTGCTTAATAAGTTTGAAAGGCAAAGTTTGCAGAACTGTGGTTAGGCTAGCTATGCTGTATGGCACGGTGTTGGGCCGTGAAGAAGGACCATGAAAGGAGAATGCTGTGCTTCATGAGTGGGGCGTCGCGAGCCGACAAAATCCGAAATTGTGTTATGCCGCATTTACACGTTCGCGAGTAAGACGAGGCGAACGTGTGAACACCACATTCCTCACTTACCTTGTGGTTCGCCTCTCCATTCTTCGCGCTCGCCATGAAAGCGGTCTTTTGACACGAGTCAAAGAGGGCGAGTGACATGGAGGCGATTGGAGAATGTCCATCTGGCGAGACATTCGTGAATGTGTGAACGGTCATTCGTATCGAAAGCATGAATGCGAACGTTTCGACGAAAGTCTCACCTTGCGATTACTCCCGCACGTGTAAATGCGGCATTAGACGTAGCCTGGGGAGTGGCATAGGTTGAGGTGGTATGGCCATGGGATAAGGGGGGGGGGGGGGAGGAACTCGTTAGGTCCATCATGGGATGCAGGTGATTGGGGGCACCGAGAGGAGGAGAAGACGACCAAAGCGGACGTGGGAACAGTTTGTATAGAAGGTCATGGTTGGGTGCGAGGTGGATGGGGGGCCTGGTTAGGGATAGGCGGGGTGGAGGATTGAAACCCGTAGATCCGATTCAGCCACGGGCTGTAGAAGGGTGAGAAGGTGATGATGAGGTTGTTTAATAAGTACGCGTTATAACTATCTTTCAGAGTCGTGAGGGCGAAGTGAAGACTGCAGTAAAGACGGCCTTGGAATGCGGTTATCGACACATAGACACGGCCTATGCCTATCAGAATGAAAGTCAAATCGGAGAGGTCCTTAAGGAAGTACTGGACAGTGGAAAACTTAAGCGAGAAGATCTCTTCATTGTCACTAAAGTACGCCTAATTTAAATCTAATATGAAAGTTATATCATTCGGAAAATACTGTGTCGTAAACTAATCATATTGATAAATTCCTAACCCGATAAGTAGAGATATATAAATTTGTGTTTGATTGTTGCTTTATATTTCACACTATCATTTTATCGTTCTATTTCCAACTAGATTTCACACACACAGTGCCTTGCTTACACATTTACTTTGGTCTCCCGCTCCCCCTTTTCCTATAAAATGCATCTATGTGATTGAGTCACCAGATCTTATTCTTCATTTGCAACATGCCCAATACCACTTCACTCTACACATGTTATTTGCAATGCCTTCCATTTAGACTATACTTCATAGGATTATTTCTACAGTATCCTGGAAGTATTAGCAAAACCTTTCTAAATAAAACTAAATTACTACCACCTGTCACGCACCATTACACGGTAGAACCATTACTTTGGTGAACGTCATTGCACAAAAGTGTTGCAGCGAGGTCCATTGCAGTGAGCACCATAGTTGATATCTGCTTGTTTTTGTATTTTTTTTTTACTTTAGTTACCAGTGAATGGCATGCGCCCAGAGCACGTCAAGCATTTCTTGGATGCATCGTTGAAAAGGTTGCAACTTAACTACGTCGACTTGTATTTAGTACATGCTCCTATTGGATTTCAATACGTTAGCGATGACGATACTTTTCCATCAGAAAATGGGGTTGCAAAAGCAGACCACTCAACTGATCTTGTAAAAATATGGAAGGTAAGATTGTACATGCTCCTACTAGCTTGAATTTTGCTTCAGCATTTTGCTCTGATATAATTAATTTATGTCTACCCTCCCCCCTTACACGCATTTCCTTAGTGGTTAAACTTGACACGTCTCCTAGTTGTAAGAGTACAACTCGTGATACTTTCTTTCGTAATGTTAGCTATACTTTTATGTTAGAAAATGGAAGAAATGGTTGATTTGGGACTTACAAAGTCCATCGGCGTGTCCAATTTTACCTATGAGCAAATCCAGAGGATACTGAACGACTGCCGCATCAAACCGGCCACAAATCAAGTGGAATGCCACGCTTATCTGGCACAAAAGAAGTTGTCTGACTTCTGTCAGAAACATGGCATCACCATTACTGCATATGCACCAATCGGATCACCGGGATTAAAAGTATTCATGGAAACTGTTCGTGGACAAAAGTATGCTGTGTTGACAATTATGATTTTCTGTGCTATCATGCACGGTTAACTGGTACGTACCTCAAATTAAGTTTAATGTATCTGATGGATTGTTGGTTTACATTGTGTAGAGTTGAAGTACCGGTCTTGCTGGATAATCCGGTGTTGAAAGCCGTTAGTGAGAAATATAAGAAGACTCCTTCCCAAGTAAGGATGACTAAAAACTACTTCCATTTTTTGCTCACAACCCTGTTTCACTCGTAAGACAGAGGCAGTTCGGCGAGTTAGGATAATAAAACAGAAGAGGTACATGTAGATAGAAAAAGAAAGAGAAAGAAATCCAAGGACATACGGTGTCTAAGGATGAGAAACACAGAAAAATGTGGCAGCGTAGAAAGAGATGAGAGGAAAGGAAGTTACCGGTGAATTGGGTGCCGACCTAATGTTACAACCTTGTGGTCACCTTCATCATACCCATATCCCGCCTATGGCAGGGTTGAGTCTGTGGGTTCTGGCCCTCAATCCCACCAATCTCCCACCAGGTCCCTGTCCACCCCACACACTACCATATCCTTACGGGAAACCTGCTCCTACGTCTGCTTTGGTCTCCCCCTGCCCTGGATGCTTTCAATCACTTGCATTCATGACAAATATTTACCACGGAATTCATAATATTCTGCTCCAGGACTTTCTAATGAAAATGTTTAAATAATTCTTAATGCCTTAGGTGCTTTTGAGATATTTGATTCAAAGAGCCATCATTGTCATCCCAAAAAGTGTGACACCAAGCAGAATTAAAGAAAATCTTGACGTAAGCTGATTGACCAGTATTATTATTTTGATTTAGATATCTTTGCGTTACAATTAACTGTTGGGTTCTGCATTTGGAGACAGGTTTTTGATTTTAAGCTTAGTCCTGAAGATTTTGCTGCTATTGATGGCTTGGATAGCAACATTCGAATGTTTAATTTCAATTGGTTAAAGGGGTGAGGGGAATTTTTACTGTCCATTCGTATTTCATTTGTTATTCATTTGCCTCATCTTGCCAACGTTTTTTCTTTTGTTACAGAATGGAAGACCATCCTGAACACATAAAGTGGCGACAACATTATTAGTAGAAGATAACATTTTTAATGTAATAACGACATATGTAATTACTTCCCATATAATATATAAAGCATTATCACAAAGAAAAGCTCTAATTGTGGCATTCATTTTCGCCCTTTACAAAATAACTAGGAGTCCGAATTGTTCTGCATATGTAGTCTCGGTATCAATTGAGTACTTAAATTTGTAGTAGTGTCAATATAGTGACATTTCATTAATTCAGCATGCATTTTGATGTCAACCCGACATCCATGCTTGACTTCCCACCATGGTCAAAATTAAGATAATGAACCCATTTATTGAAGTTTCTCAAAAACTACTGGACAGAACTTAGTAAAATTTGGATTGTTCAAAACTGGCGTTGCAAGATAGTACCGAAAATGAAGCACACAGATTGCATAGTGCGCCATCATACTATTTGAGACAGTTGATGAGTCCACGAGGGAGCTGCACCAAAGCACTTCTTAGCTGGGCGGCTTCCTCTCAGGTCCTGACACGTAAGGTCCTGAGATTTCTCTGAAGTGAGGAAGCCTGTACCAAATACATTTCTTACTTTCTCTAGAAGAAGAAGAATAAGTAAGAAATGTATTTGGTACAGGCTTCCTCACTTCAGAGAAATCTCAGGACCTTACGTGTCAGGACCTGAGAGGAAGCCGCCCAGCTAAGAAGCCAACGTTCCAACGTCATCCAACGTTCTAGACCAGTGGTCTTCAAACTTTGTCGACTCACGGAACCCTCAGAAATGAAAGACTTATTTGGGAACCCCAACCCACCTTTAGAAAAGTACATCTTGCCGCAGCTAACTAATTTTCCTTTTGACTCACGGAACCCCTAGAGATGTATTGCGGAACCCCGGGGTTCCGCGGAACACAGTTTGAGATCGCTGTTCTACACGAACCATGATTTGTGGAGAACCTGTGTCCCACTTTAACCCCTCCAATATCAGAGGAAGGAATCATTATGGTGGTGGAATGTGTATTCAAGAGGCTTAACTATACGCTTTCACAATCCTAAATTGCGATTTTTTTTTTCCCTTCTAGCAAAGCAACAACTTAAAGCAAAAGTCTATTCCAGTTCTTTTCATTCCAATTATGGTCACACAGTTTAGTTCACCTTTCTTATACTTAAAACGATTAAATTCGAGTGTCCTTGAGACTGTCAGTAGTTGGGGCTCAAGATTCGAAGAACCTTTATGATTCCTGGTTGATACCAGTCTAGAAAGGTTCTGACAGATTTAGACACATCTGACTCTGTCCAGAAATTACTTCTTCAAAAAAGTTGCCAATGTCTTATTGTCAGAATTCTTCTACTCCTTTCAGTAACCTCCACTACTTCAACTAGAGAAACAATAATAATATTCAATGGCATTTCGGGAATATCCCTGCTGGTCCACATGCTCCCCAGTTTCTTTCCGTGGAACTGAACTCTTGCGAACTGCAGAGCCAAAGCTTTAACTTCGACTAAATTTCCAAATGGGGTTTTCCTCTTGCGCAAAAGAAATTAAAAATTTCGGCCAAAGGTCGAACCTATGAACCATTTACTCAAAATTAACATAAGAACTCTGAACATACCACACCAGCACATCGCTAGGTGGCGTTACTGTCCTAGATGAAGAATCAACCGGGAATTTGGAAAAAGTTGTCGTCTTCTAAAATGGCTGATAAGGTAAGACGGCCGTGGGGTCGCAGTAAATTCCGTGGTAAATGGAGAGGTGGTACATATTGGCGAGGTAGAGGGGCTGCCGGTAGAGGTAACAGGAGTAATATTCAATCGTCGGAGAAAGTGTATTTAGGCGCTTCAACAAGTGAAGGTAATTATTTACAATACATTCAACTGTTTACTTAAATGCAAGCTGACAGGTCCGTAATTCAGGAATTCCTGCGAATTTCAAAACATTTCAAATACTGCATCATTGATAGGGGTCTATAGAACGTGGTTTTGAAACCCTGTAGGCATGTTAATGAAATTTGTAATAGAGGATTTAACACTATCTTATGTGTAACGTAGCTGACAGTTACTAATAACTGGTTAAATATTGCAGGAGACACTCAACAGACTCTAACCAGCTATTACTCGGATACTCCATGTCCATACATAGGTTGGAAATTGTATTTTCCCAATGAAGGTACGCAAGTTATTCAAGCAACTAACAACAATTATAAGTGCATAACAAATGGGTTTACTAACAGGTTACAAGCAATCTCATCCATTAATTGATACAATTCAGACATTTGAGAAGTACTTCAAGACCCATTACAGTTACTTTTACAAAAACACGGTGAGAACAGCTCGCAATAATATTGCCGGTGATATACTGTACGTTTTTAAGATTTTTTTAAATAATTAACTATCAAATCTCCAAGGATGACAATGACAGGCGATCATTTATTGTGGACATCAATAAGCTCATTTCAGATGAAGGTAAGGAGCGTTAGTGTGTACTAATGTAATAATAATATTATGCGTTGAAATCTTCCCCTCCTGTTAGAACTTTATGCTAATTTCGAAATATTTTTATATTTTCACAGTGATTAGCAGACGGATCCCAAATGTCATAAATGAATTGATGTCAATGCCAGAAAAAATAATTCCCAGTTTAGGATTGGCAATGCATCAGGTAACTAAATTACATTAGTTTCGGATACTTGAGATTTAATCCTTAGATTTATTACTTGCATTTCATATACGGTGGCATTTCAATCCTGTAGATTTTCCTAGTTCTCATGTACTTGGTTTCAAGTCCAGTCAAAACTTGCACGTTATTACGCGAATTAAATGATTGTTAACGTGACGTTTGTTATTGGTAACCGTCGTGTGTCTATCAGAGCCGTGTTTGAGAATTAATAATTTGTTAGCTTATGTGTCTTGAAGAAGAGCAAGATGACAAACGTTATCACGAGACACAAATCCAGGAAGAGGAAGATTTGCTATCAGATATTGGTCCAGATGACAACGACAAATGTCCAGATGTTGTACATGCCCGTATAATAAATTTAGAATGTCAAACTCTTATCTGTGATCTAAAAGCATCTCATTATGGTAATACCAATGAAAGCAATATTTCATTAAAACAAATGAATATTAGGACGTGATAATTTATCACTATACTGTCAGTTGTTGTTATTATTATATAGGCAAACTGGTCTCTGTAAAAGGAACAGTTGTACGTGTCAGCGACATAAAACCATATTGCAGACTGTTAGCTTTTAAATGTATAACTTGTGGCGAAAGTCAGGTATTTATTTCAGGAATTACCGTTTTATTTTATTTTAAGCTTATAATCTTTGAAACCTTCTCAATAGGCATTTTATTTACCAGATGGCAAGTACAAGGCACCATCTAAAGTTAGTACTAAGTGCTAGTTCTGCTTACCATTTTGGGATAATCAATGCAGTATTAATTTATTTGCACGTGTTTTACTAGTGCATCTCCCGAGAATGTAGAAGTCGCACATTTGTTCCGGAGCGTAGTTCCAAATTAACCAAATTACTTGATTGGCAGAATATCAAGTTAGTATTACCTCGATTGCTACCTATTCTAATAAGATTTAAGAGTTACGTTAAAAATTTAGAATTCAAGAAATGAATGATGCTCGGCAGAAAGCTGGAAGAATTCCTCGTACAGTAGAGTGTGAACTCTTAGATGATTTGGGTAAGAAGTGTACGACGCGCTGCTTAATTTCTATTAAATGTGTCACATATTTAATAAAAGTTATTTAAAGTTGATTCGTGTATACCTGGTGACGTTGTCATTGTGACTGGCGTTGTTCACGTAACTAGCAATCGCGAAGGTAGGTATAAGAAACATTTAAGTTCCTCTTTAAGGCTATTATTTGTGTATAATGCCATTAATTTCAATTTTATGGTTTATATTCAAACAACTTAGGGACTACTCGAAATGAGCAAGACAAATGTATATTTTCATTATATATCAAAGCTAATTCTGTGGTAAACAGTAAAGGAAATATTAGTGGAATAACTACATCAGAAGGTTCATCCTCACGTCCAACAAACAACGTTACAACTGGAATAGGAATGGAGTTTACTCTTAAAGAACTGTACGCTGTACGAGAAATTCATGAACAAGAAAATCTCTTCCGTTTATTGGTAAATTCTTTGTGCCCTGCAATTTATGGTCATGAAATGGTAAAAGCTGGACTATTACTGGGCCTGTTTGGAGGCACCCGAAAAAATGTCGACGATGATAACAAGATAGCAGTGCGTGGAGATCCACATATATTGATGGTAGGAGATCCTGGTTTAGGGAAGAGTCAACTGCTACAGGCGTGTGCTCACGTTTCTCCACGAGGAGTTTACGTTTGTGGAACTAAGTCGTCTACTGCTGGGTTAACTGTCACAATAATTAAAGACAGTAACAATGACAATTCACTAGAAGCCGGTGCATTGGTACTGTCTGATCAAGGGTGTTGCTGCATTGACGAATTTGACAAGATGGGAAATCAGCAACAAGCTTTACTAGAAGCCATGGAACAACAATGTGTGTCAATTGCAAAAGCTGGATTACTCTGCAGTTTGCCTGCACGAACGTCTGTGCTAGCGGCTGCTAATCCGGTTTGTGGCCATTATGATAAGTCCAAAACTGTGTCAGAAAACTTGAAATTCAGCAATGCTATTCTTTCACGATTTGATCTTGTATTCATTCTTTTAGATAAGGCTGACGAAGTAAGTACAGTATTCATATCCTCTAGTTATTACACATGTGGTATCTTTCTGTAATTTAAATATTTCTTAGGAATTGGATAGTAAACTTTCTGAGCATGTCATGGCTGTACATGGAGATCCTCTAAAGTCCACTGTTCATGAAAAAGTCTTTTTCACACCCAAAAGGCTGAAGGACAATAAGGCCGAAAGCAGCGACAGGATCGATTCTCATTTAAGGTTTTAAGGGATTGGTGCTGCCTTTTGCTTTTTCCTACACGTAATCATTTCCTTTCTGAATTCTAGTGAACGCTTGAAATTGAAAATAGGTGAAAATATAGACGCAATTCCTCATCAGCTGCTTAGTAAATACATTGGTTATGCTCGACAATATGTCTTCCCCAAAATCAATTCTGCGGCTGCAGCTGTGCTACAGGAATTCTACCTTGAATTGAGGAAACGGAATTTGTCTTGTGATTGTATACCGGTTACAACTAGACAACTTGAATCGCTCATCAGGCTAACTGAAGTGAGACATTCATAGTACACAGTAATATGAATGTTGTAGGTTTTTTTATCCCTATTGCCGTTATTTTTTCAAAAACAGGCTAGAGCTAAATTAGAACTTCGAGAAGAAGCTACTGCAGACGATGCGAAAGAGGTAGTAGAAATAATGAAATACAGCATGGCAGATACATATTCAGACGAGAATAACTTTATGGATTTCCACCGGTCTCAAAATGGCTCGGGCATGAGTACGAGATCAATCGTAAGATTATATTATTATCATCACTATTATATAAATTTGCTCAACAGTTTAATTATGAACTTTTCACTTTAGCCAAAAAAATTCATGGCTGCACTAACTAGAGTGGCTGAAAGAACAAATAATAAAATCTTCCCCGTGCAATATATGAGAGATATTATGAGAGTAAGTTTATAATTTTTGTTTTTAAGACTCAAGTTATGCAAAAATGCCTATTGGACCTCAGTTTGTCATTTGTCAAGTAGTATCAGGGAAAACTAATATCCCTCCCATTTCAAGAATGGTTCCCGTGATTTTAAGTGTTTATTCACAAACGTTACAATTTTTTTTCAGGAAGCGAGTTTAGAAGTTGCAGATTTTGAAGGATTTATAGATTCTTTAAATAATCAAGGGTTTTTGCTGAAGAAGGGACCAAGGTTGTTTGAATTAAACTCAGTTTAAATAGTATTACGTTCAGAGCACTGCTTCACGTTAAATAAATCACAATAACAGTATAACTATTACTATCATTATTGTGTTTTTCACTGCATGTTAATTATTTCAATGTTCTGAAAGGAGTCGTGTCCTCGTTCACCGCAACTGCAACTCGACTGAAAAATAATCGCATTTTAGTTCCCTTTTAGTTGCATGCTAGTCTGACTCATGTTAACAATATGGACTTCTCCCACCAATGCAACTGCAACTCAGCATGTCAGTTTCATTGCAATTGTCAAGCAATTTGCACAATGATCTCTTCATCTGAACTACTCGGCATCATAAGTGCAACTATTGCCAGAGTTGCATCTGCAACGAAAGTGACATTGCAATGAACTTCAGTTGCATTGCATTTCAGTTGAGTTGCGGCAGTGGACGAAGGGCCTAAAAAGTATTCGCATGGTGCTTGGTTTTCGGCATAATATTTTCCCATGTAAATAGAATGCAAGTAGCCGAGATGCGAATGCTGCGGTACACGTGTGGCGTGTCGAGAACAGATAAATTAGGGATGCGTACATTAGAGGTAGCCTGGGGCTGGCGGACATCGCCGAAAAGATGAGGGAGAATAAGCTGAGGGGGTATGGGCACGTTATGAGAAGAGGGGAAGAGGAACTCGTTAGGTGAATCCCAGGAATGCAGGGTGGTCGGCAGCATACGGGGTGGGAGGAGACCGAAGCTGACGTGGGAACAGGTTGTCCGGAGAGACATGGCAATGTGCGGGGTGAACGGGGACCTGGTGGGAGACAGACGGGAGTGGAGGGCTAGAACCCGCAGACCCGACCCCGCCATAGGCGGGACAAGGGTTGTTGTTTGTTGGAGTTTAAGGTCCCGTCAACTAAGAGGTCATTAGAGACCCGTCCACTGTATAGTTCTAATGCATGTACTGCACAGACACTACACTAATGCGACGATTATTGGGTATTAGCAGTACCCAGCTTTCCCGAGCGACCACCCATGTCAGTACTAACTGGGCTTGCGTTGCTTAACTTCAGTGATCAGACGAGAACTGGTATGTCCAACGCAACTCGCCGCTCCCGGGGACAAGGGTGAGATGATGATGATGACGGCCGTTGGAGCTTTCTTTACTTCCAGGTTTTGTCAATAGAGGGCAGAAGCTACGCCAGCTGTCGTCTTAGTAATGGCGCTAAGAACGTAATGGATGACTAATTATATGCACTGAAAAAAGGGATGTTAGGGAGTATACGGATTGAGTTGCAGTTTAAGTATTAACAGCTGTCTAATTAAACAGTGGAAGATGTCATGGCTTGGTGACAACATTAGTGGTAAAATCGACGAGTACGCAAAAGTGACGGCTACCGAACATCTAGAGGGATACAATGGTAAAGTAGGCAGTACGTCATACTGTATGTAATAAGACATTTTCCCTTGATTCAAACTTTGAATGTAACAGTAACATCGCCCAACAAATAATTTTATATAAAACTTAACAATACACAACACATTGTAACTGTACTAAAACTTATATGGTTCAGTATCTAAAGACAACGTGGTTCGTGAATACCGTATGGTCGACATTAAATGTAACACATTAGTGTGAATCTTAGTTAGAAATATATAGGGCAGTTATAAGCGGTACATTCAATTTTAGCATAGCTTAAAACTACACATTCATTCATTTACGGTTCTGTGATTATCATGCAAATAAATTTATTTGATAGTTCTGGATAACGGAAATGGGATGGATTCTACAGGACGGCACATTAAAGATACGAAAAATCACACATATCTAAGTGAGGTAGGCACAAATTATTAATTAACATTATTTAAAGGGAAGTTTGAACTTCGTGGTTCAAAGACCTAAGAAAGACGACTTACAGATTAAAGTTTTGAGTGACGTAAGTGAAGGCGTTGACTAACGGAAGAGGACTGAATCGGCGTACTTCATTTGGACGAGGATCGATATTCGGTCTCGTGAGCATATTTTGAGTAACTTACTTTGATAATAATCGCGAAGAACACTTTTTAAGAGAATATTACTAGATATTTTATATCTACTTATGTTTGTCGGGCCTATTTGATGCGAGAAGATAAAGCGTCGTTGAAATGCACTGTCGTCTGCTTTGAATGGAATGGGAATCAAATTTACACGTCGGCTAGAGTTGTAGCGGTTCCGTTCCCGCTCCCTGTTGCAAGACCAATCCAGTGGTCGGACTATTGTATGAATTTTAAGCTGGGTTTACACTGCGCGAAACATACTCGCCGCAACTGTTTCCACAGGCTTGCGGCAATCTCGCCCTCCCTGTTTACATTGAGCGAAATATTGCGCGAAGCAAGCATGCAAAACGTATCTAGAAGTACCAGTACACGAAGTGGGAGTGGCGGAACCCTTTGATGCGCGTCCAAAAACCGACAGTGCGGTGACTCACCACGAGGCTGCCTCTCGCAGCAAGTTTCGGGACGAGCCGCCGTTTACACTGCGCGAGTCTTTTCTAATGAAACAATTGCGCGCAGTGTAAACCCAGCTTTAGGACACTTTGCTAGATCAAACTTATGGAATTAGAAACGAGTATATTAAGCGGCCCACAGTCGGTCAACTTGGTTGTCAACCGTGTCGTCAACTTGCCATGTTGACGACAAAATTGATCGTCTGTGGGTAGGTTGAAAGTTGAAAGGTCAAGTTGAGGCAACGGTTGAAGTAAAATCAAAAACTTTAGATTTTTCATGGCAGGAGCCTATCGTTGTCAACCAAGTTGCTTCGTCTATGGCAGCGTTGTCAACTTCGCTGTCAACCAAGTTGCTTCGTCTATGGCAGCGTTGTCAACTTCGCTGTCAACATTAGTGCACTTCAAAAATTTTTGAGTGAAGTTGGTGTGGAATGCTCTACAATATCTAGATACAGCGTCCAAAAGTGAAAAATAAAATTATGAAAGGGGCATAATTCGTGCACAGTATGAGAAGCTAGGGTCCTACCATGGTGACTCAGTAACGCCTTCTGTGGTTCTAGGTTAGATACCGGACTGAGGTGGGTGGGCCCCTTTCGGACGATAGAGGTGCCCCGAGCGCGCCTTCCTTCGGATGAAAAGAAAAACCGAGGTCCCACGTGGTGTACTATGGATTTTGCACGATAAATAAGCATTGGTCGGCAATGGCTATGGCAAAGCACCGTCCAATACATCGCCATTGTGTCAATTCGGAGAGACAAGGTCAGAGTCAATTCAGAGACCCAACCCTGCCATAGGCGAGAAAGGGGTTAGGAGTTGATTGCATCAAATAAATAAAAATTAAAGCTTTTATTTAAATATTTGGTGTAAAACGTGCACCACCAAAATTAATGTAATGTGATCTGACGAGAACTGGTGTATCCAAAGCAACTCGGCCGCACACCAATGCAACTCTGCCACACCATAGTTTGAGGAAGCTATGCTACACCTTTTCGCTTCAAATTTTTTAAAAAAACTGATGTTGATGACCAGGTTGTCAACTTGGTTGTTCAGTCTGTGGCAAACAAGTTGACCGTCTGTAGGCCGCTTTAGAGGTAGCCTGGAGTGGAGGGACATCGCGGAAAAAAATGAAGGAGAGTAGACTGCACTGGTAGGGACACGTAATGAGAAAGGGGGAGGAGGAGCTCGTTAGGTCCATTACAGGAATGCAGGTGGTTGGATGCACCCGGGACAAGGAGAGACCAAATCAGACGTGAGAGCAAGTTGTTCGTAAGGATATGGTAGTTTGTGGACGGGGACCTTGCGGGATAGGCGGGGGTGGAGGGCTGGAGCCTGCAGACCCGACCCTGCCACAGGCGGGATAAGGCTGTCATGATGATGATTTGCTAAATCAAACTTCCAATTACCGTGCCTGCCTTCAGAAAATCCTGACGATGTACACGCCACAGAGCTACCAATGCGAAGGAAGGTATCTACACTTCTAATTCCTGTAATAAAACACTGCCCTCGTCTAGAACCGAACTCGAGAAACCCCAAATCATTAGTAAAGCTAATAATTGAGCTATCTAACTAATGGCAGTCAACAACCAATTCCTGGAGGCTTGATTGTTGCACCAGAGACGACGTAAAACGCACCTGTGTAGTTATGATCACATTTCAGAATTTTAAAACAGCGGACTACACAAGTGGCCAGTCAGTTGTCGAGAGAGTGTAACACAAATTTAAGAAAAATGGATGGGTTTTCCCAGTTGACGCACCGACTGCCATCTCCGAAGCACTAGCCTGGAACCGTTGGTCACATTACTTCAGGCTCACTTTACCAACTGTAATAGGCAGGTTGAAGGTATAAAAGGCCCTCCAGAAACTGACCTTTCGAGCAGTTTTCTTTATTATTCCTTTTTACGGGTGTAAAAAAAACAACTACTAACCCTTTGGCCCGTCTGTGGCATGGTCGGGTAACCATCTTGTATGCGATATAATGGAAGGTGTTTACACAGCCGGCTGCCGATCAAAGCTGCAAACCCTATGATTATTTATCGTCGGTCTACAGCTCGTTGGGGCACTTCATCGACGCGACGCCAAGGGGCGAGCACCTGCACCTGGGAATTTCACCTCATCTACCCGTTGCATAGTAGCGCGGGTTCTTTTACGTGCAAATGACACTACACCACATTGGACTGCGGTTTTACTTCTCATCCGACGAAAGGCGCACTCGGGGCTTCTCTCTCTCGCCGGAAAGAAGCCAACCCACCTCGATCCAGTATCGAACCTGCCTTGCCTGCCGCGGTCAATAGGATTTCTGACATAAGTACACGTCAATGGTCACGTTAGTTAATTTGCTTAAAATAGCGCTGTTAATACATGCGTTCCGCTTGTGGCAGGGTGGGATCTACGAGTTCTCACTTTATTTCCGTTACTTTCAATCAAATCTTCTGCTAGATGCATGTGCTACCATATTTACTGGTGTCACTGTTTGCCTCAGTAGCTAAGTAGTAGCGTTCTCGACTCCTGGTTCATAATTTTATGTTCGATCCTAGCCGAAGTGCAGAGCATATATCCATACTGAAACTCAAAACTTTTCAAACTACCCACGTGTAAGTCGGAAACACTTCCACCTGGCATTGGTAGAAATTGTGGGTGGACGTTAAATTATCAAATCAGGTCGCATTTAAGGCATCGTTTACATGGGGCCCAACAAACGCCCTTTAAGGTGCCAATGGGAAATTGAAGAATAGACAAGAGCTGTGGTGCAGCACCACAGGCGGCATACTGAATTTCTCCAATCGGCGGCAACCTGCTACACAGCAGTGCATTTGTGACACCAGTGGGACAAATGGGTATCCAACCCTGCCACCAAGCGCTGGAAAAACGGTTTGAAACGATGGTGTTTGTCACTGGTTATCAACGATGATGAGGGTGTCATCCGACCGTCATGGCCATTAGAGCTCTCTACACTCCAAGGTTTCTTCGCCCATCCCCAATTAAACGAGTTAGTTAAAGGTCAGGTAGAATGATTGAAGAAAAAATGAAATTAATTTTCATTATTTTATATAGCAACGCACTCAGAGCAATGTTAATTGTATGTCACCTTTTTTTCACTTCAATAACATCTGTCTACATGACTTATAGGTTTGCTATCAATCTAATATTTAAAGTGTCCCTAACAACTTTTTGCATCAAATCAACTTTACCCTTAGCCACTCTTCCCTACCCCCACGTATTAAGTTACTATATGTGGATATTTATCCGTTATCTCGTTCTCAACGTGCTTCACATCCTTTTTTTTTTTCGTGGAAAATTAAACTCTTATGTGGCGGGAAAGATAACAAATGTAAATCTCACCATCTGGCTAGAATAACCGCAAGAAATAACAAACAACTTCAACCACAGGAAATTTACGAAATTTATATAATATACATATGAAATCTCTAAGTTTGAAAAATTTATCAGCGCTAACAAGGTGCGAACGAAGAAGCAGAAGGGCAATAATAGTAAGAGCTTGTAAATCCAATGTACAGTTATAAATTATAATAATCTTCGTATATATTTGTCCATAGTCCTGCAAACCGGAAGAAGTTTTGACATGAATTTCACTTATAATAATTTGTACCACTGCTTTTATTTTTTGATAACATTGGTAGGGTGTTTCGGCACAGCTAATCAATTAATTTAACAGAAGTGCTACTTTTCATATTGCTCAGTATCTGATAAAAATTTTAATATTTACCACCCGAAACCGCCTACAGACCACCTGTTTCTAACATTGGTTAGTGAAGATAATGAAAACCTTCGACTGTCAACCACCAGAATAAAATATGCTCTCTTGGTAAGGTTTTCTGAATTCCGAATTTTGCGTAGCAAGGATAGGTAGGAGGAGATGATAATAAACAGAGGAGCAAAACACAACCTCCATGACATAATAATCCATGGTAAAAGAGGCATTTTTGGATGTTCAGCTTCATCTCTAATTACGTCCAACACCAAATTTTTGCAGAGTATCCACCTAATAGAGCCTAAAGTACCGATTACTGCTAGTCTGATAGAACTTGAAAAACCGCCTATTGGCCTTATAAAATCACCAAGACTCCTTCGTCAATTTGACAATCTACAGCAACCCCATTCTCTCTGACAGAATGGGGGAGGGGGAAGTACTTCAAAATATTCTGAATCCCTTAATAGAATTCTAACAAGCAATTACAATAGGTCCTCTGCTGTCCCTTAGATCAGGGGTGTCAAATCGGCGGACCGCGTTGCGGCCATCACAACCGATATCATGTAGTATACATATGCAGTTGGCTACTCAGAGGCGTAACGAGAGGGTGACAGTTGTCCCCGGCATAGTTGGAATGGGGTGCCATGTGCCATATTTTGATTAAAACTATTGTTAATTAAATACCATTTCGACAATTGTCTTGGTACTTTTAAAAACAAATTTACAAGATAAAAAAAAGGTCAACACTGCATGGCCCTCATGACAACGCACATGTTACGATGTGGCCCTGGGGGTGCCATGAGTTTGACATGCCTGCCTTAGACAATGTCCCATCTTCAGTGGTTTAGTCAACTGCAGATTGGACCGCAACCGTCGGGCTGGCAGTATAGAAATGAGGATAGCAATGCAAAGTTGAGTCATGTATCAGTTGAAATATGCGTCCCATTGAGGAAATGACGGAGGAGCAATTGCTGCATTGCTCCCCCCTCCCCCGGACAGAACTTACAGAAGCCGGAAATTTTGTTTATTTGCGTGCACATTTTACCCCATGCAGAAAGGGTCCTTTACGTGCAGGCAACATCGTCTACACCGCGACTTCACTTCCCAGCTGACGGAAGGTACAGTGGAGCTTCATCAGGCAATCAGCAAACCACGGATCCAGACCAGGAGTAATTGTAAATAACAATCACATATTTTTGCCTTCTAAGTTCACTGACCTTTTTGATAAAATTTGACAACCCAAAAAGCGAAGCGACTACTAACCCTTTTCCCGCTTATGGCGCAGTTGGGTACCCATCTTTGCCCCTTTGGATAGACATATGGGTGATCTGTTGGGCGGTATTTTTACGCAGACGGCTGCCGACCAAAACAACAACCCCTATGCTTATTTATCGTCGGCCTACTGTTCATTGAAGCAATCCACTGGGGCTAGGGGGCGAGCTCCTACACTTGGAGAAATCTGCCTCATCTACCCGTTTCATCGTAGAGAGGGCTGTTTTACGTGCAAATGGCGTCGTACACCACACGGGTCCTCGGTTTTATTTCTCATCCGAAAGAAGGCGCACTAGGGGCCTCTCTCTCTCTCTCTCTCTAGAACTACTGACTCGGTTATCGAGCGTGCTAACCACTACGCCACCGAGGAGAGGATGAGAATTACTATGATAAAACAAAAATAAAAAATATTAAAGTTTAATTTTTAATTGTGGAGACCCTTCATAGGGTAACAAACGTATTTTGGTTCCTACAGTGAACAATTGTCCTATGTGAGTTCTGAAGTAGTGAAATCAACTCGTTTCGATCTCCGCTTTTGTTTTGTTGGTGTTTTGGGACCCTTCAACTACAAGGTCATTAGAGCCCCGTCTATTTTTACTTTCAACTAGATCTCTGTCTAAACACAGTCATATCCCGGCTTTATAACAGACTCCTAAATCGGTTACCACCAGTAAAAGCAACGCCTAACCCTTTTCCCGCCTATGGCAGGGTTGGGTATCCATTTGTCCCTCTGAATGGACACAGGGTGATATATTGGACATAGATTTTTTCTGCAGCCGGTTGCCGGCCAAAGCTGCACCCCTACGCTTATTTATCGTCGGTCTAGTGTTCGTTGGGGAATGCTACCGACGCCAGGGGGCGAGCTCCTACACCTGGGAATTTTTGCCTCGTCTACCCGTTGCGTAGTAGAGAGGGTTCTTTTACGTGCAAGCGCCATCGTACACCCACACGGGACCTCGGTTTTACTTCTCATCCGAAAGAAGGCACACTCGCGGCTTCTCTCTCGCCCGAAAGAAGCCGACCCACCATGGTCCAATATCGAACCTAGAACTACTGGCGTAGTTGCCGAGTAAGCTAACCACTACGCCACCACGGCGGGTAAATTAGTTACCACCAGTAACACTCATAAATCGCACTTTCCTCCTCGCATTAGGTTAGGCCTAGTCAAAGACCTGGTGGAAGAATCAAATTTATTATTCTTCAATAAAGGTAAGCTGTCAACAATGCATTCATTGGTGTTTTAGGGGCATTTAACTACAAGGTCATTAGAGCCCCGTCCACTGCGTAGTTCTATTGGAGGACTGCACAGACACTACACTAATGCGACGATTTTTTGGCGTTACACAGTTTTCCCAAGCGGCCACCCATGTTAGTACTAGCTGGGGTTGCGTTGCTTAATTTCCGTGATCAGACGAGAACTGGTGCGTCCAACGCAATAAACCGCTCTCCTTCGATCTCCGCACATGCTTGCAAGGGGCAACTACATGGGTTACCAATGATTACATGTACGCCTAATGTTCACCCCAGTTTTTTCAGTCAACTTCTTTCATTCTTCTCATAGGGTGTAGACAGGAAATTGGTTAGCGCTGTAGAAGGATTTGCCAGAAGTCAGACTCGTTGCTGTAAAATGACACTTTTGAGTTACGTTTACGCGTGGACAATCAGGTAACCCTAGTAGTTGTAGGCCCAGAAGCATCTTGTTTTGGGCGAGTGGAGAGATGAACAATTGACAGTTATGTTTATATCCCTTAGTAATGAAAAGAAACGTAGGCTAATCAAATATCTCCCCACCCTCCCCGAAATTTAACATTTTTAGCACAAAAAGAATTTTTTAAAGTTTTTATTTTTATCTTTATTATTTTCATTTTAAAAGGCGACATTACTTTCCCCACTGTCAAGGTTCAAATATGAGTGAAATTAAGCTTTTTAATTTTCCAAGTCATTTTTTGACAATCTATGAAGTGAAAAAAGTTTGCAGTGATATAGAGTGAAAATGCATAGTTACCGAAACTAAATGAGGAACCAACTGCTTTTTTATCGTGACTTATCAACTTGGAACACGATTTCACAGATGTTAATTCCACGAACACCTGAAATACTCTCCTATCGTTAGCTGATTACTCAATGTATCTATCCTATAGGTTGGTCAACAGGGCTACTTAACATCTGCTTCACAGTTCTGAAGACCACTTGCCGACACCAGCGGAAAGACAGAGCTCCTACACACTCTGTGACCCGATTCCCTTTTTTTCCATCTTAGCTGGGATCGAACCGTGGTCTCAGAGTTACTTTCAGTAGTACGTTGGTGATCTACAACCCCTCTTTCTCGCTCACAAACCAGAAGCAAACCTGTCACGTGATGGCGAGCCATTTTCATCCATTTACCTATTATAATTCCGAGTAAATAGATATACTAAAGGTCCTTTATCACTTGGGAATTGGGGGGTCGAATAATTTTGCCTAGAGGACCGGGCCCGATTCAGGGGCCTGTAGGTTTCTGACCCCCTACTGCAGTGCAGTTGGAACCTCTTTGGTCCGCGTCAGAATGAAGGAATAAACTGATTTGAATGCCAACAGATTTGAACCTAAGAAACACCTGGTCAGCTTAATTGGTAATACTTTAGATCAGAATCGCAGGTTCAGTTCTGGCTGAGGTGTGTGGTGTGGTGCCTTTCGAATGAGTCCCTTTTTGGCCTGCTTTTAGTGTATTTTTGACTCCTGGTCTCCTATCTCAATCAACCTGATGAATGCAACCTCCTTTTGTTTGATGACTGCCTTTACCTCGTCATCCCACCACCATGTCTGCCTGCCCTGAGATGAACCTCCTACTCTAGCTTGGCCTAAAATGACTTCCCCACATTTTCTAGTTTTTCTGGCAACCCTGTCCCACATGGCATCAGCTGTCCTTTCCCACCCCCACTCTACCTAGCGGTGTACTTCCTATTGAAATTCCTGGTTTTGTGGGCAATTTTCACCACCTAATAACCTGCTCGCCTTTCCACCAATGTGCATTGCCTGCCACTTTCACGAGGATTTCTGACATGAGTAGCCTATGGTCACATTCTTTTTGAAAATTTTCACTGGGGATGGATTAGTTTCAAGGGTTGGGGAGTTTGCCAGGCAGCCATAACAGGACGAACCCTTAAGAGGCTGCCCGCGGGAGATGAGGAGGTAGGTGAAAGGACGAAGGAGAGGGCTAATTTGGAGCACCCAACGTTCTTTACCAACCACCCATGTTGGTATTGACGTGGGCTTGCGCTGCTTAACTTCAGTGATCTCACGGGAACTGGTGTGTCCAACGCAACTTGGAGTGCCCAGCAATCACGAACCTGGGCTCGTGACCATATGCTACTGATTTAAATTCAAAATCTAAAGTCGACTTTAGAAATTATTACACATTTAGGGATCCTTAACTATATTCTTCTCTCGTGAAATTAACTCGAACAAACTGATAAATAATAAACAGCGACCAGTTTCTTAAAATTCAGGGTACTCAGGGTTCCTGACAATGCACAGCCGGAGTTTTGCGACAAAAACCAAGTTTAAAACTTAGGGCCTATACATATTTATCACCAGGTCCAATCCGGGGTCTGTAGTGAAAAAGGTCGCAGAGAGGTCCACTAACAAAATTACATAGGCCCCTACAAAATAAGAGGTTTATATTCATTAGTTGTGTGCACTATGCGTACAAGACCCTGTTCCTGTCATGTGTAACAATAACATTGCTGTAATTTTTCTGAATTGAGTTTCAGGATGCAGTCTAGTAAGTATCTTTTAAAAGATTGCGTGTTTGTATCCCACAGCGTAATGGCCTTTTACATCAATTAATTCCTCCTCTTATTATAGTTATCAAATTCTTATTTTTAAATAGGTACTAATTAGAGTAAGTGCCGATACAATACTGATTTATCTACACGGCTTCATTTCCGGGCCATGTATATTATGGAGTCATTATTAATAGTAAATATGAAGGAGAAATTATTTAACAATATAAATAATTCCATCACCTATTATGTATCCATCATAGTTGGTGTACTGTAACACTTCCTAATAAGCTAACTTGGAACCACTTGTCCTTCCAGCTTCTATTCCCCCGTCCCAATTTCAAAAACAACAGTTGCAGCCAGTCAGCTGCTAAATTTCGTATAGCCCCCAAAACATATTCAGCGCCTTCCACACGGTGCATGCAGAATCTTTCCTTGAGGTCAGTATTCTGTTTAGTAGCACGTATTTAAAGTTGTCACAGCCTTATGCCTTTCTTCAAGTGCTCAGGGTTCATGGACGGGCATTGCACACCATCATAATGTACATACCACGTTTCATACTCCCTTGATTAGTTTCATTTATAGGTTTAGTGTCGGTTTTTACTGCCTTCACAAGGGGGAGGGGGTATTATACTGCCGATCAACACTCCTATTATTTCATAACTTAGAAATGATTCTTTTACGTGCAGAAGTGCTTGCACCCCACGCAGGACTACGGCTTCACATCATTCCCACGAAAGGCATACACGACGTTTCCTTCCGAGAAGAAATCGCTCGTTGTGGCGAGGGTCGAACCTGCGATAGTCAGCGATCTACAGTATATCTAGACTAGTGGTCTTCATACGTGATACAGTGGAACCAAAAAGTATTGGCACACACTATTTAGCGTAAATTAATTTGACAAAAATGAGAGGAACCTAACACCAAAATATAGGTACTTTATTAAAGTATCATCCAGCGTTTGAAGCTGTTTTGAAAAGTGAAATATAAGTTAAACAGGAAAAACAAAATTAATATATACAGCAAGAAAGTATTGGCACACTTTGATATCTGTTATGTTTAGCATGTAATTTAAATATAATAAATGTGACCAATTTTGGAGTTTGCTAGTCCAATTTGGATTCCCTTCAGGCAGGAATTATCTTGGGAGATTGAAAGGATACAGAGGAGGGCAGCAAAAATTGTACTCCACAGGTTTTCTCACAGGGAGAGCGTGTCTGACATGATTAGGGAATTAGGGTGGGAAACACTAAGCCAGCGGCATATATCCCACAGGATCAGTCTTTTTATCACACTGCAGCTGCTGGGGTGTGATGGACCTCTGGTAGGATGCGTGTCCCTCGCTGAGTATAACGGGAGAAAGGATCATTCGTATAAATTGAAGGAGATTAGGGCACAGACAGACCCATATTACTGGTCTTTCTTACCAAGGACCATTCGGCAATGGAATAGCCTTGGAGAGGATAAAGTGGAGGGCTTCCTCAAAAGAAACCCCACCATTACTAGAGTTGTAGGGGGATCACAAGAATTTTAGCCTAGGGTTTTGGGAGCTTTATGGTTACGTATGCAGGAATGAGAGTTGGTCTCTCCACTGCCATATTGGCCAAATAAGGCTGCTTGCAGTGTAGTGAATTAGAATAGAAAAATACATAAGTTTTTCTGACTGACCCTTGATGCATGGCATTACCAAAGTGTTGCACAGAGTGTGCATTCTGTCAGTGACAAGTAAAGTCGTGGTAAAAGAACCCTCTCTACTATGCAACAGGTAGATGAAGCAAACTTTCCTGGTGTAGGAGCTTGCCCCCCCCCCCCCCGGCGTCGGTAGAGTGACCAAACGAACAGTAGGCCGCTGATAAATCAGCATGGGGGTTGCAGCTTTAGTCAGCAGCTGGCTGTGTAAAAAAAGATAGGTACCCGACTCTGCCATAAGCAGGGAAAACGGTTAGTAGTTGATTTTTCTTTACTTTTTTTGTACAGAAAAGCGGTTCTAATTAAGTACTAATGAATCCAGTATAGTGCCATAGAAGCCTTGAATGAATATCCTCAAACTCACGTTATAAAGAGGTGGGTGCCAGGGTGATCAAATATAATCAATGGATATGGGAAATACAGCCGGCTCTTGATATTATGAATCTCAATATAACGAACAGGGTGTTTAAGAAAAGAAGGGAGTGGATGAAGGGCATATCAGAATAATACAGGATATGTATGATGGTTCCACCACTAGGGTGAGGACGGCATGGGGGAATACTGGTAGTTTCAAGGTGGAGGTAGGGCTTCATCAAGGATCAAGCCCATATCTATTTGCTTTGGCAATGGATGACCTGCTGACAGGAATAGGGGAATGGGCCCCCCAGTGCTTGGTATTTGCTTACGATGTGTGAAGGTTAGAGGAGTCCCAAGAGGAGGCTCAACAGGGCTTACAGGACATTACAACAGCAATAGCAAAGGGGGGGCCTGAAGGTGAACATGAAGAAAACAGAGTACTTAGCTTTCAGTTGGAGCGGCCAGGACCAAGGGGGTGTAGTTCGTTGTGGAAATGAGGTGCTACCAGCATTGAAAGAGTTTAGGTATCTAGGATCAGTGATTCAGAGCAACGGGGAAATCGACTCCGACGTTACTCACAAAATCAATGCAGGATGGCTAAAGTGGAGACAGGCAAGTGGTGTGCTGTGTGACCGCAGAGTGCCAATAAAGTTGAAAGGCAAGGTTTACAAAACTGTAGTTAGGCTCGCTATGCTGTATGGATCAGAGTGCTGGGCAGTAAGGAAGAACCACTAGAGGAGAATGCAAGTGGCCAAGATGCGAATGCTGCGTTACATGAGTGGGGTGTCTCGTGCTGACGGAGTCCACAACGAGTATATCAGAGGCAGCTTGGGAGTGGGAGACATTGCGGAGAAGATGAGAGAAAATTGGCTGAGGTGGTATGGGCATGTTATATGAAGGGGGAGGAGGAGCTCACGCGGTATATTATGGGGCAGCAGGTGGTGGGTGGCATCAGGAGAAGGGGGAGACCCAAACAGACGTGGGAGCAGGCAGGGGCTGATCTACATAGGGACTAATAGGGCGTAAGCCCTGGGCCCCCAGGTGTCAAGGGGCCCCACAAAAATTGAATTATCATAAACTTTTAATACTTTTTAATTAACAATGAGCACTTATCATATAGTAAAAATAGTTAACATTAATAATATAATAATAATGATTATTTATACTATTATTCATTGAATTTTAATCGATGTGACATTATTGAACTTTAATAAGACCTAGGCCCCAAGCAACCTAGATCCGCCCCTGGGAGCAGGTTGTACAAAGGGACATGATTGCATGCGGGGTGGATGAAAGCCTGGTTGAGGATAGACGGGAATGGAGGATTAGAACCCGCAGACCCGACCCTACCATAGGCGGGATAAGGGTGTGATGATGATGATGATGATTATGAATATTTGGCTGGTTCCTTCATTATGCCACAGTACTAAATGACTCTCCTTATAACGAACAGCTATTCGATGTCAGAGACAAAGAACATCCTGTTGTGCCATTGGAAAAAAATCGCAAGCAGCTTTAGGTAAAACCCACTAGGAGTCGTAAAAAGCCATGAAAACCGCCCGGGACCAAAAAAACACGACCTCTTGGTATATCTATACAGTATAACGAGAGTCGACTGTATAGGTACTGTCAGAAATAACAGATGAAGCAGAACATGGTTCAAAGTGTCAAATTTGCTTTTGTGGCGAGAACAGGGTAAAACTTTGGGGATACAGTATCTGTTTGCGCTACTCTTGAGAATGTAAGAATGGTATCAAATAGAATGCCGAAAATGGTTCACGTCGGGGAGATAAACCATAGGTTCTAATGTGAAAAGCGGAATTAACTTCCGGTCTAAAAAAAAATAATAGAAATATTCTACCTCCCCTCTGTCAACACCATAACTGTTTACAATGTATTATAAAAACACATTACCTGGTGATAATGATGAGCGAAATGTGGCCTTGGACCAATCGCAGTTCTTCACGCCATTTCTGTTGCCTGTGATTGGACAGCGTTACCATGCCCTCGACTTGGTGCAGACAGGCGACGATCCCTTGTTGTTGCCGCCTCTTTTGTCGAAGCAAGTTCAGATGCTGCAACGACGGCAGCAGAGATGGGTGTTTTAGTAAAATGTCGTTGAGGCCAATAAATTTTTCCACAAACTATATTGTGCAACAAGTATTCAGTGTTTCTGCTGGATCCCAACTGATAGTGTCATCATCCATCGACGCTAATTTAGGTTGTTTTTTTTTTTAACCTAAACAGAAAGTTGATCACACGATGAAAACAACAACGACGCTCAGGTAAGAATTAGAACGTTCGAATTCGAAAATTATCCCTTTCATGATGATCGCGAGTGTGCGCAAGCGCGGGAATGGGTGGAGATAATTTCCGTTCGCTGGCTGCATTTCTAGAATGAATGTCATCTAATAATATTACTTTTATTTATGTTTTTTTGAGGGGGGGATAACCTTGTACGAGTTGTGTACGATATAAACCATATTGTAAATATGATAAAAGTGGTGTTACATCACTCGAGAGAAAAAAAAAATGACTTTGGATTCATATTTTATACCTTGTAAGTCGTATTCGAAATTAAGGTTTTAATAGTTGAATCGACACATTAAGTTTAATTCTTATTTTGTTAAATTGTCTTCATATTATGTACTAGTTTGTGTAATCCTCACTTCGTCATCCCTCCCATCTTTCCCTCCATTCCATTTGGCATTATCTATTGTAAGCTACAAGAATGATGGCATTGATATACGGCCAAGATTTTACTTGAAGAGGTTAAATAAGGCACCCATGCTAATGGAATTCATAGGTACGCAAAGAGAAGATTACTAGCATGCAACCACGTTGTTATTTTATAAAGCAATATTTACTAAAAGAAAGGGAGACTGTACGAAATGAGGAAGAGGCTATAAAGACAAATTTTATATAACCTTACTCTAGACATCTATTGTATAAACTCGATAATGTGTTAAAACACAAACAAAAATAAGGGCCTTGAACGTTTGTGTACTTCATTATGCGTAGAAAAAGGCATGTTCGGGTGGCGTCAAGCTTACGGCCAATTTTTAAAATTTCAAGCATAATTTTACGCTGGGGCTAACTTTTTTGTGTGGTACAGAACTGGCACAAACCCTTCCATTTAAGCCTATTGGATAATTTGTAGTTTTGACGTCATAATTAAAGGTCATAGAACTGATTGTGTAAAGAGTGAACTGTAGTTGGTGTAAAGTGAACACTAACTAGAGGTTTCAATACAGTACTTTTGCCACGTTGGAAGTCCTCATTTGAGGGCTACTGTGTCTGATTGGTATGTACGCCTAATGTTCAAGTTGGACAGGCATTTGGCCTGAAACTACATAGAAAATATATATTTTAAACGGGCTACTGTACTTTGCAATCATATTTTATGATTTGTACCTCTAATATATCTTGTCTGCCTTACCTAACCCTTTTCCCGCCTTTGACAGCAACCATGAGTCCAACAATTTGGAGCATAAAGTAGAAAGAATGGAAAGATGGAGAAAGAAACGGTTGGATAGTGGAGAGCTGAAAAACATCCTGCATGGTGTTATTTCCTAAGTGGTAAAAAGTATACTTTATATAATTAATAAGATATCAGAGATGCTCTTAAGGGATCCGCCTAATGTAGAACTTCCCACATAATTATCATTGCCATATCTTTTTTGACGAAGTATCTTACTGCATTTTAATTTTAAAATCAGGGCATCATAAAATCATGTACGATCAAATGTTTTAGCCATCTTACCAGTTATAGAGAATGACTAATTATTGTAAACTTGATATTTCTCCAATAGGAAATTATCTGTATAGGGCCTATGTAAAATATTTACAGTAACAGTCTTAACCACGATGGAGGCCAATATTTAGTGAGGCGTCTTAAGAGACCACGTTCAAAGAGACACTATTTCGCAGTTTAATATAAGCGCCCAAAGTACCAAAAGCACATCTATCAACTGCTTTAATCAACTATCACACCATCATCCTACCAGTTTTCATAATAAGTGTGCCATTTTCGTTAGTTGAAATTGACGATTGTCTGACTAAATTAACAGTCGGTATTAAATTGTGGTCTAGCAACTTCGATGTCTCAGATAAGTCTGCGACATTCTAGCTGGGCACGAGTATTAATTCTATGCTATGCCATGTTAACCCCAAGTCCCACAAATAGGTCCGAATGTAACTTGAATATTATTATTTTGCAGATTAATTTTTTCAAATGATGATGTCCTCCTCGTTATGGTCCCAGTTTGAAAAATATTGTCTAATGATAGTTACAAAATTGACAGAGCACGCATCGTTGGGCAGGCATAGTTGCGTCATCTACATAAATATTGTGTCTGTCCTCTAGGAAGCGAAAATCATGAAAATGATTGACTTATAGATTAATTGAACGTCATTTGTATCTAATAAGCACTTGGCAAACCTAACAAGTTACTAACGAAGGCTAGCTTATATTTATTGACAAGATGACATACATTGAAAATGCTCTCTTTCTCCCTTCTCTCTCTCTCCAATTTGAAATCAACTTGAAATGAAACGACGTAAAATGTACAAAAATTCCTGGTCAATTCTTAACATACTGTACTCTAAATTTACATTTGATTTCAACAATTTGTTAATAATTGCAGTAACCAACTGTCAACATTGCTCTAAAACAACAGGGACAGAACTGATGCGCTTAAGATGTCTCCATCCGTGTCCTTGTATGCTATTTCAGCATCTTATCCTTTCATTCTAATTGCCATTATTCAGCAACAGAAGTAATTACTACAGAGCTTTAAAGTCGAGAAATTAAATTCTTATATTAGTCGAAGGGTTCGCAACCTGTTACGTGCCCACCTTATTTAGTACTTCCCACTAATTTTAGATCTGATGTGTCTGGCACTAAAAGTTGAGGCTCTCGAGGTGATATCTAAGTGAACTACAGGATACCTGCCAGTTTAAGACTGGTTGTGTTTCGCTTTAGATTAAAATACCTTTTTTCCCCCCTCAGAGATGAAGGCTTATTTCTTATGAACACACTTCCAATGAATTATTTCCGATATCGTGGACATTCAGGAATAAGATATTTGATGCTCGCATATTCACTAGGGTTACGGACCTCTGCTCTTGACGGCGAAAGTTATAATGTCTTGGAATTTCACGTCGACTGAATTTAACGTCGGTAATCCAGGGGAAATCATTGAGTTAAGAGTTTATCGATTTTGTTTGTGCTCCCCCATCTGAAACTGCAAACTTCCCGTTGTAAACGAATTGAAGTACTGTATTGTACATTTTTAAAAACAGTTTGGAAGTTTTAATATCCTAGCTTAATATAACATACACACAGAGGAAATCATAAAGCGCTTTACACCTTCTTTTCATGGCCAGCTATTGTTGCTACACGACCTCTGTGAGATATTAAATCATTAAATGTAATTAAAACCTTTAGTTTCTCCTCTGATGCCAAGCAACTGATAAAAGGGCAGTGAAAGAGATGGGCTGTTTGGAGAATATTGGGGGCGTTTATGACACCTACGAGCAATTGAGTGACGTAAAATATAAAATTTTAAATTTCAAAATAAAAGCTTCGAACTCGGGGGTAGTTTATGAATTAGGTACTCTGGAGAGACTATGAGAAGAGACATGAAAAGGATCTGCTTATAGATCCCAGTTTAGAAATGCAGGTCCTAAGTAATTCGGCAAATTTTCAAAGTGTAGGAGCTCGCCCCCGAACATCAGTAGAGGAAAATTGCCCCCAACAGAGATATATTGCAGCATTAAGTTGACAGCCGGCTGCGTTAAATATCCAAATGACACAAAATGGGCACCCGACCCCGTATTGTTTGTTTGTTTTAGGGCCCTTCAACTACAAGGTCATTAGAGCCCTGTTCACTGTCTAGTTCTGATGCAGAGGCTGCACAGACACTACACTAATGCGACGATTTTTGGATACTAGCGGTACCCAGTCTTCCCAAGCAGCCACCCATGTCAGTACTAACTAGGGTTGCATTGCTTAACTTCAGTGATCAGACAAGAACTGGTGTGTCCAACGCAATTTGCCGCTCTCAGGCTCCCGACCCCGTAATAGGCGTGAAAAGAGGTTAGAGATGAAATTGACAAAGGTAATAATTTGCAATTTAAAATGTGTCTATCCGTTTCTGGATTTTTTTTCATGTCATTGGTTGGTTAGGAGCAGAGCCAAAAAGGTTTAACAGTGGCGTGTTCTGTCATTGCCAATGTGCAAAAACCTCCATTTACCCACTACTTTGTCTGACCCATGAAACAATTGTCCGAATTTTTGACAACATTTTAATCCATGTGTTCGGTGTGTCAGTTGTCTCTATGGTGCGGTGCTATGATTGCTCAACATTTATTTAAAAAAAGCTGGTGTGACAAGCACAGTTGGCCGATTGCAGTCCTTCAAGGAGTTTGAGGGTGGTACCATCTTATGTAACTCTGGTTACCTTGCACACCCTCCCACACTAGACGGAAACCCAACCCATCATTCCATTAGCTAAGTGTACGCACTTTGTTGCATGAATCATTAGTTCTCTGATCAATACTTGCTAGATGGGTGACAGACTGGTTTTGTCACTCCTAGAATGCTCACTCCTCTCGCCCTTGCCTTCTTTGTCCCAGTAGTTATCCAGGCAACTGAAATAATTTACACTTGATACTAGGGAGGCATGCGTATCACGTAAAGACAAAAGGTTCAGTATTTAGTTGCAAGACTTTAATCTTATTTACTGGCTTGTGTGAAATTTGGGGAAAAAAATCTGAAGGGTATCTTAAGAGTAAACTAAATTTAGTTTGAGAGAGGAGGGGAAGTGCGACTCTTACTGTTTTATGGAATGAAACAAAAAGGGGTCAACAAGCTTAATTCTTACATTTCAGTCGATGGTAAGTAAACAGTGACTGACTAGAGTCGTTGCCCCGGTCAATATGGTATACCCATCTCAGCAGGTGTAAACAGGTAATAAATAAATGCCCCCTCTACATCATCCCTATCCGTCGTCAGTATTTATTATAAAAGGTAAGGCCAGGAAAAAAATTAAATGCTATAGGGTTGGTGGCAAGGTATCCGCGAGTTGGCACAACGCGACACCCCAACCAGTTTCATGTTACAGACCATTTAATAAGTAATATGTTGTAATCGTATTGTGTTAATTGAAGTCGTATCCTTCAAAAACTCCTATTCATCCTTCAGCTAAACCTATTAAGCTATTATTTCAACAGGTGTGGGTGGGAGTGGCCACTCGGTGGCAGTTGTCCGACAGACAACAACGCGTAACGCATCGTTTCCCACCCGAATAAAGGCCAACGATAACGAACAGGTTGTGGCAGTTGTCTCCTCACCCACTCCCTTTCCCTCGGTACATCCGTCCCCAATCCCCTTTCGGTTCTTCGAGGACAATGTGTTTATATACCGTCCTGGGACAAATTAATTTTAAATGACAATAAATACAGTTCGTACGAGTAACGAGCGTATCTATTATACTGTATATATAATCATTCATGTTGATGATAACAGTTAAGTGGGACCAAAATCTTTTCCCACCTCCTACCTTCATTACATTGTAATGATGGTCATTTGGAAAGAAACCATCACCTTGTGAATGCTCTTGGAAAAACTGATAGGCCAAGTATGAATTTGGAAACCGTTTTTTAATTACCGGTAATTCATCACTAACCGGTCCGCCTATGGTAGGGTTTGGTGCCCATTTTTGTCACAGTGGGACACTTGAGCGATCTGTTGGATGGTATTTTTTATGCCAGCTGGCTGCCAATCTAATGCTACAACCTCTATGTTTACTTATCGTCGGCCTATTTTTCTTCTTCGGGGCACTTTTCCTCCACCGACCCTAGAGGGTGATGTACTGCAGATGCCATCGGACACACCACACAGGGCCAAGGCTTTGTGTCTCATCTGATAGAAGGTGCACTGGGGCCATCTGTCACTCGAAAGAAACCACTTACCTCGGTCTAGGATCGAACCTGGAGCCATTGAAGTCCAGTACGCTATCTCTGGGCCACCAGGGCAGAATCTTTTGTAAAGAACAACTAAGGACGTTTTAATACACAAGGCTGGTTATTAACGTAGGTCTTCAGAGGGGGAAAGCGGCGAATTCCCTCTATACCTGGGAATTTTCTTAACTAGGGGGAATTGAATCCTTCTGTGTGCGGAAGACAGGTAATAATTAAGGAATAATGGCATATCCTGAAATATCCTGGATGTCATTGAAAGAGATATTTAACACTTATAATATATTTCTAGCACTTGTGTTGTTTTTGTCATTTCTTTGTCCCAATCTTTAACAAAAATGGAGTGAGGATAGGATGCCTTTCACATTTTGAAGACGTTGAACGCGAGAATGAATTCCAATCGTTAACAAGCGATGGAGTGCGTTTTCTCTCTCGCCTGAGGTGATAATTATTACCCTAACAGCCAGGTAATTAATTGTATATTTAACAATGGGATGGTTTAAACTTTCACTTTGTTTTCTGCATAATAGTGCTACCCTACATGTCTAGTTACCACCCTTTCCGCCTTTTCTTCATATGCACATCAACTCCATTACTGCTGGGCAGTTGCAGAGTATCATGTGGCATTACCCTCTTTCAGACTCCTCCTTGGGGGCTATTGCTTACTTAACCAATTCGCTTATAGAGCGATTTTTGATCGCCTGGAGAGGGAAAGACCTACACAAATGTGGTGTCATTCAAATTTGACAATGAAAATATTTAACCCTCTCGTGTGGATTCCGGAGTAAAAGAATATTTAGGCTCATATTATTCTTGCATGTTCGTTAGAGATGACCACCTGTCTTGGTGGTTCAGTGGTGACTCATAGGTCCATTATTGCAAGTTTGATTCTGCTGAGGCGGATAGTTTCTTGGGGTCCAGAAGGAAGTGCATGGCTCATGTGGTGTGCTTGTTGTTGTTTGTTGGTGTTTTAGGGCCCTTCAACTACAAAGGTCATTAGAACCCCCGCCCACAACATAGCTCTTATGCAGAGACTGCACAGACACTACACTAATGCGACGATTTTTGGGTTTTAGCAGTACCCAGTTTTCTCAAGCGGCCACCCATGTCAGTACTAGCTGGGGTTGCGCTGCCTAACTTCAGTGATCAGACGAGAACTGGTGTGTCCAACGCAATTCGCCGCTCCATGTGGAGTGCTATGTCATCCCTTTCCTCCCAGAAAGGAATAGACCGACGTTGATAAGCAGAGGTTGGTGCAGCCGGTTGGACAACCAGTCTGTGTTAAACTACCACACCCGACTCTACCATAGGCGGGAAAAAAGATTAGGAAGAAGTTTGTAAGAGGTGCCTAAAAGAGATGCAACATGTAGTCAACGTCCTGTTGTGCAACCTGTCGCTCAAGTTCCTAATTGTCACCTTCCTCACTCTTATTACTGCTCTATCTTTCAACCGTTATGTTTTTTTCCGTAATCATTTTCTTCCCTGATTATTTCTGGATATCTCTGAACTGGTGGGTGCTATAATGGACAATATGCCTATAACCCGGTGTAGTTTAGATGTCTTTTTGATTGGCTAATATTGTCTGATATGTTATTCTAACCTCTATGATCGATTGCAGTGCACAAGTGTAGGCTGAGGACTACGCTGTATTATTTAAACACTACCATGCATAATAGGTCCTGTTATGGCCACAACCTCGTTGTTTCAAAAGCGTTAAAATTAAGACGCGAGAGTATGGATCGGATACCGATTCAATAATGCCTACGTGCTCCTGCATTTTGTTGGTTTCATGGAGAGATATTCAGTCGCTTTTCTATAGCCAACACAGGTGTGTCTCTTTCATATCGATTTCAAAATAATCGCCCCACGTTAGGAATGGTTCCCTTCCACCTACAACAAGCCTCTCCCGCGCTTTCTGTTTGGTGATTTCGGTTGTGTTTTCCCTTTCTTCCTACCTCCCTATATTGCTTGCTTTTCCTTTCTTGTCATTTCTTCAAAGCTGCTTTACCATGTCTGGGGCAGCGGATGCTAACTCCCCTGCTCCTCCTCATCATCATGTACACTTGTTAAATTATCCCAATTTCACCTGCCTAATGCGGTCAATGGAGTAGATTGGATTGTTTGTTGAAAATCTTCAGATAGTGCACACACCCCATTCAGACTGACAAAACGAAGATATAACTTTTTTTTATAGATATTATCTACATTGCTCCCCTCCCCAGTGGGGGAGTCAAGAGTCGAAAGGAAAAGAACAACGTCGTTTTTTGGACCCCGTATTACCTTAACCCCCCTTTCCCTATCTTTCTCCCACATTTCCTACATCATATCGGGATTTGACCCTGGGACGAACGCACCTGCTTTTAGAGTGGTGGGCAAGGGAGGAAGTGGTGCTAGTTTAGACAGGGAAAACAAACACCTGGTAGTCACCGACCCAGTGCAGGAAAACTGGCGCCTAATTTTTTTTTGTAGTTTGCACACCTTTCATAAAAAACAGGAAGTTGTCAAACCCCACCGTGAAAACTAGGGAGGGTAATTTGAAATAAAATGATTCCCGCCTCCCATTGGACTGTTATCCTTGCTCCTTGAGGTACGAGTGGGTGCATAAAATGCCATCATCTTAAAACTAACGTTAGATACCACTCCTAAGAGGGAGTTTTCCCCCTCTTAACTAACAGTAGGTAGTTATCTGAAGGATTTGGATTGCTAAATAATTTTTTCTTACCTCAATTTGACTCGTGGAATGGGAAATATGACTGCTTTCTATGCAGATATTATGTTTGTACCACCATCTTGCCCTGACACTGCTATTCGGACCACAGGCCTGTTCATGGTAATCACAAAAGAGCCTTCCCTTCTGGGATATAGAGGAAAGGGGTCGGAAGACACCGAAGGACTAGGATTTGCGTTCACTTGCAGTTTTCTGTTAGAAGGAGAAGGAGGTGCATCATGTATACCGCATTGGGTCATGACAATTGTTGTTGAATGTCCACTTACTAGTCCAGTAGACCTATAAGCATTAGCCTCTGCACGAAATTACAAGGTCACTGAGCCTGTCAGCAATAGTGCAGATGACATGCACACATATGCAATCACTGACTGACAACAGGTGACAAGAGTGTCGAGTTAAGGATTGAACCTGATCTTTTCTTCGAGGGCCTTCTGTCACAATGTATTGCAGTTTGCACTTAATGGCGGTGGCGCAATACTTTTGTCCAATATATTTAGGCAATGATTTGCAGTCAGTCGTCCGTTGCCGTCATGAAATTTTGCAATAGGAAATTGGCACAGATATTCGTGTTTTCAGTTTAAGCAAATACTTATTTTTTCCTTAGATGATAATGAGAAGCCAAGAAAGCTGACCGTTTATGTTGTGCTGACAAAGGTAGCCCCCCCTCTCCCTCAGTCACACGTCAGTTCTCTCCCGGTTGATAATTTAAGGTGCATTGTGTAACGAAGACCTGTATAGTAATGAAATTTTTAGATGACAAGTTTGTTGAGGGCTACTAAAAATCAAGTGATAATACAAGGACGTTAAAATGGGTATTGAGATAAAGCACCATGTTGTCCGAAAGTTCCTCCAGAGTTCACTTTGCTTGTTCCTTTTGTTTCGTTGATGTTTTAGGGCCCTTGAATTATTGCACAAGGTCATTAGAGTCCCATCCACTGTGTAGCTCTAATGCAGAGGCACTACACTAATGCGACGATTTTTGGGTATTAGGGATACCCAGTTTTCCCAAGCGGCCACCCGTGTTAGTACTAGTTGGGGTTGCGTTGCCTTACTTCAGTGATCAGACGAGAACTGGTGTGTCCAACGCAATACAGTCGCTCTTCACTTTGCTGTTGCTTCAGTTTCTTGCGTTCCCCTCCATATTCAGGATCCACTGGTGTAGCCACTGCAGCTGCTACCTGTAAGCTGGACTGGGATGAAGCTCACCGGGCGATAAACTGTTACTTGCAAGAGTTGTGACTCGTTGCTACAGAATTGTCATCAATATTTTTTCTGCGAAAGTTTTCGAGGGGTTTTGCAAAGGATTGAGAGGAGCAAACATGAAATTTAATGTTGCAGTGACGCAATGTTAAAAAAAACTATGATCCTTTTGTGCTCTAGGGTAGCAGTCCCCAACCTTTTTTTTCGACTGCGTTCCACTTGACAGACTTTTTCCTAGAATTGAACACTGTCGGGAACCATCGCTCTAAAGGTTCTCCGAGACTTAATATCTAGAGGATTTCTCCAGGGTGAAGCGATGGAGGGAGTCCGACACCGTTATTTTCAATCTGACACCATGTGTCCCAAAGCCACTTGTGGCTCACAAGAAGCCGGCAGCCTTAGAGACAGGACGGAACCTTTCTATAGTAAGCTCAATGAGCAACAAACAGACTACCAAAGGCATTTTTTAGTCTTAGTTTTCCAATTTACAGTTAAATGCTTAGTAATGGTGTTTGTGTAGCAAAAAAAAAAAGACTCCTATTAGGTCAGAGTCGGGGCAAACTACGGCCCACCCACACCCGTTCAAGCATGTTTCATGATTTCTCGTTAAAAGTGAAAACGCCAAATTCAATATCACCCTTCTCTTGTCCGAAAGTGGCCACCTGCCTCGGATGCAGAATCGAACCTGAAACCACTGCAGCACTAGTCAAGCACGCTACCTCTGGAATCAATTCATTGAGGTTAAATTGGGAGCTAGGAACTAGAACTAAAATTCATTATGTTAAAAATACTTTATAGTTAAGTGAGGTAGGTTTTAGTCGAATCTGGCCTGCTAGAGGGTCTCTCGTATGAAATTTAAAATATTTGCAGTGGTCCTCACGGTTCAGCAATATGACAATGTTGCACCTTACAGTATTTGCTTTGACTTTTGATGCGTACAGGTGGTTGGTCCATAGGAGGGTTGTTGAGCTTATTGAATGGAGCAGCAAGCGACTCGTTTAGAGGCTGTGTGCCATATTGGCAGATGGTCTTGATTCAATATTATTGGTAGGTGGAAGAAGCCATATCAGTGAACAGGTGTCATTTTAGAGGAGGGTGACGGGTAGAAAAGAGGGGAGATGGACGAGAGGAATTTTTCAAAGTGGTAACCAAATGCCCGTCTTACTTCGCAACCTTATCATAACTAATCCAAGGGGCAAAAGCTTTTGTAAACTACTCGACACAATCTAGGGTGCCAATTAATTAGCCTCCTTTGATGGTGGCGGATCTCAGGTAGGGGCGAGAAGGGAGCGAAAGATTAAACTTTCTTTTACATTGCACTTGTTAGAATGTCTCGACAATACAATCATCAACAATGCTTTATCAAAATTTACCACAGTAATTAGGATTTGTCAACATCATTAGACGCGTGTCCAAGTCTCTGAACACTAGTGGATAAGGCCCGTTACTATATATTTAACTTGGGGCGCAACAGACACCTATCCTCTACAGAGCCCATCAGATGCTTCTACAGATGGCGATTTGAACGCGGGATCACCTGCATTCCACATGAATACCCAACGAACCATGCCATCTGTCCCCGAACGGTAACCCTTTATTGACAACAGCAAAGAGGTGATATTCACACCTCTGGGCCTCATTCTGAATTTCTAGTACTACATCATACTGAATACCAAGCCACGCAACGTATTACTGACTGAATCAGGATTTGCCTTGTAGGAGACACTCGCGGGGCAAGTCTAAATCACGGTGCTTTTTTCATTTTGATAAATGCATTGATTTTTTTCCTTGTTTTATTAACCCTTGAATCTTTCTTTCTTGTTTGTTTACTACCTAAAAAATAACCCTGGGAAACGGCTGTACCCCCAACCCAACTAAAAAGCTCTAAAGTTGACGTTTAAAACTAGGTTGATGCGCCATATTGTATCCTAACAGTTACTACATACACATTTGTAGTATTTTAACATCAGAATTAATCCAAAAATAGGCGTCTTGTACCTACGTAGGACCATTTTTTAAACAAGACATACAGTATCTAGCCGATGAAGTTGAAAGGGAAGTTTTACAGGGCAGTGGTTGGGCCAGCTATGCTATATGGATGACGGGCCCATGGATGACAGTGTTGGGCAGTGAGGAGGAGCCACGTCAATAGAATGCAAGTATCCGAGATGCGAAGGTGTAGAGAGCTGATAGTTAGGAATGAGTATATTAGAGGTAACCTAAACTAGGGGTGGGGACATCGCGCAAAAAATGAGGGAGGGTAGGTTGAGGTATTATAGACACTTAATGAGAAGAGGGGAGCAGGAGTTCGTTAGGTCCATTTCACGAATGCAGGTGGTTGGAAGCACCAGGGGCAGGGAGAGACCGAAGTAGACGTGGGAGGAGGTTGTCAGTAAGGATATGGTAATGTGTGGGGCGGGCGGGGACCTGGTGGGAGATACGTGGAAGTGGAGGGCTAGAACCCGCAGGCCCGACTCTGCCACAGGCGGGATAAGGGTATGATGCTGATACACTGTATCTAGCCTGTTGGCTTCTTTTACCTTTGAGCTTGACATAATGAATGCACTCATTTTAGGGTATGACATTCTGGTTGATGGAATTGGGGACCAGGTACGAGCTTTTCATGAGATCTCATGTATGACCCCATGATATCAGATGAGAAATTTTGTAATGGATGACTCCCAGTATAAGGTCACTTTTTCTGAGCAGTCAGGACGAAGTGTTGGGGTGCAGTTGTGTGTGGGTGTACAGCCATTTTTCGTTTGTCGGGGCAAAACAATGAAAGTTGACACGACAAAAATGCCATATGATATACTATGAGATTCAATTGTACCCTCAATCAACTCTTCAGCCACGTAATAATGTTAAGCCCATTTAGACCTTTTCAACACCACGCAAATGGTTGTTCGTGCCATATAACGACACTAACGGAAACACTTGGCCTGCAGCTTTACCTCATGTTTAAATACAAGCTTTATTATTACCATGGTACACGTGTACCACCCAACGTGTCATTGCAGGATGAAACATTGTTGTCGGGCCAATTTTCGCGACTTTCCCTTTCGTATGAAAATCGGTCTGTGTGTGAAAAAAGTCCTGTACTGAAGTTGGTTGATCATAACTTGGCTTTCGTCGTAACATTCGCCGCTGCAAAATAAATCGTATTCGATACCAAGGGGTGTCTTATTTGTGCTCATCGTGTGCTATATCCGGATAATTAACAGCAACGTGCGCACACGCTAGATGTAGGGCACACGGGACAACAATTAGTCATCCACTTGCAGAATTGCATGCATAATACATTTTTGAACGACAGCCAAGTTTCAAATGAGTGCCATCAATAAAAAATGCTAAGCGCAATTTTTTGTTCATCATTGCAGGTTGTTGGAGAGGAGCAACAGTCCCACCGTGGTGATAACGAAAATGGGCCAGGTGACCTCAGTGATTTACGACAACGGCTAAAAGTAAGTTTACACCACAGTTTGTGACCATTACCGTACATTTAAAGAGAGCCAGGGGTGTCAAAGTGGCGGCCCTAGAAGCCTAGAGTTGCGGCCCTCACAACCGATATCATGTAGTATGCATATGCAGTTGGCTCCTGGATTGGATTAGTTTCGTGGGTTGGGGAGTAAGCCAGGCAGCCATAACAGGACGAACCCTTAGGAGGCTGCCCGCGGGAGATGAGGAGGTAGGTGAAAGGATGAAGGAGAGCGTTAATTTGCAGCACCCAACGTTCTTTACCAACCACCCTTGTTGGTGTTGACGTGGGCTTGCGCTGCTTAACTTCAGTGATCGCACGGGAACTGGTGTGTTCAACGCAACTGGGCTGCACTACGGCTTGCCCTCGGCATCGTTGGAATGGGGTGCCATGTGCCATATTTTGATTAAAACTATTGTTAATTAAATACGATTTCGACAATTGTCTTGGTACTTTTAAAAACAAATTTTCAAAATAAAAAAAAAAGGTCAACACTGCATGGCCCTCTTGACAACGCACATGTTACGATGTGGCCCTCGGGGTGCCACGAGTTTGACATGCCTGCTATAGGCGACACATGCACCTAGCAGGCAGGGAACACAATACCAACACCCCCCCCCCCCAACGAAAGACAGCCTAATTTTTTTTGTTTACATTCAGGAAGTTGAGGGTCTGCTGGCGGATGAAACGAAACGGCATCTGTACGAATTGAAGGCCCTACAAGAGATGCACGACAATCAAGTGGCCGAACTGAAAAGCAAATACAATGTTGAAGTGACCAGACTACGACAACAGAATTCCCCTGAATGCAGCAACGACACCGTCCAGGAAGGTAAGTCGAGGAGGGATTGCCACACCTTCAAGCTCTACTGAAATCCTTTCCTTGCCACACTGCATGAACACTTCCTGTCAGCTCATCCATTATCTCGTTGACTGTCCCAAGACAAAAGGGGGCCAGTTGTTACGTTCTTAAATAGGAAAAATCCGTACTTCAAAATCGCCCTCTGGGTCTGACCCGTTGTAGATTACAATAAACCGGAACATATCCATATTCATTGCCCAACGAGTTCCAGTTTTTACATTGCCCACAAATGTTAATTAATAAAATATAGCGGCTGACCTTAACATCTTCTGGTGACATTTTTAGGTCCTTTAGTCTCCAAAGACCTAAGCAAGTCCACTTGTGAAAACGAACAGGATCACGTAACACGACTGATTACGATTCATCAATTGGAGAATGAACTCTTTCACGCAAAAAGTGAATGCCAACGATTGTCCACCCGACTGGCCATTGTTGAGAGAGAACAGCGAGTACCGAACTCGTCCTCTGATCAGCCGACAAGCAAAGTGGAGGTGTCGCAATCAAGCAAACCTCAGGTAACACTCGAAGTTATTTCATATTTCGTAATTAAGATTGCATTGCATTTGGATTTTGGTAGAACATGCATACCTCGAGATCAAAGTTCGCGGGTCCGTCTTGACGTTACTGCGGGCTATGATGAGGTGTGCGATGCGATGGAACTTCCTCATTAGCGAGACATGCACACCTTGATGGGGGTAGCAGCAGGATATGATGATAAAGACGAATTTCAGACAGAGTAGTGCTAGGTTAGATCAAAGGTCACTATTATAAGCAGAGATATTTTCAAGAACCGGAAACGCATACGGCAGTGAAATTTTGAATAAATAATTGGCTTCAAGTGGACTATTTTATTAACATTTTTTGTACAATTTTCAAAATTTGGCGAGCACATTCCGTCCTTCGCATGGTCATCATTTTTGAACTTTCACCTTGCATTGTTTATGAAGCTTGTATTAGGATACATCACGTGTTTGGCAGGATTAGGATTAGCACACAATCGTGTAGAATGTGCTACTTCGCGTCTTGCCCATATACAGACAGTGTACTGTATTGTAAATAACAGAGGCTCGTGGTGTTTAAAGGCGTGACTTAATTATACGTTTCCTTGTGCCAGAAGTTGGCAGACAGGCGAGTTTCAATTATCAGGTGAACTTTGACTTAGTTTTTTGGTTTCTAGGCAACACACTCCTACTACGATAATATTAAGATACTGTCGTTCTGCTTGTAATTGACTAGAAGAAAAAAATCAACAATCGGGAAGGAAACTAAGGGCAAAATTTTTTTATAATTCTGTCCCCAGGTGAAGTCTGATTAAACATACAGATTCAAATCCGTTAGAATAAGTACAGTAGGTCTTAAAATAGGACTTCTAAAACGTAACACAGGTGGGCGTTCGTGCATCCCTGCTTTCGGGAAGACCTAGCAGAAAGATACAGTATGGAGAATGGGAGAAACCAGCAGAATAGTAAGGGAATGAGAGGATGTGAATTCGTGAGCAAGTTGAATGTTGCCGAATGCTCACAATCTTGTGGAAGTCTCAATAGGCTTTCACTATGGACTGTGTGAGTTCCTGTCCAGCTGCACCCGGTCCTGGATGTCTTTGAACTGCAATCTTTCGACTCCGTGATGATCGCTCCCTCCCCCAAACTGCTAGTGTGCGTGCGTTGAGACCTGCAAGAAACTTAATTTGGACACTCGAATGGAATAATTGGTCGATTGCAGGAGCTCGTTAGGTCTATTACAGGAATGCAGGTGATTGGAAGCACCCGGGGCAAGCGGATATGGTAGTGTATGGGGTTGATGGGGGCCTAGTGGAAGATAGACGGGAGTGGAGGACTAGAACCCGCAGACCTAGGGTCGAACTTGTGTACCTTTCATTCATGAAATTTTTGTTTTAATCCGTCTGATTTACCGATTAATTCTTTTAATTTTGGATCGCCAGAAACTGTCCTAGACTGCATACTTTTTTTCCCTCATACGATCCCCAAGCAAAAATAACTAGTGATTACAAATGGCCCTAAAGTTAGTTCCTGGGAGTGTGAAAACCTAATAAGTATTCATCATCATTTAGTTACATACATGATATTATTCCCCTGTAGATGACTTCCATGTCGCAAACCATCCTGGAAGCCCCGTTCATATCTGAAAAGCACACTACCGCCTACAAGGACTTGACCCCCGATACAAAGAAGCTAATGGACCTGAGCGAACGTAGTCAGAACTCAAGCGAAGAATGTGGTTCGCAGCAGCAAACGGCTGAGAAACGATTTATGGAAGATATCGATGATGACCACCAGAAAAGTAAGGTCCTGGACGTCAAAAATTTGACATCGACTCAACTGGAATCGGAAGTCTACCGTTTACGAAGCGAAGTGAATTTACTGACTAGCATGTGTCAAGAGTTGGAAAAGGAGAGAGCGAGTTTGACGGACGAACTGGAAAAGCTGAAACAGTCTTTACAAGATAATGAGGAAGATATCGTGAAAAACAAGACGGATGACAACAAAGAATTGGAAACTCTGCAACACCGGTTGCAGTCTTTAGAAGAGGAAGTTGTTACCCTAATTTCTGAACGTGACACATTTCAGAGCAGTTTGGAAGAATTAGATGGGCAGCACCAACAAGCCATTGATCAGATATTGGCTTCTAGAGATTCGGTGCAACAGAAATACAAAGAACTTCTTCAGGAAAATGAAAGCTTGTCAGCGAAATGTCGTGATAATGAATCAGAGAGGCATACTCTCATGCAATTCAATGCGAGTCTAGAGAATGAAGCAAAAATGTTACAAGAACAATTGATTGCGAACTTTTCTAAGTTACTGGGACGTTTCGATGAGCAGTCATTTGTCTTTGATGAAAATTCTGCTCTGACTGAAGGCTGGAAAAGTGACGGAGAACGCGAGCTTCTTAGCAAAGTTTCCCGGATGGCCAACTTGTATCACAAGTTGCACTTGGACAACCAGCAAATATCCACTGTTTTACAAGACAATGATCTGCGGACAGCACAACTTCAGAGCAGCTTGCGAGATAAGGAAAAAATTATCAACGACTTACAAATTAATATAAAATCGCTGGAAGAATGTAAAACCGCATTGGAATTTCAAATTCAGCAACAGAAACGTGGAGATTTGAGACAGGAAGCCACAGACTTCATGGATGGTGAAGTCCTGAACAATTTGTCCACCAAGGAGTTGTCAGATAGCGAGAAAAATTCCATTTTATTACTGACAACAGAATTGGACAACAGTCGTGCCAAAGTACAAGAATTGGAAGTTGCTCTTGATCATTATAAGTTAGATCAAACCCGAAGTAGTAATCCCGTTGAGAACTTCAGTCAAACAGACGTCACAAATAGTGTGCCAATGGTCAACGTTGGTTCTCAGGCCGAGGAAGTGATGGATAATGAACCGAAGGACCTTGGTACCGAAGATGGATTAGTAGCTACGCTCGAGAAACAAATTTCGGAATTGAAGCAAACCATTTCGATCCTTGAAACCCAGCTGGTAGAAAAAGATCGCCACATCAGTAGCATTAA
>JAAFCE010006949.1:19967999-20125757 GCA_013389805.1 Trigoniulus corallinus | reverse complement strand
TGCCGGCGAAGAGGAGAAGAAATTGAAACGACTACTAAACGAAAGCGAAGAAATGAGGCTAAAGGCCCAAGGTTTCCAAGCTGAGAGAGATCAGGCCTTATTGGCACTGGCACATAAACAACGAGAAACTAAAGAACTTCTGGAACAGATGAAAGCTCCTAAAGAGGAACAAGAACGACTGATCAAGGAATTGGACCGTTTACGCACTCATCTGCTTCAAGTGGAAGAAAGCTACACTCAAGAAGCCCTCAAGGCTGAAGAACGTGAACAGGAACTTCGTAATCGCTTAGCAAGGGCGGAAGACAGAGTACATGCAACAGCGTCGTCTCACTCTGCGGCTAGGTGAGAGGACAACCTTTTTTTCGTTTGTGCTTCTGCACCTTATGGGCCAGGGGTAGGAGGAGTTCTAATAACTGGCTGCGTTTTTGTAACAGCCACCATGCTTATTTACAAGTGGAAAGCCTTCAAGAACAGCTAAAAACTGTTGTTGACCAACGGGATGACATCTTGGTGAAACTGTCGATGGCTGAAGATCAAATAGCTCAAAAGTCAGCTGCACTTCATACCTTACAAATGGTTCTGGAACAATTACAACAAGGTAGAAGGAGAGAGAGAGAGAGAGAGAGAGAGTGTGAGAGCAATGACGCGATCTACACCAACAACACCCATGAGGCAATGGAACATTTTTCAAATTCTTTTTTTCAGAACGACAACGGGACATTGCAGGAGTTCACGCACTGTATAGAGACAAATTGGCACAGACAAATCAGTATTCTGACAAACTCTTACAAGAAATTAGCTCACTTCAGGTAAATACTGTGCTAAAAGGATTCTAAAGGGATATCAGAGGTAAAAATAAATTAATTACTGACAATATTGTTACAGAGTCGTTTGGAAGAGGCTGATAAAGCTCTAGAAGCTGCTTCACGCCTCAGTGAACAACTTGACCGCAAGGAGGACACCATTCGGACACTTCGAGAAGAAGGTAACATACCTTTCTGCTTATATTGACTGTTGGATGAATGTCGTCGCCTGTGTTTTGTTCACATGTCACGCAATTGATGTGAAATGCATTTGTTGTGTTCGCCATGGAGAGGTTTCACTGATAAGAACATCCTTGAGGGTTGTAATAATATTTTGAGGAAGTGAAGGATGCAAAAAAATGTTCCTCCACCACGAGATCTTATTAATCCAAAAAAAAAAGTATGAACTGTGTGCGTTGACATAATATCAGCTGGTAATTCTGGGCATAACTTGAAGTAAGGAGACCCAGAATCCAGGCTGATATTTGGCCAGTGCAACACATTGGCATTTTCTTGTTGTTGGGACCTACTTGTAGTTGACACACAGTTTGAAAACTCACCACACACCGTGAAACTGTTGTATTTTCTTCAAAATGTAGGAAGAATTGCTGTCAAGTACGTCGTTGGCATGTTACTTGTTTGTTTGGTGCATCTTCTTTCAACCTCTGGTCTAGTTGCATGATAACAACTTGCTTTGTTGTTTATTGGTCTAATGTGACTCTTCTACTAATTTTGAATGTTATTTTGTTAACTGTTTGTACTATGCCTTTTTTTAACTCCCTGTCTGTTTCTTGCACGTTTTTGTTTGATTTCTTGTTATTTGGACCCTCTACGTCAAGAATGGTTTAACTTTAACCTCAAATCAACTGACCAACTGCTTGTCAGGTTATCAGTGTCTGACAGTAGGTCAGAATTATGGATTATCTGGGAATGCTTTGCCTTATGTTAGACAATCCATGAGTCCATAACTCACAAACCCTAAAGCGCTATAGGAATTTTGAGATTTGCGCAAGGCGTCCTACAACTTGTGACTCCCCTGGAACTGACTGCAGCTGTCTAGCAAGAATGTTCATAGCAACTTCTAACCCCTTTTCTCGCTTATGGCAGGGCCGGGTACCAATCTTGTCCCTTTGAATGGACACCGGTTGCTGAGCAAAGCTGCAACTCCTATGCTTATTCATCGTTAGTTTACTGTTCGTCGGGGCATTGACGTCCACTGACGCAATTTACCGAGCGTGCTACCCACTGCCCCACCGAGGCGGGATTTGTGCCCATAGCTGCGAGTGGAGCTTGAAAATGAATGGTATCATCCTCAGTCTAGGTACAAAGTGTCCAATTTGCGATATGAAAGGTCGGAGAAAGATCCAAAATCCATCATGATTGGCGATTTCTGCGGTGATGGTTTCCCGTGGAACTGGTTTGTCTTGTTGCCATTTAGGCCTGAGGCACTAATGCACGCAGCGGCTGTTGAAGGCCCTCATTATAGAAAACGTCCTGCAGGCAGGCGACACTGCTGTGTACAACACATGGGACCACAAGTTCTTATCTGAAAACAGATGCATTGTTTACTCATTGTTCATGTCAGCAGTTGTTATTGTTGTTATCACGATTACTAGTAGTAGTATTAGTAGTTATTAGAAATAACAGAACTAATGTTTCTTTGTGTAATCTCATTTGGTAAGTCTGAGTGCATGCTGTTTCCTCTCAGAATATCAAGTGAGGTTAGATGAAGGGCATGCACAGCCAACTAACACTTCCTAACCATCCTTTTGTCCATTGGTGCTCTTTTTTCGCCTTCTCCTCTCTTTTGGAATCTAACATGTAGTAAAATGGCAACTTGGACTTACTGTTGCACTTCTTAACAACGTAGATGGAGCTTTCTATTAGGGAATTAGATGCATGTCAGTTTGCGGTCTGGGCGACGATCGTTTTTGAGATAATCTAACTTGGGACTGGAAAGTAGAATGAGTATTCTGATTATTTAATGGCGTTAGATCTAAGAAATTATGTGAAGAGAAGGATACGAGTTCGTACACCCAGAAGTGTGGCAGATATACACGTATATTTTAATCCACGTAGAAAGGGTTACTGCATGCAGACACGTCACAAAGGACCACAGCTTTACTTCCCAACCGCTTATAGATTAACTTTGGTAGTTCCCTCCAACCCCCCTTGAGGGAAACAAAGCCACCTTGCACAGGATTGAACCTACCGCACCATGAGCTCAAAACCCAGACACGTTATCACTTGAGCTACCACGGGTGTGGGATGGATCAAAGCCTCCTAGATAACAGTTTAGGAGGTCTTGGATGGATGCACTAGACACCAGTCGGGAGTAGGCAGGACGATTTTTCAAGAAAGGGGATGGACGACGGTAGGGTAGTAGAGAGCTAGAAATCCTATTTTGACAGGGTTTAAAGACATTTAAGAAAGCAGTGAAGAATGGGTCTTGAATAACGAGTTTTCTTAACGCGACATATTGGCGAAGTCTTGGATCACCCACTTCCGGTTTTGTTTCTGGAATGCTACATGCATGTTAACAAACAGCGGGTTTCCTTCCCCATTACCCTCTTTACCGCACTAGTTGGCATGATGAAATCACAATCTTTATACAACGGCTACATGGTATATTAACTCACATTTTTTTTTTGTAATTCCCTTTTTTTTTTTTGAAAAAAAAATTATTTTTTGACAGCTAATAAAAGCATGTATATTTGAACTTGCAGCCTCTTGAGTTTGCAATCCAAATATATATATAATCTGATTGTGCTGCATTTGCCTGATCTTGCATGACGTCCTATGGCTGAGTATTACATCAGGTACTGGTGAATATAAAAGTGACCAGTGCCTATGTAATCCTCATCCTTAGGTCGTACTATTTCGTCTGGAAATGTATATCTTGATTGAATAATAATAATGATGGTAACATTTCTATTTTGAATTTGAATGGTAACTTTTCTAGTCTGCATTTTTGATATTCGCTTTTTTTTAATTTCACAGTTTTGTAATGTAATCATAGGAACGATCGCTCTGCTCAGTTGCTGATAAGTTGGCGTTGAGGCGTGTGCGTGGCCATTTCCAAAAATTTTGCTAGACACCGACAAGAAAACTTGACGTAGTTCCCGTTTGATCCCGACCTTTCCGCTCGTTTTCTCTGCGCCTTTTTCTTGACTGGTGAAGCGATTACTTGGGGCATTCACTTGGCCTGCAGGTGACCTTTCTCTCTACGGCGATGGTGCCACACGTGGGCTCTTTGGAGGACTGATTCGTGCCTATTGGTGGTCCAGCTAATAATGTGCATTAATCTGCTATTTGCAATGCGGAAATAACCCTCGCCCCACCACCACAATCCAAAATAGTTATTCAGAAGAATGCGTTTGTTGGGGGACAAGAAATTTTGGTAGTGGTCAAACTGCGACTACCATCTCCATATTTTACTCAAAACATCTTCTACAACAAATGCTAATGTTTATTGCCTTATTTAGTGAAATTTCAAGAAATGGCACTGCAGAAAGCAAAACAAGAAATTCAGCATCTTACAAACAACAATGAAGTAACAGTAGACAGGTAAAAATACTTGGAGCACGTTTTGCTATATACAAAATAGAATAAAACTAGAAAAGAGAAAGGTCGTAATTTCTCACCTCTTTAATATTAGTTAATTTCAATTTCTTCTAGGACTGTCATGAAAAATTTAATGCTCGGATTTTTAACTGTAACCAAAGGACAACAGAAAGAAGTTTTGAAAGTGATTGCTACAATTTTGGACTTTAATAAAGAAGAGAGAGAACGGGTTCGTTTTCTGCCAACAAAATTGACATTTTGATCCAGATATGAGAGGTCATCATGCGGATAGGCTTCCTGGGGGCATTTAAAAGAAAGCAGGATCCCCTTCAGGAGTTTTAGTTAATTCGTAATATGTAGAGACAATTATATCCAACTCACTTTCCACCACCGTCGAATTTGGGGCCAACACATTTGCCAGAACCCCTAATCGAGTCCAACCATTGGTGACATCCCTTTAGTATAATGCCTATGCCCTTTATCCGGACCAGACACTACCCCATTTGCTGGGTATGGTAGGTGCCACCACCCCTGGATAAAGATGAACATCCTGAAGCAGCTTTGACCTCTGTTTCGGGGGAATGAGAAAGTTTCCCATTTCTAAAGAAAGTCCTCTTAACAATAAACCATTTCATATGTATCTTTGCAGACTGGGATTTCTGAAGTGAAAGTTGGTTGGATTACCAGTTGGATTCCAAGGAAACAATCTCCAAGCTCCAAAAGTCGACATAGTCAGCAACACCAAGAACAGGTACTCGTGTTTCTTAGTAGGGCATGGCTTGGCTTACCGCATTCTTTTCGCAAATCATGTTGAATTGTGTTCTGTTTCAATTACAGTCGTTTACGGAAGCTTTCGTCCACTTTCTGGAAAGTGAATCGTTACCTCGACCTAAAGTAAAACTGCCTATTGAATCGCTAGTTGCTCCTAGAGTGTCTGATAGAAACAAGTCTCCAAGTCAGCAGCAGCACCAAGTTCAGAAACCAGAAGTTACCTCTGGCGGACAGAGCAGAGGAGTAGGGTCTCATCCTCCCATTAATCCTTTCACGTACTCGCTTCCAGGATCTAAGTCGGCGGACTCTTTATCGAACCAGCGAATGGGCACATCTCACCTTTTGCTAAAGCCTATGATGACTGCCTTGCCAACATTTTCTCCAATGCCAGTTTCTGAATGGACGTCATCAACCAACAGCATCTTACAAGACGTACTCAAAGACGACTAAAAAGTTTTTGTCCAAATAAAACCAACTTTTTTTCTTGTCTCGTGGCAGGATGCTCCTTTCAGAAAACCAGAAAATTGGTTCAGGACGAAAAAGTCGGTTTTATGTTACCACCCAATGTAACAACTTGTAATGTGGTCGTGCCAAGAAAACTGGGGAGTTGAATATTTCACATTTGAATAAAAAAAATACTGACTTCGCAGTGAATATGATACCTACTTGTTAAAATGCGCACATTTCTCACTAAACTGACAAAACAACTTTTAGTGTCATTTTCCATTCGAGTTACATACAATGAACTTTCAAAATGTATTGATATTATTAAATTAAACGATAAAATAAATTTCTGCTCTCATTTTGAACGTTGTCATTTAAAGTCTCAAACTGTTCCGAAATACAGCTTATGCAAATGCTGACGTAACCACAGCCCTGTAAACTTCCCTTTCAACTTGATTGGGACCCTCTTATCACACAGGACTCCGCTTGCCTGTCTCCATTTCAACCATCCCCCATTGATTCTATAGGGTCACATCAGAGTATCTCCCCATTGCTTTGGAACGTTGAACCTAAGTACTTTACCTCTTATACCTTCTTCACCTTTACGTCACCATTATTTTCCTGTCCTTCCCAATTGAAAGCTAAATACTCTGTCTTCTTTATGCTCATGTTTAGCCCTCCCTTTTCTATCGCTCCTCTAATATCTCTTAGGCCCTTCTCTACTTGTTCTCTGGAGTCTCTTAAGTTTTCCAATATCGTCAGCAAATACCATGCACTGAGGGGCCCATTCTACTACTCTCGTCCATAACCAGAATGAACAGGTATGGACTTAGTGCTGAACCTTCGTGCACCCCAACCTTCAATGGGGAGCCCCTATTGTTGTTCTAGGGCCCTTCAACTACAAAGTTCATTACATCCCCGTCCACAGCATAGTTCTTATGCAGAGACTGAACAGACACTACACTAATGCGACGATTTTTGGGTATTAGCAGTACCCAGTTTTCCCAAGCGGCCACCCAAGTCAGTACTAGGTGGGGTTCCGCTGCTTAACTTCAATGATCAGACGAGAACTGGTGTGTCCAACGAAATTCGCCGCTCCCCCAGTGTTTCCCCAAAGTATCCTTACTCTGGCAATGGAACCATCATACATATCCTGAACTACAGTATTAGAATAAACCCTTCTTCTACCCTTTTGCGTAATACCTCGCAAACTACCAATCGTGGAACACTGTCATTAGCCTTCTCCAAGTCGATAAAGATGGCTGAGAGATCTTGGTTTGCTGCCCTATACGTTTCTATCATCTGCCTCAGAATAAAGATTGGTTCCATTGTGGACCTTCTTGGCATGAACCCAAACTGATTTCCACGGTCAGTAGTTCTATCCCAAAGGCGACATTCCATTACTTTCTAAATAGCATTTACAGTCAATTATTAAAATGTATTGTAAGATTTGAATAAAATAGCTCACTTATCCATCATATTTCCGAAGGATGTGTAGGTGCAGAACGTGAATCGAAGTTGACCTGCCAGATTAATCACCTTGAGCCACTATGGTAGAACACTAATGGGAAGCATAGATGCACTTTAATGATTTAAAGGTCGCTTTAGCTATCAGATTCCATGTAGATGTTGCTGCCCTTTGCTACCCTACCTAAGTCACTGGTTAGCTTTCTGGAGGGCCCAATCTTTTAGAGGCTACACTTGGAAGTAGGGACAACAGGTACATATCGTCACCTTTCAGACTTTTCTTCAAAAAGCACGTAAGTTCAAAAAAACAAATTTTACAGGAGAGAAGAAAAACTGCTTATAACTGATACTGTTATCAGTACGTAGGTATAACAAAAAGTGCCCTGCAGAGGGGCAGAGGTTGCTGACAGACTTACAAGGTCTGTAAATTCATATTCCTCAGTATTCTTGTACTTTCGCAACTCCATAAAAACAACGTTTTTTCGCTCATTGGTTAGCTTTTTATTAAGGTATGTAATTATGAAGAAACGTGATGACTGTCGATAGGGTGAACCAGGATTTTCTGAGGGGGGATATGACTCGATAGGGTGTATACCGCTTCGTTATATTCGTGGCTACGCCACTGACCTGGATGGTTATATTAATTCGAATATCTCCAATGTCGGTACCCCAATGTCAAAATATTCTTTCACTTTCAGGTCAAAGTGAGTCTTAAACGTCACTGGAAAGGCATCGGTGTAAAAAAATAAAAGATGGAAGGAACACTGCATAGAACAAGATTCATGAAGGCCTGCCATTGAATTTGTCTTTTTTTTTTTCAAAAGAATAAGTTTTTAATTCGACCCTTGTATTAACAGCCTTACTTCATACATTTTTAATTCCTCGAATATGAATAAAGTTCTCTCCTCCAGCTGCTTCTGACATTTATTTCAGAAGTTAGCAAGAACACAGTCTTTATTACAAAATCTATAAAACCTATTTGTAAAAAGCCACAGATGAATTGGGTCTCTAATGACCTTGTAGTTGACGGGACCTTAAACTCCAACAAACAACAACACAGATGAATTAATTTAAAAATGGAAAGCTTACCTTAAACTTGCCGCCATTTGTTAATCTACGGTCTGGAACTAGACAGCAATAAACAGCTGTAGTGTAGTTCACTATCTTGCCACTACGATCGCGGCCTAACACAGCATCCGACGTGTATAAAATACATAGTGGGAGCCATGGCAATTGCGATACGTTTGCAATTTTTACGTAACTATTTTACAACTCTATACCGTTTGAATCCAAGTGTCTTACCGCCTCAGCATCTTCTTGGCGGTTCCTAACTATTCTATCATAAAAGAAATCACTCTTTAAGAAAGAATCTATAGATGCTTGCACCCTGTACGTGGGTTGTGTGCAAAACTCAGAATCCGACGTAGACGATGACTTTGGCCCGTCGTATCATTGAACTTCGACTGTGTTGCTGATCTGAATGCAATTGCAAGTGGTTGTTTAAAATGGCTACGTTTTCCAGAGGTACGTATTACTTGCCTTTAAATGGTAAATCAACCTGTCAATGATATAGACAAATGTAGCAAATGGGGACGTTCGAGAGCATTATACCCTAGAAATAGTGCTGTTAATTTATATTCTGTAAGAAATTCTTTGGAAGTAACTTTATAAATAATAATTCATGATGCCTGTGTGGTAGTCCACGTCGCTTTGCCGATGTGATCCTAACTGTATGTTGGGCAATGAATTAAGGGTACGATCATAAATATGCATTAATCTGTTTTTAAACATTGATTTTAGCCGTTTATATTGTTGGCTGTAAGCGCACACCATTTGGTGCCTTTGGAGGAAAGTTGAAAAATGTGTCCCCGATCCAACTTCAGGAGACGGCTGCGAAAGCTGCTCTTCAAGCCTCAAACGTGAAACCAGAAAATGTGGACGCAGTTGTTGTTGGATGCATCATTCAAGTGAGCATTAATATTTATTAGATATATTTACTCAGTAGTCTATGTGATAAAAGGTTCCTAGTGAAATTAAAGGGAGAGCTCAAGAGGTTCTCGGTGCAATTAACAATGCTGTATACTATCCGGGATAAGGGTAGGAGAACGAGCCCTTGCGACTTCTACCCATCTTGGGAAATTAACAAGATTTATAACGTACTCGAAGAAATGATGTGCCTATAAAATGTTGTATCTCATTTAATAGGATGCCACCAAGGATAGTGCCTATGTCTCACGTAGCGTTTCTCTCCGCCTCGGTATTCCTGTCCACGTCCCAGCTCTAACAGTGAATCGTCTGTGTGGGTCTGGCTTTCAGTCCGTTGTTAATGGGGCTCAGGTACTATGAATATTGTGAATTTTTTAAGCCCAGCACAACCGTTTCAACACATTTTGAATTGGGTTGTGTTTTAAGGATATCGTTTTGGGAGCTGCAAACGTAGTGTTGACAGGTGGAACCGAAAATATGAGCATGGCACCCTTTTTAGTTAGGGACGTTCGCTTTGGCACCAAACTAGGAACTTCTATTGAGGTATGAAAAGTTTATTTTTAAAAATTTTAAACGTCTGTTGATCAGTATCTAATAAGTACTATTACCTTAAATCAGTTCGAGGATTCATTATGGGCATCACTTACAGACTGGCATATTAAAACGCCAATGGGCGCTACTGCAGAAAATTTAGCTGAAATGTACAAAATTACACGCGAAGACTGTGATAAGTTTGCTTTGAGATCTCAAACGAGATGGAAAGAGGGTAAATATACGCAGCATTTTGTAGATTAACTCTTGTAGTCTGCAGACGGTTTAAAGGAAACATAATTCGTCTGGATATAGCGCATCAAGGAGGTCGCTTTAAAGAAGAACTTGCGCCAGTTGTTATACCATCCAAGAAAGGTGATGTAATAGTTGATGTGGATGAACATCCCAGAGATACAACATTAGAACAGTTAGCAAAATTGCCACCAGTTTTTAAAAAGAATGGAACTGTCACAGCAGGAACTGCTTCTGTAAGTAACACTGTTACTGCTAGCTCTAAAGTTTTCTAGGCAATATAGAATTCTGGTTTTAGTAAATCTATGATTTACACCTTGATATCAGGGAGTGTGTGATGGTGCTGGTGCTGTTGTCCTAGCCAGTGAAGAAGCAGTGAAACAACATGGTCTCAAGCCATTAGCAAGAGTTGTAGGATATAGTGTGGTTGGTAGGCGACACAAGTAATGAAAATTGTATCCTTGTTCAGACACATTATCAGGGGTATGTCTAAGTACCCAATTACAAGAAATCATGGCTACTGTCCAAAATCCCGTGTACACGTACCATCGTAACCAACGGTTGATTTGTTATTGTGCTGTTATTTTGCTGTATGAATGAAATTCGCACTATATCATTGCATTTTCTTTGTTAGGTTGCGATCCAAACATAATGGGTATTGGACCCGTGCATGCAATTCGTAAATTATGCGAGAAAAGTGGTGTGAAGCTAAACAACGTTAATTTAGTTGATGTAAGGTGATAAATATGAAAATTTAATGCTAAGGAGCACAGGATAAGGGATTGAACTTGATATTTTGGCTGTACATAGGTGAATGAAGCTTTTGCTGCTCAATTTTTAGCTGTAGAAAAAGAGTTAGGCTTGGATCCAGCCAAAGTCAATATAAATGGAGGTGCCATTGCGTTGGGACATCCATTGGCAGCTTCAGGAAGTCGCATCACTTCTAACTTGGTTCACGAATTACGGTAAACAGATACACAAAAAACTTCAAATTCGCGATCCTTGATAATCTTTTTGAAATTCAATTACAGGCGCACAGGTGGAAAATATGCCATTGGATCAGCTTGTATTGGTGGTGGACAAGGAATTGCCTTATTATTGGAAAATACCAAATAAGTGGAATGTTTTACAAGGAATTTTACATTTACAACTCGTAATTCAAAAACTGAATTGTCGTTACTTAACAAGGAAAATTAAATTGCTAATCGCCAAAAGTGCCACAACTAATTTTTGTATTTATAATGTCATAACAAATAAATACTTAATATTTTTAAGAATGTGTGAGGAAATTAGTGATTACTTCAGTGCATGGCCATATTATGATGATGTGGAGGAAGTCTTTTTAAAATAGAGAATTGTAAGTTTGCTCTTAATTTGCCCCATGACAACCCGACTTATGTACTTGCCTCCTCCATGACTTGGTGGTTATATGAGGAGGACAGGTCACGACCATATTTCGTTGAGTGCTGCTGTCGAAAAAGAAGGAAGGAGTCGTGTATGGGAACACCCATGGTAATGCATTACTAGACAAAATAGTCAATTGGCAAGTTATGTACTTGAACCCATTGAAACTCGGCTTTATGGTGCTACAGACAAGTTATTCAGCCAATACCATTTTACTTAGTAATTATAAGAGTAGTGGAGAATAAGCAGCAGTTGAACGGCATCCACTTAAAGAAAACGTAGAAATTTAGACAAGTCAGGCATATGATGTTCATTGGGCTAAAGCAGGAGGGTGCTTTTTTACACGACTGGATATTAGACCTGCTGTTATTACCTTTTTAGTGGCTTCTTATCAGTATACAAGTGAACCCCGAGTTTATTTACCATGAGCTGTTGATAGATGTGTGCTGTAACATTGCAATCATACTGCATAAAAAAAATAGCTGTAAAATTAATATTAGGATTATAATAGACTTTGATTTGAAATAACTAGCCAGAAAATATCCTGAAATGTTTCTAGAATACTACGAATTGCCTCTCTCCTTTCGAATCAGTTTTCCATCAGAAAAGCCTTGTAATTTCCAAACAAAATTCCTCTCAACTTTAAATAATTTTATATATATAATCATTTTATGCAAATATAAATTTCAAAAATACAATAATTACACTTTTCTTGAAATTGCACGAGGCAGTTTTCTAATATTCTAAACAATATAATCTGCTTATTACAAATAAAATTGATTACTTAGAAATTAAACTGGATATAATATAGCTTTGACTACATGTAATAATTACCTGTAACAAGTGATGAATAAGAATTCATTAGAAATGACTATTGGTCAGTGGCTTAAGTAGCGCATTGGGTTAGTGGTTTGCAATTGACATCAACTTCTTGATGTAAGTAGGACAACATTTCATCTTCCACATGTACAAGTGACCATGGATCGGGTCTTGAAATTCATTTCTACTAGAAAATACGAGGTAAATAATAGTTACCACTTTAAAGCTGCCGTTGACCAACACACACACTCGCGCACACGCACACACACGTTCACTCCTCAAATATTTATAACGTCTAATGTACAAACAACTTGGGCCTGACACATGGTACAAAGCAGTAACAATTTTCCATTCTCGGTAGCAATCACTAACCTGAATTCATCCTGACAATTCAGAGTCTTTTATGCTTAACATATAATTTAAAAGAGCACAACCATAAGATTATTCACTAAACCTTCACGTCTCAGGAATATGCCTCCTCAATGAAATCTTGTGGGACACTAGTGATGTCGACTGCAAATCCTCCGAAAAAAAATTGTGCATTAAGTATGCATCTTCACAGTAAAAAAAATGCTGACATCTATCATTGCAAAAACCTACATGTTACTATTATAGCGATTAGAAATTATATACCCACACTTTTTAACCTGTACACTTGGATGGAGAACGGTTAATGAGTTACACATGCACATTCAAATGTGTCTTACATAGATGCCACCTTATAGTTGATCACCAGTGAGTGTTGCGCAAATATCTTACTCATTCTTAAGCTCACACACACTCCCTTACTAATAAACAGAACAAAATTGGCACAAAACAAAGAATGAGAGACAACACGAAATAAAAGTTAATGAACGAATATAGCGATAGGTAAACGAAAAAGGATATTGGAGGGGAACGCGAAGCCCCCTAATAAGGTCATATTGTTGGAATGACATTAGGAAATCATTGTTCTGAAAAAAAACATCCATGCTTGTATTCTCACTCTTCATCTTTTCAGTCCAGAGAACTAACAGATTGTAAATACTATATTCTCATCATGATAATCCATGATGTATTTTAAAAACTTATTTTTTGAGTTGCCACCATTTCTTCTTCTTCTTACTAGACTGAGAAAACGCACTGTCGTCACTTCCAGCGCTACCTTTCAAACCGTGATTATCCATAGTGGAAGATGATGAATAGCTGTGCACAGAACTTGCTTTAGGACTGGTGTCGTAACGACCATAAGCTGGCAAAGATGGATATCTCGGTTCCGTAGGGCTGGATTGTTCATCGTACTATAAAAATATTAAGTTAATTACACTGACTCAAAACAGCAGCAGTAGCTAGCAATCATTATTGTGGAATATTAGTTGCATAAATCGTCATCACTGATACACTCACCTGCTGTCTCCTTCCGTAATTGGATGAGCCATCAGCAAGGTCACCTGTAGTAAATATTAATCAAATTTACGATGAACAGAATGAAAATCTCAATGTACAATCAATTATTGTTAGGTAGGACTATGACGTTCATGATGCATGCAATAATTTACAATGTGCAACAGACGTTCAACAAAAAAAAAAAAAGAAAGTCTTCATCTCGTCTAACATTTGAAATCCAGCAGCCATATTCGCGATTGATGAATCACTTCCGCACATAGACCAAAAAAGCACACAGTTGGTTACCTTCATGCCAATCATCTTCTGTATCCTCACTGGTATAGGAAGACATATTGGACGAAGGGCGTTGAAACACATAAAGGGGAGGTTGACTAACAGGCAAAGGTGGAGGTGCTACTATAGTTAAGTTAAAAACATACAAAAAAAAACAAAAAAACTATGAAGCAATCAATAAAAAACAAAAGCTAGTACACAAAATAATACAAAACAGATAATAAATAAAGTCAATTAATTATCATGCAGCGTTCGTTTACTTCCTGCACAAGCAAAACAAAGTTTCAACAGTTAGTGAAGAAATTATTTCATACTCACTGTCTTCATTTCGGTAGCCATAGTCTTGAGAAATTTCGGAAGTGTCTGTTGAATGACGATAATGACCAGTAGACCCATATGAAATCGATTCAGGACTTCGCATTTCACTTTCATATTGATGTCTAGGTTCAGACCCTAAATTATTAAATAGCTGCGTTAAAACATTTTGAAAACGTGCATAAAAACTGGTGCAGTATGGAAAATATCTTGCCATCTGTGGAAGAAGTTCTAGTCTTTTGATAGCTGTCAGAGTTGTTAGGCGGTCCAATACTTGTGGACCTTGGTGGAACGACTGGTTTTGCTATTTCAGTCTGTTGCACGCGTATGGGAATATTGCTATAGACGTGATCATCAGGAGTATCGTTCTTGTCACTATGAGCCTGTGGAGAGCCGCCATAGGGGTGCTGCGATACCGGATTTTTATCCTCATTAGCCGAAGCATAGCTTTCATTCGACGACACAGATGAGGATCTTCGTCGGGCTTCATATAATGCCTCACTGTGTTGAGTGTCATAGCTTAATAACTGCTGGCTTGGTGGAAGTTTAGCATGGAAACTTATCTTTTTAATCCATTCTTCAAGATGACCTGCCTTATCGGTGGAGAAGAGGAATTCAGAACCATCTTTTAGACTAATACGAAACACGTGTTTTCTTTTAGTGTAATCCATAGCCACTTTACACTCAGCATCATGAATATTAATGGGAGAAACAGCTGCTTTCTCTTCCAGGAAATCGCGCTTTTCTTTGAAGAAACACATTAACTGACCACACAGTACAGTATAAAAGGTCTTCCAGGACCTTACAGTCGCTCGTTTGCCATGACTTTGACACTCCTGCTTCCTTTCCAGGTGACCTTCCATTTCCACAGGTGGCAATATAATGTGATCTGATTTCTGCTTCAACTTCAATGACCCTCGTCTTCTTGTGGTAAAACTTGGAGTCCTTTTGTTACCTCTGTACGCTGGTTCGATACCTTTTAAGCTCTCTGCACGCTTCAGTATTGCTACTTCTGGCTTTTTCAGTAGGGCATCAGAGTGCATACTTTCTACACGACGGAGTTTTGTAGAAGCTTCGGCATCCTTTGCTATGGAAAGTTTAAGATGTTCTGGAATGTCAGAACTATTTCTCCTAGAACGATGAAACCTGAAACAAAAATTTATTACTTGCATGCATTTCATTAACAACTACGGTATTTACTTAGCTTTGAGAACATGAATTCTTACTTTGGTGATGGTGCACCAGATCCTGAAACGTACAGTTGATTGCCTGAAATAGAATTCGCATCACCGTTCAACGGAATGGATATCACACTTTCATTCTCTGGGGTGAATTTTATTTCTTGTGTGCGCCGTCGATCGCCACTTTCTTTGCGCCTCTCCTAATGAAAATGAAAAATATAATCCAACTACTTTTGTCAGTTGATAATCATAATGAAACATCTCATGAACAAACATCTAATATCCGCTGTTGTTCCTTTCGTTTCATGGCATCCAAACGCTCCTGATCTCTACGTTGACCTTCTTTTTTCTTCATTTCTTCTTCTTCTTTTTTCTGTTCACGGAACTGTTCTTCTAACTATAAATCGTTGTTATTCATTTATATGTATATAACCAGATAACTAAAAAATAATGAGTTAACATTTACCAAAGTTAAGTTCTTTAGACCGTCAAACAGTTCCTGTTGGGCTAAGATAGTTTTCTCAAAGTCGTCGTGTTTTCGAATGAGATCCTCAACCTCTCCAATTGATGAACCATAAACACCGTCATGAAGCACAGGTTCTCGTTGGGAAATCCAATTTTCCAATTGTTCACAATCGCTCTTGAATTTCTGATAATTACGGGTCAAAAAGTATTAAACACGAGAATTATATTTTAAAAACAGACAACTGCACAAATCTTCAATTTACCTGAACACTTAGATTCAATTGGTAGAGTTCATTTCTCTTTCCCCAAGTCTGCAGTAACATCTCATAGCCAGACTTAAGCCTATGAACTTTTTCATCAATTTCAACAGCCATAAAATGACCATCAGCAATGAGTTTTTTCCCATGACTTCTAAATAATGTTATGGCATCAGAACGCGTAATGATTTCAGCCCTATACTCCTGATGTCGAGCTAATAATGTTTCGGCACCACGAGCGTCACGTGCAAGCTCTGCAGCAGTTACTTTGGCTAGCATCTCATTTAACCAAGCCCTAAATGAAACGAATTTATAAAAGAGACAACTCCTAGAAGATTAACAACTAGACAGAATCTTACATCAACTCCCTAAATTCATCAAAATATGCTTGCAGATGCTCAGCTTGATTCAGCTTCTCTTTTCTATTCGCTGATTTATCAAGAAGTAAATTCCAAACGTTAATTGTCTCTTCATTTTTCACACTGATATGATCGTGAGCTTCAGGAAAGAGATCCATTAAGCGTCTAGCCTCACTAATGACCATTTCAACCTGTTCTTTAACAGCAGCCAAATCTCTCTAACATACAGATGGAATAAGCGTACGATTAAAAACAAACGTATATTAAATGGGCAGAGTTTTACACGTACTTCAAATCCTTCGTGTTTCCGAAGAAGAATCTGAATGCTTTCCAAATCGGGGCCATAGTCGTCATTGGAAAGAGCCGCATCTTTCTCTTGCATCCAACTGATGGTCTCGTCTGCCTTTCTATCAAAAACGTGAACTTCCTTGGCTCCCGATAACTCCTATTAAAAAGCATTTAGTAAGTGTTAATTTACCTTAAATAGACAGCATTCATCAGCAAAAACAGATATGATCAAATATAAATTAAAGACGAGATTATCATTTATTTGGAAAATACCGAAAAAAATTTTTAAAGTTACAGTATAACAACGTTATCTAGTTACTGTATTGGCGCTTAAATAAAACATTTTTAGTTCCTGGTAGCAGGTAACTACTTTGCAACTGATAAGGGAATTCTCCTGTTTTCATTGGAGACCAGACCACTAATGAAACAAAAAAACATTATAGGAGTACACAGATGGCACCAGTCCATGCTGGCCACTGACAGATTCGGAATTAAAAGATCGATGTTGCCATTTCTAGAAGTTATAAAGTTAACTAGCTGGGATAAACGTGAAACAGGAAAAGAGGGGTCACTGCTATAGTTAAATTATAAAATTTTAACAAAATTTATTTCTTATTCACCTCTTTCCTTTGTTGTGCTACTTCTTTAAGGTCTTCCCACAATTGTAAAATTTCATCGGCTTTGTACTGAATTTTTTCAGGTTCAGGATGTCCGTCTTTGATTAAAGTATGTGCCATTTTGCTAACGTTGGCCACTCTTTCTTCACTTGCATTAAGGCTATTCAGGAAACTTTCAAACTTTTGGATTAGGATTTCAACATGTTCCACATCCGTACCATAGTCCTCTGATGCAGCAACAGCTGACTGCTCATCAATCCATTCTACAACCTCCGAGGCCTCGTTCAAGTATTTATAGAGTTTTTTACTATCTATCAGCCGTCTTCTTCTCACATCAGTCAAATTTTGAAGGTCTTTGTACAATTTTTCCATTTCTGTTTGATACTTTTCAATGGTCTCAGAGTCGAAATGGCGTCGATCTATTAGTTGCTGACCAACTTGATGAAGCCGCGCCACGTAAGCACCAAAGGACTCTACATCACGTTGCAAACCTTCGTGCTTCTTCAATAGAGACTAGTACACGAAATAAATAAAATGGTAGCTGCAATCTAATAATATCCACATTTACAACCCTTATCTTTACCTCAACAGAATCTTGATCTCTTCCATGGTCGGCAGCAATGAGAACTTGTGTTTTGTCTTCAATCCATGCTTTAGCTTCATTAACTTCGGTATAAAACTAGAACAATTCAATAGTGTGAAACAATTATCATTCTAGTAAATATTAAATGCACTCTTAATTCTAAGGAATACAATTTACAGTTTGAGATTCTAAAGCATCTGCGAGTCTCAGGCGGCGAATGCTGGCCTTATCCTTAAGTTCCTGCAACTGACTGGCTAGGCTTTGTAATGCTTTTTCAATTTCAGCAGAAGCAAAATGACCACTACGTAGCATCTGCTGACCTTTGCTGACTACTGCTGTAATGAGTGGTTCGTGAGTTTGAATTTCAGCTTCTAAAGCCTATTCAAATATATTATATAAAGTACATTAAAATTTGAACAAAGACGTATTAAGCAAAATTTTGCACCTAAGTATAACCTTATGTTTTTTCTGAAGGTTTTGTACAGAAGCCAGACTATTTCCCCAATCAAGGGATGATACTAATCGCTCTTTATCCTTTAACCAAGACGTTTCATCATTAACATCACGCATAAATTGATGCAGCAACAGAGCATCTTCAAGGTTTTCACGTCGAATTTGTAAAGGCTCATGTAACGACGTATAACGCTTTACTATCTCTTCTTTCCTCTCTTGTATTTCGTCGCTCATGAAGTGATTATTGCGAGCAAAGTTAGCGGCTATATCTTTCACTTGTTCAATATTTTCTGCATGGGAATGAATATCGCTTTCCAGCAACTACGAGATATAAAATTGGTATATATATAAATAACGTAATAATGTCCCTGTTATAAATAATAAGTTTAATAATAGCTGGTTTTAACAAGCTTTAAACCGGTATTCTATTCACCTGGTGTTTCTTCAGTAATTTCTGAACGCCAGTTAAGTCTGTGCCATGATCTTCAGATTGAAGTTGAATTTCCACATCGTCCATCCAAGCATCAAGTTCATCTAATGTTCGAGTGTACAGAAGTGCCTATGTTCATAAAACGACAATAATCAATTAATTAATTTATACTTTGATGTTCTCAACAATTAAAAGCAAGCAATAAACACCTGGTAAGCATCGTGCAGCCTTTCTTTCTTTTGACGTGACTTATCAATTAACAACCGCCAAGAATATTCCAATTCGTCAAGCTGAGACTGTACTTCCATCCCTGCAAAATGTCCTGCGCCTATTAGATTTTCCCCTTCCTAAACAGAAGATAATTCAAAGAGTAATCAATGCATGACTATTAAGTAAATGAAAGATAATGACTTAATAAGGTGGATTTCGAACCGTAGTAACTGCATCAATCCGAGCTTCATTTGCTGTTAATTCAGCTTCAAAGGCTTGATGCTTTTGTATTTTGCTTTGCAAATTGGTGGAATCTCTGTATGATTCATCAGCTGCAATTTGAATCTTTTCCTGAATCCACCCGACTACCTGTAAATTTCACATTCAACATATTGAAAATAGGGTACTAGGGTACTCCAGGTGGAACCTTATCCCTTGCAGACTATAGGGGGAGAAATGGTCATCCATTCAAATTGAATGAGATCAGGGCACGAGCAGACCCAGATTACTGGTCTTCTCTTCCAAGGGTCATTCGACAGTGGAATTCTCTTAGTGAGGATAATGTGAGGAAGTTTCCGCAATAAGGTGCCATTATAGCAGGTATACAATATATCGACACCTTCCCGGTAAACCATCGTAAGCGCCATTTCATAAATTTTACAGGAAACGAGAAAAATGTTCTGATTTCCTAATTCACTGTTATGCTTACAATATTTTTTGATATTAAAAAATAAAATAACTATTTAACGTCGGGTAAAACTGATTACAGTATTAATAAAGGCATAATGCGCAGAATTTGATTAAATTAAAAAGTGAAAATCTCAAAAAATGTCGCTTACGATGCTTTACCGGGAAGGTGTCGATATGGCAGATTAGAGGTTATGCTTCAGGTTCCTTGGGGGTTCAATGCTTTAGTAATTGGAATGATAGTCATTCTCTCCACTGCCAATTTGGTCTATCAGGGCTGCTTACAGTGTATTCAATTAGAATTAGAACTACAAGGTCATTAGAGCCCTGTCCACTTCGTAGTTCTAATGCAGAAACAGCACACACACTACATTAGTGAAACCCAGTTTTCCCAAGCGGTCACCCATGTAAGTACTAGCTGGGATTGCGTTATTTCACTTCAGTGAACATACGAGAACTGGCGTGTCCAACGCATTAAGATGTTCTATGCATTTCGGAATCTTCATTCTGCTAATATTTCACTACCGGGTTGTAGTTATAACCAGTCAGCTGTGTCACCTTGCTCGTCAACAGAGGACTCCATACTCTGCCCTGCCCCCAATTAACGCATCCATCTGAGGTAATGTTAAAGCTCTAATATGTAACAACTTATGATTAAATCAGTTCACATCCCTCGGAGGTGTAACATTCTTCTAACCGCTATATACATTTTATCAAGACGACAATGATCACTAAGTGACGTTAATTAGCGAGATGTTAAAAAATAAACATAATTAAAACCTACTTCATGTATATTGCGCAGGAAGTGCTGCAATTGTTTCGATTCCTTGAGCCTCTTTCGTCTGATCATCGAATTCTCTTTGAGATGATCTCGTCTTTGGCATACTGTTTGCAATCGACTTTGAATATCAGCACTTGCAAAATGCTTACTAGCTACCAATTCCGTGGCAAATTTCTCCAGATTATCAATTACGCTGCTTTGTGCTTCAACTGTCTTTTCAAACCCATCATGTTTGCGAATCAAAGCTTCCACACTAGAAATTGAGTCTCCCAAATCGTCGTTATTCAAGAAAGCCTCTTTAGCTGTTAACCAATCATCTGCAAAGTTGGCATGGTCGTAGAAATTTTGCAAGTCTAAACTCTGCGTTAACATCTGCATCCTTTCTTCCCATGCTTGGATTAAAGTGCGTCGTAATTCTTCTAAGTATAGTAGTTTATTTTCAATCTCTCCTTTGGCATAATGATCCTTCTGAACCAGCCGATAACCAAATTCCTTCAGTAATTTAAAGCTTTCTTGTCTGCCATTAATTTCAGCCTTTCGTTCGTGATGTAACTGAAGTAGATTTTGCGCTTCTGATATATTTTTCGCTAGCTCGCCTTCTCGCATACGAGATGACATGTCGTTGACCCACGTCTCTAACTCCAGCATATCAAAAAGAAATTTCTGTAACGTAAAGGAGCTTGCAAGTAGCTGTCTTCTTTGTTCGCACTGCGCGATCAAGTTCCTCCAATTCTCGTTCACCTCGGAGAACTTCTTACGAATGGCACCTGCCATATCTGGATATTTCTGCATTAATTTTCTAGATTCACCATCTTGTTCTTTAATCTTCATTTCAATTGCACCTATGGCGTTCTCTAAAGAATCAAATTTTCGTTGCAAACTTTCAACACTGGCTAAATCCTTGCCAGAATCTTCGACAGTGAAAGCTAGGGACTTTTCATGTATCCGCTCGTTGATATCATCACAATTTCTATTAAACGTATGAATTTCTGAAGCAACAGCAAGGAGTTCACGGTATTCGTCAAGAGATCCCACCAGAGCTCTCCACTTTTGGTTCAGTTCATCGCGCCTCAACTGAATAGCTTTTGCATTGGATCTACCTTGTCGAACAAGTCTATCAGCTAAAAGATTTATGGTGCTTATTCTGGAGTCGTCCACACGCATGTCAGAGTCTACATCATCTAATTTCTGCTGCAATGCATTGCAATGCTCAAGGTCGCGTCCAGTGTCTCGAGCCTGTACCATTAGTTCTTTATCACGTATCCAAGCTTCTACTTTATCGACTTGATTATTAAAGTCGAGAATATCTTGAGCCTCTTCCAAGCCTCGAGCATGGCTATCAGCCTCTGCCTTTAGATCATTCCACAATTTCAACAGATTTTCTATCTGCCGTTTTATTTGACTAGATTCTTCATGCTGTTGCTTTCTCAATATTTCTCCCTTCTCGATCACTTCTGTGATTCTTGATTCATTAGCTGCTAATTCCGCTTGGAAAGCCTGATGCTTTTGTAATTTCTTTATCTTATCTTCCAAACTAATTTCGCTGGTGAGATTTTCAGCTGCATGTTTCTTTTTCTTCTCTTCTAACCATGACTCGACTTCAGCAACATCTCTCTTAAAATGAGCATACAGAAGTGCATCAGCAAGATTACGTTTACGAATTTGGCAAAGTTCTTTGATACGGGCTCGGCGAGCTGCTACTTCTTCTAGCCTAACTTGAATGTTGGTCTTGTCGAAATGGTCCTGAGATATTAATTTCTCCCCATGATCATGCAAACTTAGCATCTTTTCTTCCTGTGACAACACTAGTTTTTCAAATTCCTCATGCTTCTTTGCTTTGGAATCTATTTCTTCTACAGTGGACCCCATGATTAGCCCAGTCAAATAGGCTTCCTGTGAATTACTGATTGTGTCTAATTGCTTGGCATCACGAAGGAAGAACTGTAAATCGATTAGCTGCTCCAAGAATACTTTCTTATGTTGCCAATCTGTGTGTAGTAACTGTCTTGCCTCTAGCAGCTGATCAACTTTGTCATTGATGTCTTCACTGGCATAATGTTTATCCTGAATCATGGTTTGACCAGCTTGCACTACTGCTCTGAATGACTCTTCCCTAGCTTCAATCTCAGATTTCAGTCTATCATGTTCAGCCTTCAACAGTTGCGCGCTAGCAGCATCTCTAACTTTATCCTCAGTCATTATGGCCTTCCTTAAGTTACTTGCCCAATTGGAGAGATCACGAACTGATGCAAGGAAGCGTTGCAGATCGCATGAGGCTTGTAGTTCCTTCTTCCTCTCGGCAGCTTTTTCGCTTAGAGTTTTCCAGTTTTCCACCACTATAATCTGTTGTTCGTGAATGTGTTCAGCGTTTTGCCCAGGATATGCTGCTTGAAGTCTAGCACTGTCATCAATGATGACCTGAAGCTGGGCTTCTAAGGCAACCAATTCATTTTCAAAGCCCTCATGCCTTCGTATGAGACTGGTCACAGAATTTATATCACGACCACGGTCTTCAGAAATTGAAGCATACTTTTCTTGAATTCGAGCTAAAGCGTCAGCCACGTCGCGATTAAACCGATGGATTTCTCCAGCAGCATGCAATTTTTGATCGCGTGATCCGATTTGCTCCAAAAGTAATTTCCACGATTTTTCTAATTGTTCCTGACGCTCGCTTATTTCACTCGAATACGACGATTCACTAGCAAGCAATTTTTTTGCCAGCTTCTCACATTGAATAAAACGATGTGTATTCGATTCTACGTGGTGATGAAAATCATCAAATCTTTTCTGAAGTAATAACAGGTGCTCATAATCTTGACCATAATCTTCAAATAACGCAGTTTGCATCTGTTCATTAATCCACTGCTCTAGCTCTGCACTCTCACGTAGATATTCATGCTTGTGTAATGATTCCATTAGTTTTAGTCTTCGTGCACCTGCTACTTTCTGTAGCTTTTTCATTTGCTGAATTATTAATTCTTGACGGCTCTGGATCATCTTTGAGTCTGGGTATCCAGAATCAATCATGGTTTGCGCCTGGTTGCCCATTTCAGCCACTAAACCACTGTATGAATCAATTTCAAGTTCAAGTGCCTTGTGTTTTGTAAGTAGTTTGATTACGGAGTCCTCATCTTTTCCAAAATCTTTGTTTCCTAGAAGGTCATTCTTTTCAGTCATCCAAACTTCGATCTCAGAAGTGTCATGAAAAAATTCTTGAGCACGCAATGACAACTCCAATTTTCGTCTCCTCTCCTTTAAAAAGTCATTTAATGTAGCCCAAACGTCCTTCAAGTCATCGCATTTCTCTTTAATAACATCTGATGCCCAGTGTTGCCCTTCAATCAGAACCATTCCCTGGGTTAGAATTCTATCAATAATCGGTTTATGTCCTATGCATTCACGCTCGAGTTTCACGTGTTTTTTGAACAAGCTCTGGGCCTCTAGTAAACTTTGCCCAACTTCCTTCGAGCTTGCCAAAGAAATTCGTTCTTTAATCCACTGCATCTCAGATTCCACTTCAAAGAGGAATTGTTGATGTTTGAGAGCTTCTTCAAGCAACTGCTTTCTTTTGATGGCAGGTCCTGTTAGTTGATAATATTTATTTTGCAACTCTTTAGCGTGTTTCAGAATGTTAGGAGCATCAAAATGACCTTCTTCAGCCATAGTATTTCCCAAACGAATTAAATCGTTTGTCTTATTCTCCATATTAGCTAGATCTGCTGCCAAATGCTCGTTTCTCGCCAATAATGACTTTACACTACGCAAGTCGGACCCAACATCTGTGGAATTGAGTTCGTCGTCAATACTATCTAATCGAACCCGAACTTCATCAATAGTGCGGTTGTAAGCTTTCAGGGATGCCGCATCTCTTAGTTTATTTCCTTTATCGTTAGTTCGCTCACACAACAACTCCCATTGCTGATGTAAATTATCTAGGGTCCCTTCAATATTCTCAGAAGCATAATGACCATCTTTAATTAAATTTAATCCTATAGAATTGATATGACGCAATCTTGTCTCGCTAGATTTTAGCTCAAGTTCAAATGCTTCATGCTTTTTAAGTTTTCTATCCAAGTTGGTAAGGTCTTTGTAGGATTCATCTGACGCAACTTTCAATTTATCTTGTATCCAGACTTGCATCTCATTAGCAATCGCTTCGAATTCTTGATAGGCTTTAGAGGCCATTAACATTTTCTTTCTATCTTTTGCTTTGTCCTTAACGGCCAGCCGCCTTTTTAACACCTGGTTCCGTCTCTGATTTATATTTTCTCTATCATAATGTCCAGCCCGAATTAAATTATCTGCCATTTGATTTAAATAGTTCAAGCGCTCGTCTTGCACAGCTAACGTATTTTCAAATTCGTCTTGTCGCTTCAATAGTAATTCAACATCATCTATCGTTTCCCCTAACTCCTCAAACTCCAGGAATTTGTTGTGAGCACTTGTGGCTGCATCAATCTGATCCGCCTCTCGATTAAATACTTGTAGAGCTAAGCAATCCTTTAGCCATTCGTCTTTCTCCTTCCAACCTCTTATAAGTGCTTCTCTTTCGCCATCTAAAAGCATTAGTTTTTCTTTAACATCTTCCCTATCAGGATTTCGGTTCAAGAGACTTTCTCCAAATTGTCTTAATGCATAGAATTCATCTTGGTGAGCCTGGATATCTGTATAAAGATCTTCATGATCTTTAATCAATTTTTCTGCTGTTGCAACATCCTTGGCTGGTTCAACGCTATTTAGAGCTTCTTTTACATCACTAACCCAAGCTAAAAGATTTTTGGTACTATTATTAAATATCTGTGTGCCAACAGCTTCTTCTAATCGAGCACGGCGCTCTTGGGCTTTTTTCTATAAAACATTTAAGTATCAATTATTAAAACCTAGAGTTCATTATTCTGATACACAATGACCAGCATATAACAATACAACTATTTTAACTAGTGACGTTTAGTAAAAACCAAGTTAACTTCAAAATACCTTGACTTCAAGCCAGAGATGATCAACTTCTTGTTGTCGTGCGTCAACATTTGGTTTTTCATTTGGGTAAGAACTCTTGACACTATTAAAATGCATTAAGAGCATGATTTATAACTGTTATTGTAAATCACAAGTCCCCCAATACACTTACGATTCAGCCAAAAGATGCAGCCTGTTCACCTTATCTTCAATAGGTGCTAGTTCTCGTTCAATATTCTAAACAAGGAATTCAAAGCAGTAACCATATTTAAGTTTTGCTTTCATGTACACAACTATAAAAGAATGATAAACCTTCTTACTTCATGTTTGCTCTTTAGAGATTGGACCGTTCTAAGGTCCTTTCCCAAATCATCTGTATCTATTTTGTTCATTTTCTCCAACATCCATTCACAGGTTTCATCACATTGTCGATTAAATAATTCAAACCTGCCGAGATATCAGTGAATAAATTATGCTGGAATTACAATTTTTTTTAACTAATAATGATAATGTAAAACTTACCTAGATGCACCTTCTAAGGATTTTTCTTTTTCTTTTGTGAGACGTTCCAATCTTGCCCATTTGTCTATTATCTGATTTTGCCTTGCACAAACTAAAGCCAACTGACTATGTCCTGCACGTTTAAACTCTGCCACCATCAAGTCAATGTCTTCTAATCTACTCCGACTGGCTAATAAATCTGTCCAGAAATTCTAGCATTACAAAAGAACAATTATTTTAGATAATAGTCATTTAGAATAAGTCTCAATGATGTATAAATTTCAGACAAACAAAGTAGAATATACTTCAAATTTCTGTTTCAACACTTCGACACTTTCATTCATTTCATCACTCATCAACATCTTTTCCTAGAAAATATTAGGATAGCTCACTAATGCAAGTAATTGATGATGTAGGAAAAAAACTTATAATACAGTGTGTCTGTATTAAGAAACTCCCGTCAATAGATTAATATCTTTACATACCTTTTCTTTCATCCATGACTCAAAATCATCACATTCATAATAGAAACCAAAGAGCCGAATTGCATCTATGAGGAAAAGTCTACGATCCTATAACGAAAAAACACCATTAAGTTTTACGGTTTAATTACACTTTAAAAGCAACTTATTCAAAAATTCACTTACTGCTGCAAGTTTGAGAAGCTGCAAATACTGGTCGTTAATATTTTGACGTCTCTTGTCAACAGTTTCAGTTTCTTCTGGACGAGAACGAACTGGTTTGAGAGATTTCGCTGCAACATAAAGGCAACATTTAGAATTTTATAATGGAAATGACGTACTTTCAATTTAATAGTTAAAGTATACACGAGTTACAATCTTACGTATTATTCTTGGTGACCGCTCTTTCTTCCTTCTAACCAATTGCTTCTTTGTTACTATCTTCTTAACCTTTTGCTTTTCAAAAACTTTGACGGGTTTTTTAACAGTTTTATGAAAAATTTTTGGCTCCACCTCTTTTACATAGGAGACTGGAACAAAGCCATCAATGCCACTCGATTTGCGTACATTCCACCAGTCATCATTTGTCTTTGAAAGCAATATCATGATCTCTCCTTTAGCCATTATCATCCCTTGACCTTCAAATGAATATAATGCTTGCACTTGTGGTATTCTACGTTCCTCTGAAACCTCTTTTAGTACTTCTTTCACAATGTCTTCTTCAACTTCCACTTCAACAGGCACAAGCTGCACTTCTTCGACATACTCTTCTATCTCCTCTTTTACTGCTACTGGAGCCTCTTCCATCAGCTGCAATTTTCATAATTTTACTATAGTCCTCATGTTGTACTAACGAGATTAACTGACCATCTCAGAAAACATTAGTCATATAACTTTGTAAATGCATAAAAATTACTTGGCTTTTAGCACACTTACACTTAGAGACGTGATTCCTTCGGAAATCAGTTTGTCAGCTTGTTCATTTATTTTCTGAATATCTGCCGCATATGCTTTTAGCTCCCCTTCAAGGTGACTGAGTCGTTGAAGTTGAGATTGAGCACTGGGTTCATCTTTTCCATAATCCTTACTGCTAACTACTGGTAACTTTTCTTTCATCCACGATTGTGCTTCATTAGCATCAGCATAAAACTGGTATGCTTCTGCAGCATCTTCTAGCTGCTTCCTACGCCGTGCTGAAAACTCTTGTAGCTCCTTCCATTTATTTTTAAGACTAGCAATACGCTCATGAACTTCTTTCGTTCTAGAGTGGCATTTTTTTGAAAATTCTTCGCCTTTATTAAATAGCTGCTCTGACTTTGGCCATCTAGCTTTCATTTCGTCTTCTAATGCTTTATGTTTCTGCTGTAGGCTTAACACTGCTAATAAATCTTTACCAGATACTATAGCTTTACAGATATGCTGTTTTTCGTTCACCCACGCTTCTTCTTCATCAGCATCATTCATAAATTGCAAATATTCTTGGGATTCTTCTAACTTTTGCTGGTAATCTTTGCTGAGTTTCAATAAACTTCATCCCCCCAAAAAGATACCGTTAACCTCACGTTTAGTAAACTCCTTCGTTAATTAATGAAATTACTTACTTATTAAAACTTGCATTTATTTCATTAAGTCGATCTTGTAAATTGTTGCCACCTTCAGAACCAGAATCCACGAACTCTTTTCCTTCTTTATTAAGACGATTAACTTTGCCTCCAAGCACTGCTATTTGAGAATTCATCACAGCTAACTTGTGGCCCAAGTCTTCTATTGCAAATAGATGTTTGGCCATGTCTTGAGATCGAAGAGTAGACTATAGAAATATAATTTGAAATTTAAGGATAATGGTGGTTATTACAGGTCTCCCACACTATATCAGAGTGTGAGAGAGGGGCGGATCCAGTGGTGGGGGGAAGCAATGCAGCAATTGCTCTCCCCTCAATGCCTCAATGGGGCGCATTTTTAAACTGATGCACTATTCAACTTTGCAACTGATGAGGCATTTTTGCATTTGTTATTCCCATTTCTATACTGCCAGTCCAATTTGCAGTTGGGCTAAACCACTGAAGGTAGGACACTGTTGTCTAAAGGGTAGTAGAGGACCTATTGTAATTGCTAGTTAGATTTATACTAAGGGATTTTGAATATTTAAAAATATTTGGGACGCACTTTTTTTGAAGTGCTCTCCCCTGATCCGGCTATGGATCCGCTCCTGGTGTGAGAGAAAGACTCATCTAATCACACCCCAGTCATATTTAAACATAAACAACGCCATCGTCTTTTACAAATGTTGTTCCATAGAATTGTAAAACTAAACTTGTTAGTAAAATATTAATTAAAATCTCCAACAAACCTCTACATCCTTAATCTCATTAAGAACTCCATCAACATCTCGTAGTAATTCTCTAAGTCTACTACGGGTCAAGAGTGTCTTCCTGTGCTTTTCAAGTAGTTGCAAAAGATCTTTCCATTTTGCAATAACCTCTTCCTTTCTGTGATAAATAAAACAAATACACAATAATGTCTTACGAGTTTGTAGACAAAAAAATAACATTGGTGCTTTGTAACAAATGATACCAATTCTTACTTCTTCAACAAGTGCGATTTGTTGTGGTAATTGGAGGCTTCCAACACGTCAGCCATTTTAGATAAATTAAGAAATCTATCTTCCTGAAATTGTTATTTAGCACTGAATAGTTATAAACTTTTTCATTTGATGGAAATATTGATTAAATAACGAGAACACTTACTCTCGCTAAAATATCTGCACTGATCGCCTCATGCTTCTTGACAGTTGCTTCTACTTGAGAGACGTTGCTGCCATACCTAGGATCCAGTAAGACTTGAAACATTTCTTTCAGATATCCTTCTCTAAGTACTCTCTAAAATTTACCAGTTTGGTGAATTAATTTACAGAAGGAGTTTATAATTCAAATTTTTTAACTACAACGCCAAAACCAAGGAACGTTTTCTAAATTCAAGATGCAGAATGCAATCAATGGTAATAAAACAAATACCTTGCGTTCAAATTTGTAAGCTAACATTTCTAGCTTTTCCAATTCAAGTAAAGCATCTCTCAATGCCACTTCACGGCGATGCTCTGCTTTTTCAAGCTGCTCCCAGGCTCGTTCAATATCATGCACTAACTTTCCTTCTGGTGGATTATAAAGAGGCTTTCCTAATGATTTTAATTTTGTCTGAATTGAAAACAACATGGCTTCAATTTCACTTCTTTCTCGATACCTAAAATAATAATAATGTCAAAAGAATAATTCTTTAACGCCCCATAAAACATAGCTTCCTATTTACTAATTAACTATATTACTTAGGAGGTTTTTCCTCTGTCCTGTATTTTTTAAACGCGGTCATTTCAGCTTGAATACCATGAACAACATTAGGAAAATTGCGGTCTTCGAGAATCTTGATTTTTGCGTTAATCCATTCTAATAAATCGGTTGTGAAAGTCTCGTAATCACCCTTTGCCTTATCAACTTCAATCATTTGATTGACGATCTAATAAATGATTAACTTTTATCAATAACTATCTACTTTTAAAAGTACACCGACAAATGAAGCATGCCTTACATTCGCTATTCTTCTGCCTCCTTTCATTTCTGTTTTCATCTTTGCAAATGTATGATAATAAGAAGCGACATACGTCATAACAGATTTTTCATCAGGTCTGTGAACATCGATATCTGTTAAAAATACACTCGGAGTTAAAAATATTTCCTATAGAAATCCTATTGTTGCATTATGCTCGTTTATTTTCTTCGTCAGAAATAAAGTAGTCATTTATGTAACAAATAACTTCAGATTTTTACCTTCGGCATCCAAAAGTTTTGCAACACCTAACTCTCGGTAGGCAACATCAAATGCATTATTCAAATTGTAAATGTGATTTTGAGGATTCAATGCATTATAATCAATCAAATCTGGGCGATGAGCGTGAATCAGGGCATTGAATCCTAGCCCTGAACGCCAACTGGTAGTGAAATCTGTTATATGTACTCCTCGGTAGCTGAATAATCAATACCAACAATTAATATTATAATATAATTAATTTCAAGTGAATATAATAACTACATACCCTTGAGTTTTTCTTTGACACCATAGCAACAGAGCATCTTTGGCTGATTTTTTTTCACTACTTTCATTTTCTTCATCCTAGTAGCCAAATTATTTGTTACGCACACCTCGACTCATTATTTTTCAAGTTTGTGTATATAGATTTCAAACTTTTAAAGGAAAATCTACACATTTAAAACCTTACCACATCAATTTCAATTTCCTGAATCTGAAACCTCAATATAATTGTCCAAATAAGTCCAAGAATTAAACGAGGATTGCCATCAACTATATCTTCGGCACCAATACTTTCCAGGTGAACCTAGCAATTTAAAAAGCTCCATATATATGTGCCAGAAACAGCAATCAGTAGCGATGTTAACAAGTATTCTATTTACCTTTGTATGCAGGAATGCAAGGCTTTTGTTTACATTTTCTATTTTATGGACTCTCATTTTACCATTGTTAGGTTTACCTAATTTTTCTCCGGAAATTATTTCGAGAAGTTTTAAGAGTTTTCTGCCATCTGCCAAATCTGTAAACAAATCATCAACCTCCATCCGTACCTAAGAGATGAATAGCAAATACTACAATTATTATTCCCGGTCAAAACGCAGACCGTCGAGATATATGGCTACAAAGATTCAATAATGAACGACCACTTCACCACATTAACTCGGACACTTAAGACAGCACTATGAATGTGAATTAAGGAAATATGTTGGAAAGATGTGATACATAATACAACATCATTTTAAATTAGAAATTTGTTAATGATGTATAATAGATGCCTTATATTGCATATAACCATGAATACGCCCAAAAACATACATAATTATGACAATGCATTGCAGTGATATGTAAATAGAAATTGCATAGACCAACTTTAAGCTTTAACAATAAGATTAGAGAATTACTTTTTGACGTAAATGATAAATGAACACGTATGTACATTTGCAGCTAACGGAATAAAATCAAATTACATTTATCAACCCTGATTATATTTTGTATTAAAAGGATTGATTGCCCAAATATTTGCGGAAAATACTTATAAAGACAATAATAATAGGAAGATATCTTCGTGAAATACTTTTTTCCCTATTGCCACACTAACTGGACGTCATTCATTTTGTTCTTAACCATATCATTTAAATACCGGAACATAGCCATCATTTTGAATAAAACTCACGAAATGGTTTATATTTCTAAAACCAATTAACTGATGTTAAATTGCCTCCTACGGCAGTCAATTTAGTACACTAGCGTCTGTAAATGTCACCAGTCACTTTAAAACACTAATCATACCTTTCCTAAAAACGAATTCATCCATTTTGTGAAAGTTTTTTTCTGGATATGAAGTCGCTCTTCTTGCAAAGCTTTTATCCTATCCTTCTCGAATTTTATCATCTCTTCCCTCTGGGACATCATTTTCGATTTCTGTTAGCTACACACACTCATTTGAAATTCACTTCACCTGTAAATCAGAACAAGAAAATAATAAACTTTATTAGTTAAAAAAAATAAAATGCTCTATCAATAGAAACACAGTATGGGTTTAAATTCGCAAAGTAGTTATCGATAATACGCTGCCATATAAATGCGCAGGGCCAATATAATGACAGAAATGCAAAAGTTTCCCGTAGGTTGAACTTCACCTGAGTGAACGAATTTCACAACTTCACCTTGTGGAAACAACCCTTTTTCCTTAACGATGATTCATAATTTGGTTGGTAAAGATATAAACGCATCTTAAATTACTTGTTAATTTTGACACAAAATAGCATAACTCGTTATGCGTTAAGGTGATTAAAAAATCTTACATTAATTATTAACTGTAGACAAATTTACACATCACTATCAGCATTCACTTATCAACAAAATAAAGTCTGATATAATTAATTATGGTCTGGTAAGAAGGTTTTTAAAACGTTGAAAAAAGTGGACGATTTTCTGTTGTACTGTGAGCTTCACATCTCTAAATATATACCGGTTCCGTGATTATACGTACAACACCCGGAATTTTCCTTTAACAGAATCTATTACATCAAGTTAAGCAAAATACGGAGTATATGCAATGTTGAACCTACACAGGTAATAAGTTAAATAAGCAACAAAGCCAGGGTGTACACCAGGAACTGATATCAGAAACGCGAATCGCAAGTAAACATTCAAATATGGAAGATAAACGCCAAACAATAATACGGTAATCATAAAACTTCAAAATTCTGACAAAAAAAAGGAGTCGCCATTCTTTCCTTCCAAAATTGTGTGCCGCCATAATGAAACTGCGAACATTTCATAGAAAAAAAAAGAATATTAAAGTTAGGTCACACACATTTGTGGTCAGTATTTGACTAGCACACGCCTCTTTCCTCACAAATACCAATGACTTTCTTTTAATATCTGGACTATGTGGAAAGAAACCATACGAGAGTTTCCTTTTTACTTATGGAAGAATATGCTGACAGGTTATTTAAAAGGGCTAGAAATATGCTAGAAAAAGATGCTAGAAATATGGTCTTAAAAACATAATTTAGATCCTCAGCTCAGGTCGACGCCTATGGAAACTATTCCAAGGTTGAAATTACATGGTTTTGGTGACGTAACTTAAAACAACAATGTATCTCTATTTCAGGCACGGTAGTGGACCAGGCAGAAGCACGCATCAGTAATCATAATTAATTCCTGTATTGAAGAGCTACAGGTGGTTGGTGCCTTTATAGAGTATTCAGAAGAAATAGTAAGAAGTTGGGTAGGACTAACCAAACACTTGAATTGCAGGAAATTATATCATACGTGACTAATAATATTTATATTATATTACCAGTAATACATTATTTTGACATCGCATCCGTTGTGGTAATAATGATTAAAACTAACGAGGAATTTCCACTACTTCTTTTACTGAAAGATTTATTAGCAGTACTGCTCATTTCTAATGTTTTGAATAGGCACCATCAATATAAATAAACATATACAATATTTGAGCGCGGAAATGAGTTCAAAATCGTATATCTCATCAAGTGACTATCTAATACGGCAGTTGCACACTCAACATCTGAATTATTACAGATACCGGGAAAAAAACGATGAAATGTTGATGTAATAAAGTAATGAAAATTTTAGGGATAAATATCTCCGTTGCAGTTAACAGCGCACAAAAGAATCCGGATTTGGGATAATCACTTTTTAGGAATATATTTGGAATCTTTGCAGATAACTAGGAGATAATTCATCATGCATAAATATAGTCATAAACAGGTCAAGGTAATCTGATTTAAATATGAACATTGCAGTGTCGAAGTCATCATTAGAAATCCAAGTCTTTCAACATACTTGATACCTTTCCACAGAGATAAGAATTACAACCAAAAAAATCAACAAAGGAAAACCAACTGAGGGTATCCTTTTTTTGCTAAATGAAACAATTTTGTGCATAACAAAGAGAAAGGAAAAAAATGATGGATGTGACCGATATGACCCCTCTAACTGCAACGGGTTTGATGGATGTTGAATAAAGACTTAAACCTCATATGGCAGGCTACTGCGTGGTAAAGGATGAACATGCTACAATATTCAAAAGGTACAATAGTATATTCTTGTAATGTGGGGAAAAATTAAAAAAGCTGTACGCCAAGCACAATATGTAGCGTGATGGGATTTTACGTTAGTGGCTCGAAACCTGACTGGCACAACCGTTGGGGGAGCGGCGAGTTGCGTTGGACACACCAGTTCTCGTCTGATCACTGAAGTTAAGCAACCCAAGCCCAGTAAGTACTGACATGGGTGGTCGCTCGGGAAAGCTGGGTAGTGCTAATACCCAAAAATCGTCGCATTAGTGTAGTGTCTGTGCAGTGTATGCATTAGAACTATGCAGTGGACGGGTCTCTAATGACCTTGTAGTTGACGGGACCTTAAACAACAACAAACAACAACAACAACACAACCGTTGGCCAGTCTAAATGTGTATATAGCAGTCTTTAGATGCCTGGTGTCAAACACGCGGTCCACAAGACTAGAGTGTTGCGGTGGCCTGTGTTTGACATCATAGATCAGCAAATTGCAATTTGTTTCCAACATGTCTTTGACAGGAAAATTATAAATGCTGCATGTACGTAAGGTATATGTAATACGCCTAGCAGGTAAGCAGTAGGTTTAAGTAGAAGACCCCCGCTTCATTTTTTGTTTAAAATCCATCGTGCACTTTTAACTACCTTCTCTTAAACTCGCAAATGACCTGCAAATATCTACCGCAGGAGTTCACTTAACCAAAATGCATTTATTTGCCAAAAAAAAAATGAGATCAGAGCGGTATTTCAGTTACTTAACAACTTGTGGCAATGATTTACGTTGGTAATACATTGTATTTTAAGCAATCTCCTTTCTGGATATTTATTCTGCAAACACCTGACTGTACCACTTGAGCATTTTAGCATTTTGTACAGAGGTCTTAATGCAACTAATTATAGAAGTATAGAAAAAAAGCATATCAGAATCCCTAGTAAAGTTCAAATTCTGAAGCCTGCATATAACAACAAGTGATAAAGTCAGCAACTAGTTGTGGTTTAATGACTCAATCCTTTCTCAGCATTTTCTTTAGTACATGTGGAATTTGATAATATTTATCACCGAGTGACTGACGAGCAACAAAGATTGCACATTACGATAGATAACTATGGCATTTCAATTCTTTATTTCTGCTCTATCCGCGTTATTTATAATACCGGTATCCTAGACACCATTTTTAACAATTCTTTACACACAAGAACTAACCTTTTATGGCACTCATTGCTAAAAAGAAACCCTAAATTATTCTTAAAAAGCACACGATACGGTACATGACAAGGCTACCGTTACAAACTCAATGACTTTCGGAACTACGAGAAATTTAACATCCTTCCAAATAAGTGAAAATTACGTAAAGTATGCGCATTTTAATTTCCTGCAGAGACCAGGCTAACGATATGAGCACATTAACTCGGCGTGAATACAAAATATTATTGAAAAGTGTTGATGATTCTGGCGATGGACATCGCTTGATTACCATAAAGAGAAACCGCCGACAGCATATCAAGCGAAAAATATGCGGAATGTCACCAAAAATATTTTTCACGGAGATCAACTGGTACCATTATCAAAAATGTTAACGTTATTGCAAAAGTGCAAAAGTGAAAATTATACAATAGCTTTAAATCACCAAATAGCGACTACTACGAATATCAAGCGATAAGCGTATCACGGCCTTGAATTCTATACCAAAAAAAAACGTCATCGGTGCTTACAATAAATTCTAGAATCTGGTTGGCATTTTTTGATAAACTCACATACCACATATAATTTTCGATTAGCCACCGTCAGCAGCAAACACAAAACCCACGCCACTTGCAACTGACTGTTGTATGAATTCTCTGAATTTTAAATGACTAGTAAAATGTTTAACGCTGAGATCATCCTACAAAACACAAGCAGAGATGATAATGTCTTGAGACATCAATAAATGAATCACATCATTTCTTAATGAATGAACTCTGTTGAAATACTGCTGCTGTACTCTATTTTTTTCATGGAGGCCTAGTACTAGCAAATGTAAGCTGCGTCAATTAATGCCAATACGAGTATAATCCGAATTATTAGCGAGTGACTTTAGCACCATGACCTGCCATGGGCATTATTAAAATAAATCTGGCGTCTCACATTTCATTAAATAACATGATACAGTATATAGGTCGTGCTATTATTTCCCTCAATAGTGACATTATGTAAGAGATTAGAAACGATGCCACAGCACTAAGACGTACATTTTTATTTCTCACCAACAGGTTCATTTTCAATCAAACTTCTTCAAGGACAGAAAGACAAAGACTAGTATTTAGCAGGTTATGATCTCCAATGAAACTCGTCAATTTCCCTTTAAAAAAATGCATGAATAATGCTTTCTCCCTGCCAAATAAACGACCACGAAACTGCAGACACCATGACGCAACGTAGTCCTTCACTGTGACCCCATATACAGTATCTGAAATTTCAGCCATTTCCTGTAAAATTGCTAGTCAGCGCCGGTACAAGGGTACATGGCGCCCCTAACCAAAAAATTGTATGTGCCCCTTATCAGTGCCCAAGCTCATATGCATAGTCAGTCAAAAACGCGTGTTTCAACTTAATAAGTAACATAAGCAGTTAAATAGAAAGTAAAAAGAGAGAGAGAGAAATGTGAAAATCGAACAGTAAACACTGTAATTTTTGGCACCCCCTAGGGTCGTCTAATGGTAAACCGGCTCTGTAAATACTGCGCAGGTTAGACACATTAATTCCCGAATTTCATATGCCTACGTATGTCGGTAGCTCAGTAGTAACGTGTTTGGCAAAAATGGTCGGCGGAAGGTTGGGTATATGGTTTACCCTAATCTAACAACTTCCTAGAGTTGTAACTGAGATAAGGACATCTTTGGAAATGGAACGATGCGCAGTCCTGAGCACCAAGGGGTTCTAATGACCTTTGTAGTTGAAGGGCCCTAAAACACCAACAAACAACAACAACTGAGCGCCAATGTTCTGTGATCCAAATGTTGGCAGCGCTCCTCTGCGATTCAGAAATAACGTGCGTGACTCGTGATCTCATGATTACAGGATCGATCCTGGAAGAGGAGATTGGCTTTTTAGAGCGTTCCATCATATAGAAAGCAAAGCCGTAGTGCCATATCGCTTGCATGTAAAAAGATGCATGATTCACTCACTAATGTTGAGAAATAGCTTCAGCAGCACGTTCAATTACCAAATGATCTAAACTAATTCAATTGTACTATAAGAAATTATAATAAAAGCGAGTAAATGGATTCGCAATAACCTCTTTCTTCCACATTGACATATTTTCATTACTAATTTTATCACTACAACAAATTAAACCCAATATCAAATAACAACCTGCACCACGAACACGTCAACTGTCAATTTGCAAATGGACCACCTACAAGTCGCTAGCAACCTTATTTACGTTCGAGTCCTAGCGATTACTTCAATGGGGCATTTGGTGAGCTTAAGTATCGTTATGAGAAGTTATGGTGCACACTTAAAAGGTCAGTCACCTGTTAAGACCTGCATGGCCTACGTACTACTCTGTCCAAATGCACTAACAAGTCTCCAACTCAGAATTAATCCTTAAAACTACATAATTTTCACTAAGCAAAACGCGTCAAAATTTAATGAAGATGTAAAGAATGTTTCACTGATGGCTGAGATGCACAACCAGGGCCGCTTCAAGGCGAGGGGGGGGGAGGAGGAGGTAACAAAACTGGAAAACTTAGAATATACTGTACTACACAAGCATTATTTAATTTTAAAAGGAAACAACAAAGTAGAATGCGCCTTTACGGGCGGCCCGGTGTATAATCAGAACGATTTAGCAATCTCAGCATGGAAAAAAGACATTCCGTTCCAGATAATTGACAATAAATACCAAATGACACAATCAATCTTACAGACAATTTACCAGGACACCAGACAGTTCTCCAGACATTTTCATCAGCCGACTGGAATGAAGAGAAAGAGAGAGTAGTTCCGTGAACTACTCCTACTAATTATTTTCTCTGTCAGTTCTCCAGAGTCAAATAGTCATGCTGCAAACAGTTTGGAGACACGCCTACTCAAAGGGTTCTGGAGATAACATTACTGCAATAGGGCGGTATTGGACAACCGATCATAAAAGGGAGTGAGAACTGTGAACCAGCGCTAGTTTAAACATCACTTGATTCTATTACAATCATTGTACAGCACATGGCCAATCGAGCAGAATGTCAAGTGACCGCAATTCCACTACGGTTGAACTGTAAACGCAATTACAAACTTCACAATCTAAACTCTTAATGTTCTAATTATGTGCGTTAAGAAACAAAAACGTCACCAAATCGACATCATTTTTAAAAGTCCACAGGCACCAGACTTTAAATCCATATTTGGCTCTATGGAGATGTATGATCTCATAAAAAAAAAACATTGTTTAACAGAAATGAAAAATGTCCAGGCCGACAAATGAAAAGATACGTCACGATAACTTATCTATGGCACTTGGCACTACCAAAAGGCAAATCACCCCATTAGCAGCCAGCAGCAGTACCATCACCAGATAGATCACACGTGTGACTCGTCTGTCAGTTAAACATCATTCATGTGTTCCTATCAAAATATGGGAACTGCTCAAGCCTTTGATGAACTAAAAAGCTTCGCCAATGTGATGTCTATTTCAAGGGAGTCGAGCATGCAGTTATTAGAAATCGTATTTAAAACCATGGACCACATCAAGACACCATTCTCTTTAGGGGCACTTCATGACGTAAAAGATTTTCCGATCATACTGAAGAGTGGTTCATTGGCATTCTGCAAAACTGATATCAACTGGAAAGATGTCAATCAACACAATTAATACCGAAACCCAAAAAAAATCACACTGGGTTCTTTCTGATTTGCCCTTCTTTCAACCTTCTTATAATTACCGTATTAAGAACCTACACCAGTGATTATAAAGGGGGAGAGGTCGCCCCCCCCCTAGTAGGCACTGAGCGGCAAGAGAGGATCGGATTGACATTAAAACCAACTAGGAGCACTGGTAGGTCGGGTCCATCTTCACACTCAAGAAACCCTGAACTTTTTTATTATTCTAACCTCGGCAATAAAGAGCTGACAACTGGCCACAACATTCTAACCTGAAAATGAGGCCACATGACAATCCCAAATTAAATCCAAATGTGATTATAATTATCACCCCCAACTTTTCTTCGAAATTTGCGTACCAGCCTTTCATACTCACCCAATACTCGCGTCGCCCTTGATATACTCTTAAGACTACAACTCTACCTGTGCGGAGAGCATTTCAACAAATTTGCACAGTATCATTTCCTGGCTCTCGCCCAACACTACTGACCTTATATACCTCAACTGACCTACAGAGCATGCTCTCTTTTTCTTGATTTACATTATACCCACGTATCTCACACAGGCAGCCCACATTTACCTGCCTCCGCAGCATCTAGTCCGCCTAGATAATGAGTGTCATAAATGCGTCTAACAAGTAAACACGGTGTGCAAGCTAGAAAAATCACCAAACTGAGGCGAAAGGGGTGTGAATTAGAAATAATTATTCCTTAAATATCTCTAAAATGACTATTTCTATCACCTACAGCATTCTACAAGCTACTTTGTTAGCTGTAAATATTTCAAAAATGTTCATACAATATTCCCTTTGTCTTAATCGTAACAATATCAAGTGACAAATGTCAAATGACTTCTTTTAGTAATAAACCTTTGGGTAAACCAGTAAGCCTGCTTTTCATATTGATACACAATAAATGTGAGCAAAAAAAAGCATGGAAATGTGTTTTTTTTTACCATATTTAAGGCGATGTAGTCAACGAAAGGTTTCCCGGACGCATATAACAAAGCTATAACACCGTTTATTATCAATCAATGTAAAAAAAAAATTTGCGACGCGAGTTTCAAACTATGTACGAATTTTAATTAACCAAACATAACTGATAACACAATTCCGACATTCAACTCTTAACAGTAATAAAAAAAAGTTGTCCGAATTTCTAAACAAGTGACCTAGCAACAAAAACAATCAGAATAAATATATATGTGCTACGATTTCACGACCCCGTAATTTCGAGTACGTCATTTCCTCTCGTCTACAAAGATCTTCAACCCTACTGTCCTGAAAAAAATAATCTGTTTTAAACCACACATTAATTACTGCAAACTGCTAGTCAGTAAGGGAAACGGGTCAAACGCTTGTTACAGTTTTAATTCCGAACCAACGTCTGAGCCACATTGTTAACAGTGAACAATCTTCACGTGTTTCTGTCCCGAAGCTCAGTCTGTAGCCTATAACTCTGGATCAGTGATCTTATAAGGCTTGGTTAACTGACGTTCTTCTAAAACGTTTGACATCGGAAATACCCACAGTTTTTAGTTTTACAATATTTCTAGGATAGTGACAAGCGGTCGAAGTCCTAGGCAAGGACGCCAGGCTACCCTTATAACATGAAAAATAGCCAACCATAAATTTGACATAACGCACACAAGTTTTCGATAAGTCACAAGGTCATTTGTTTTCCAGCTCATAAAACTGAAATGATCAACCAGTTTCACAACGTAATGAGAGTAGTTGATAAGTTCGAAGGGGTATCCCAATTCTGGCATGATGATCAGTCACCAGGCTTCGCTGTTAACCAAAACCGAGCCATCGACTTACCAGTATTTTAAGGCGTGGTAATGTTGTGACTGATTTATTTTTGCACCTGACACGTAATTATTATTCATAATTCTCATCTTAAATTCTGAGACACGACTTTAGAGAAAACAGCATTCACTTACATTTGGGCGGTGGCAAATTATTAAGACATCCTTACACGCAATCAAACAGCAAGGTCATTTATTGTAGGCTGAGCTGTAATACCAGAGAGTGGACAAACTCACGAATACTAGAGGCCACTTCAACAGCAAACTTCTTCAACGGCTGATATTCGCTCAAGTGACAAGTGAATTCAGTCAAACAACTGCCGTTAATGAACGAGCAATTGGGAAGAGTGGGGTATCAGTGACTCACCCGGGAAACATGAGAAGTACAGAAGGCATCAAGCCGAAATGTCTTTGTCTCGTTTGGGTTCTGAAGGAAAGGAAAAGTTTGTGTGATTAATGATGCTTGCCTACCCTACACCACTAATACTCGAGATGACAACATCATCATCTTCATCCTCCTTGGAATAAACAACCTCGCCAAGACAAAAATGCAGCATCTGTTACTCAACAGCCGGTGATGTTAACCAAACTCAATAGATGAGAGGGGAAAGGCCAGGTTAAAAAAGGTTAGAGTCACTGTCTAATAATAAAACAATCTTCAGTAATGACTAACGGATGATACATTTTGAGAGATGTCGGTTGACAAGAAGGTTCGATACCTACAATATGGACTTCCTGCACTATGCCACAATCTTTGGTTGCTTACTAGCATCATGCTGCTTCCTATCTTCGCAGTTCAACCATATTTTCCCTGTCATGCACTGTTAGGTGAGTAGCTTCCGGCTAAAAGGCTTGTGACATCTCCAGTGGCACCCAGTCGCACACCCAGTCCAATTTTTGGTTAGTTAATTCCGTTCCTCATTCCTTCCTTTGAATCCATGAAAGCACTAATATCATGCCCTATTAAGGTTTCAAGTGAAGATAAAACACTGGCACATCAAAACTGCCTGAAAGCACGTCTTCTTAGCTATGGCAACTTCTAACCCTTTTCTCACCTATGGTAGGGTCGGGTACCCATCTTGTCCCTCTGAATGGACACAAGGGCGATATATTGGACAGAAGGCCTGTGGCCGACCAAAGCTGCAACCCCCAATGCTTATTTATCGTCGGTCTACTGTTCGTTGGGGCACTCCACTGACGCCAGTGAGCGATAGCTTGGACCTGGAAATTTGCAAATCCCATCACGTGCAAATCCCATCGTGCACTACACGGGACTTCTGCTTTTCTTCTCATCCGAAAGAAGGCGCACTCGGGGCATCTCTCGCCTAAAAGAAGCCAACCCACCTCGGTTCACCATTGAACCCAGAAACACTGACACAGTTAACGAGTACGATACCCACTGCGCCATCGTGGCCGGTCTTCTTGGCTATGGAAATTACTTTAATATTTTTTTTTTTGCTGAGATGCTTAATATATCCAAGACAAACAGTAGCAGTTTTGAAAATTTTTTGGGTGCCGGACATGTGCACCACACGTCATTAAATATGTTGTCGTTTTAACATCACCAAAACATGTATGTGACCTCGGTTTGTCTATTGCAAGTTTATTTTATGCCTTCTTCCTATCTACAGATAACAAATCCGCACAGTTTCCAACAACAACCTGTACAAACTAATTACCTCAACCCATTGACAGTAGTTGCTGTTACGTTTGTTCTAGGCCGTTAACATTCACAAGTCACTTCCGTATTAATAAAAAAAACTATATTTACAGCAACTATATGTTTTGATTCTAATAGTTTGTAGTCCTCACTAGAAGGCTCGCAAACCTATTACGAAAATATCAACGAGCGAGCCTACTGAACTTTCAGCAGGTGCCTTTGTCTTCTGCGTAGGCTCCTCGCCCCAGGAAGCATACATGAATCATAATAAAGCATTCGATTGACCGTGACCGCAGTAGCATGAAGTCAACAAGTAAAACATTTAGGGGTCAGGTCGTCCGTATTGGTCAACTTAATTCCATCCAAGATATATTTGATGATATAAAACACTTGTACACAATTTGATCACCAGGTGTACGAAGGATCAATCATCACAACGTAATTTCATCAAATGAGCACATCTGATGACTCATTAACGACATCAACGACCTGACGATTAGCTAGCGTGATCAGAGTTAGCATTACTACATCGATATCTACAGAATAAGGAATAGCCAGCCGACAATATCGAATCAATAGGATACTTGCATTTCAAAAAATATGCCGCGGATACATCTAAATACGTTTACTATTTATCAGTTGCACTTCAGGCATACATCAAAATTCAAAGCATCTTTTCGAGAAAAAAATATTGCCAACAACAGGTTTCACTTTAACATAGTCCAACCCAAAGTAATAAGGAAGAATTAGTTTAACACTTATGTGTTTGACGACCTACATGTAATAGCTGTTTTACCGTCATCCATATCAATAAGCTTCACTACGCTAAAACTAAATCAAACGTTTGCCAGTCAACAAGAGTTGGTTAAGGGCCCCTGACCGAAAAATGTGTTCCTTTCAAGAAGTACGAAGTCATTTCTTTTTTCTCTTAAAAGGTTGGTGGTTTTCGTGCTGTAGTACTGCCATATTATCTTCCCGCGAAGTCTCAACAATCCATACTTCGAGAGTGAGGGGAGAAAACTGGTATATCACGTTTAGATGTCACTCCAGAAGTGGGATGCCTGTTACAAAAGTATTCGGCAACAATGCCATCGCAAATAACGCAACCATCGATACATCTAGTCAGTCACTTACTAAATCGGTTTAACAACAATCGAGGGAGAGAAAGTACATGCAGTAAGTAAAAAGTAGGTCTACAAAAGGATATAGAAATACAAATTATCCAATTCAACGTGTCTCTTGTCAATGGAAAATGAATCAATGTGCGCTGAGAGGCACAATAATAATGAACGTAGTACAACGTGGACAAGAGAAAAAAAGAAGGAAGTGATAGGTTTCAGACTATACGACAACCACAACCTGTCTGATGACACAATTCCAGATATAAAGCAAGGGCTCTTTTTTTGTTCATCCAACCTCTCGAACAGAATCTCCAATCATCACGTGGGCAATTTAAGTGAAAACGAATGATAGATAATTTATATCGAAGCAAACCTAAATTAATCCAGTATATGTCAGTAGTCTTTAATCTATGACCTGCTAATAATTCCTGCCGGTGAATTCATCGGGCAAATCACAACGAACTTTAAATGAGAGAGGCTCTGCTAAATGACTCACACCAATCCTTACAACCTAGGAAATGTCACCACCAAATCCTACCATCACCATCATCCGCTTAATCTGCCTGTGGCAGGGTCATGTCTGCGGGTTTTAGCCCTTCACTCCCGTCTATCTCCCACCAGGTCCCCATCCACCCTACACACTGCCATATCCTTACGAACAACCTGTTTACATGTTTGCTTTGGTCTCCCATGCCCAGAGTGCTCCCAACCACCTGCATCCCTGTAATGGACCTAACGAGCTTCTCCTACCCTCGTCTCATTACATGCCCATACCACCTCAATCTACTCTCCCTCATTTTTTTCGCGATGTCCCCCCGGCTGCCTCTGATATACTCATTCCTAACTATCAGGTCTCGACGCTCCGCTCGTATACCACAGCATTCGCATCTCGGTTACTTGAATTTTATTTACGTGGCCTAACCACTGTCCTGTAAAACTTCCCTTTCAACTTCATTGGGACCCTGCAATCACACAGGACTACGCTTGCCTGTCTCCACTTCAACCACCCCCCACTGATTCTGGAACACTGATCCTAAGTAGTTTAACTCTTGCATCTTTGTCACCACTTCGCTCCCAGAGTACGTCACCATTATTTTCCGCCCCCTCTCAATTGAAAACTAAATACTGTCTTCGTGTTTATTTTTAGGCCTCCCTTTTTCTATCGCTGTTCTAATATCGTTTAGGCCCCTCTACTTGTTCCCTGGAACAAATCCTACAACAGAAGCAATTATGGTAAATGAAAATTTGCATTGATTATTTCAAACTACCAAAACGTTAATGAAATCTTTTAGTGGGGTTTAAGAAGTATTCAATATAAAGCAACGATCTGGCAGTACGCTAAATGATTTATTTGATTATTTAACGTCAACCTGTCAGTAGTGAAGGTCATTAACCGGCGCAAAAAAAAAGCGAGCTCAAACACCTGGAAATTTTGATGGATCAGTGCAAGCAACCTACAAGACCACAACGCTACTTCCTATCTGACAGAAGGTGGACTTAAAGATTTCCCGTACTCTTTCCCAGAAAAAGCTACTTCCTTCAGCCAGGATTGGACTTGCCTCGGTTGCGTGCTCGGTTACTGCATCGGTGGTTCTAGGTTCGATAATGGACAGAGGTGAGTTGGCTTCTTTTGGGCGAGAGAGAGGCTTCCTTCGGATGAGAAGTAAAACCGAGTTCCCGTGAGGTGAACGATGGCATTTGCACGTAAAAGAACCCTCTCTTCTACATGCAACGGATAGATGAGGCAAAAATTCCCCCTGGCGTCGGTGGAGTGCCTCAAGGAATAGTAAGCAGACGATAAATAAACATCGGGGTTGTAGCTTTGGTCGGCAGCCTGCTGCAGAAACATACGCGTCCAATATATCACCCGTGTGTCCATTCAGAGGGACAAGATGAGTACCCGACCCTGCCATAGGCGGAAAAGGTTGGGAGATGCTTGCTTTGCTTCAGGATTGAACTTGCGCATCAAGAGCTCACGACTCAAGTGCGTACTCTTCATACTGAATCACAGGATGGGTTTGATTGTTTTCAAGGATTTGTTTTTCATAAATTCATTCTGCAACGGCGAGCGTCCAAAGATCTCTGTACAACAATATTGTTAATACTGTATATTAAATAAATTTTGTTTTATAACGCGACGGTTATACCGATAATAGATATTTGACACAACAAAGAAACTAGCCATTTTTGAATTCACATGTCAAGCACTTACCAAGCCCCTTTTTATCTCAAGTGCACGGACGAGTTATTGAGAGTCTCCTAGAGTACAGTGCCCCACGCTTGCAACTATGCACAAACAGTCTCAGATATGCGTTTTGCTAAACGTTTACTTCAAACGACTTTTTTTTTATATTATTGCCTACTTTTTACACCACTTTGACAGGAACACATTGTGAATGAAGATGCAACTCACCTATAGCTCTAGGACGTATACGCATTGTATGAAATAAGTCGGAAGTCGAGCTGTTTAAAATTAAAAACACAAGTCTAGAAAAAATATCACAATCACGTTCAGCAAAGTACTTTTAAAACAGCTCTCAGAAAATATCAACTAACGCTGTGAATTACGAGCTGCTAAATCGTTATCACACACAAAATGAAAAGCATATTTGGAGCATAACATAAATTGGATCCATATGACAATAAAAGCAAGATGTCTCATAACTTTAATTCAGAAAAAAAACACCATCTGCCATGGCTTTTTCACTCTATAGTTTCCCATTAGAATATACTGAATATGAAGAGTGATAAAAAGCCGTTTAAATTTTTAATTCAAATTATAGGTAAACAATGAAAGCTGTTATCACCTCTTCACTCTGGCGATTAGTTTTATTTCCAAGAAAACAACAGGTCAACCACTATGCAGTACGAATGCACTACATAACCTCTCCCCCCCCAAAAAAAAAATAACGCCCCATTAGAGATACTGCTGACACTAAACATAACTTTAACCTTTCCGCATGACCACTATGATTCACAAGGCTAGGTCAGCATACAAGTCATTGGAACAGGTTCAAACCCCCTTAGGCAGATTCATTTGTGGACAGATGAGCACATGGTTAAGCAGTACTCATGAAGGGTGGTGATGGCAATGTACCAATCGTAGCTAGCTTGTAAGACACGACAGGAATTTTAATTAACAAAAACTAGGCATTTTCACAATGAACCAAATCCAACAACCACTATCACCCACAGCAGCCTATTGGCTTACAGCAGGCTGGCTTAGGGGAAGCCCAAGCCAAACACACCAGCCAGAGACTGAAGAAGAACGCTATCGCCTAATTTCCTGGCATCAAATCCAAACGATGGTTGGAAACATTTACCCTGACCAAAATGAGAATGGCTCCTTCTCGACACGATCCGAAGTGTGCCTACGGTTGGAAAGGGGGAAGAATGGTCATAGCCAGGTCATCTATACATGCTCACAGACGTTGAGACCTTCGCAACCCCACCTCATAAATTGTAGCCAAATTTAAATGTAGGGCTTAGAGCTAGCCGAATTCTTCGCACGCACTGCAAAGTTACAAAAGCCACAGCTTTTGAAAGAAATAATACAAAATAATATCAAATGGCGACTCTATCAATGATTAACATACAGTACTTGAACGAGACTGATTAATCACTGGTGCACTGGTTTCTAAACAACTGGTCTGACAGACAGACACCCACGCACAATTAATAATATCTGTTAAAGTCATGAGCAGAACTAACAGAAAAATTACAGCCAAAAATAAAAGCGTGATGATGCTCTTAATAACAACTACATAAAATATTAAACCACTATAATCGACAAAAAAACCCTGACAGTATAAATCAAGAAATGGGAGTTCTATGAAATTCCATGAACGCGTTCTCAGCAAAAAATGATCCTAATCAGGAAGATGCTGAACCTCCTTTTAAAGTGAATGAAAGATCATAACCCAATTTAACCACGGTATGTAGTTTTCGTGATACTGACTTGCATGCAAGCTATCAAGAAAAAAAACACATCTTCTCCACCTCGTTACGAGCCCACAAGATTAGGTTACAAATTCAGAAACAGGCTCTATAAATTTAACGAGAATTTCTTTTTTTTTTAAAAAAATTGCCACTTTTCACTATTAATAATTTAAAACATAAAGAAAGTCATTTTGCACCAGAGATCGCGGTACACTTACAACTTCGCAGGTTTACCTGACATGAATTCATGACCTCGTGGTTCAACCCGAGCTGAGGTTACTGGCTTTTTACCTAACGAGTGAGGGGAAGACTCGTAATAAGCAATTCCCTTTAAAGGGCCAAAGGGGAAATGATTGTTCATAACATGCGAAACAATCTACAGTATCTATAGGGAAAAGACTTTGAAATAATTCTGTGTGCAGGAAAAAGCACAAAAAACAAAGGCAGCGTCCAATAAATCAAACTGGGCGTTACAGGTAATTTTATTAAAAAAAATTTTTTTTGTTCGGCGAATAAAGGAAAACAGAGACTAATCCAACAGTAGGATCCTACGTCGGTTAAAATAAGGTGTAGTAGATGATGATCAACATAGCTTTAGTCATTTATCAGATGAGATATATAAAATGTCGAATCAATTTATAAATGAAAAATAGTGGCATTTATCTACGTTTCTGTCAACTTTGTGATGCCGAAATACGTTTGAAAAATACCAATAATTGTACGTGAATGTATATTGTGCAAACGTCTAGATATCTGACATGACTGATTCCTTTAGATGAGGAAAAGTCACATCAAGGGCAAATATCTGGCCAAATAGATATTGTAGGCCGATATCAACTATTCTGCATCAGGAATGTGCAATTCAAGACAGCAATACACGACAAAGAAATGGACTGAATAATTAAAAGCTCGAGGCAAACCCTTCACTTTCCTACTCTCAGTCACTTACTGTAAAATTGTGATGTTAACAACAGTCTAGATTCTAGAATGCCACCACCATACAATCACTCAGAATCGGATGTTGAACTCTTAGTGATCCAAACAGCAAGCGCAGACTAAACCCATCACCTTACCGGTTGAGGACAAGAAGGGACAATGGTCTAATAGAACTACACCTCTGGTGGACTATCGATTGAGGAAGGTAGTGTACCTCTTGCCTAACATAAACCAAAAAGGCTATACGAAATATTTGTTGAAATTAAAACTTGTTGACATCTGAATGTCGCGTCAACGCATAACCTAGAAGCACAAATAACAATAATTTTAATACCCACTTTACCAACCCATACAGTACAATCAGTAAACAATTTATTTAAATAAATGCTAGCATAATTTGAAAGCAGTCCGATCTTCTCTATTAAAAAATTCACGTAGGCCTACATAAAAAAAAGCGAAGAAAGCTAACTTCATATCAGTTTAAATCAGCTTCTGGACGACTAAATCGTCGTTGCATGCTAGAACTTTCAAAAGAGAAACGAAGCGGTAAGTAAACTATTGTCTTCAAAGGGATGACTTTACAATTGTCATTATATTGGGTGGGCTTCATTGGTAGCAATAATCCGGCGTGGCACCCAAGTATGTACCACACAAAACAATGAGACATGTTCTTGAGTTTTACTTCTGTGGAGTCTACATCTACCGGTTCCTAGCAAAAAGCGCATCACAAATTGATCATTTAACCCTTGAGTGTCTAAAGATGGAAGAGTATTTGTCAGCAACTGTTAATATCTCTTAATTAAAGAATTCGGTTAAAAAACTCGAAAGTAATCGTACTTAGTTTATTATGCACGACGCCAAGTCTTAAATCGAGAAATACGAGATGACACGTGGGATATCGTGTTGTTTGTTTGTTGGTGATTTAGGTCCCATCAACTACAAGGTCATTAGAGACCCGTCCACTGCATAGTTCTAATTCATAGACTGTACAGGCACCACACTACTGCGACGTTTTTTGGGTATTAGCAGTACCCAGTTTTCCCGAGCGACCGCCTATGTCAGTACTAGCTGGGGTTGCGTTGCTTAACTTCAGTGATCAGACGAGAACTGGTGTGTCCAACGCAACTCGCCGCTCCCGGGATATCGTCAATCGGGGAAGTACCGTACAATAATCTTTCAATAAGGACAAATAAATATTGTCTCTTAACAAACTGGAGACAAGTAACACTCAATGAACAAATATAATTTTAATCTTTCTAGGATTATCGAACGAATTGAAAGGTAGTTTTAAAATTCATCGTGAAATACCATTGTTGAAGAAGCCGCACAAAATCAAAATACAGTACGCCACACTTCTCGTGTACTCTCACAATTGAATTCAATAAAAATAACTCTGCTAGAGCGGAACCACCACACATTATACAGTATATTTTATAAAAATTATTTAACAATACTAAAAAAAACCTTAAAATTCCACTACGCGTTAACACAATAGCGCAGTATTCAAATTAACATCTTTCAATCTATTTCGCTCAAAAAAATTAACGGAACTTTTTTCCTCTGCACGCATTGCCTAAAAATCATGCGAAAAAGTCAGTCATGTATTTTAGTATTAGGTACTGTAGATTGAAAGCAACCTGGATCAACTCTTTCAAATGTCTAATTTCAAATTATGGTTTTCAGATTAAGGGTTGGTAAAATGCCAGATAACCGCAAATTTTTTTTTTTAATTCGTAACTCGAATAACGTGAACCCAACAATGGAATGTAACAAGATAACATTCAAACATGAAAGAAAAGAAAATTATCTCTGATGATTCCTAAGTACAGCTGAACCGGACCTCGTATAACCGGAAACCTGGCCAAACGGAAAATAAATGTCGGAACGGAATAATTTCCCATTTAAAATACTATACTAAACCGGAAAACTACCTAACGCGGAAACGGAATAAGTTTTGGGAACCGTTTGCATAAATAACCTGACTAAGACGGATTATTTTATGCATAACACTACAATGCAGGCATTAATTTTGAGTGTGGGCAATGCAGCCATTGCTCCGCTCAGTGCCTCACTGGGACGCATCCGTCAACTGATGCATAATTCAGCCATTCAACTGATCAGACATCTTTGCATTTCCTATTCCCGTTTCTATTCTGCCAGTCCAATCTGCAGTTGGCTAAACCACTATTTGGGCTAAAAAAACTATTTGGGTTGCAATTTTTTGAAGTGCTCTCCCTGATCCGCCTCTGGATCAGCCCTGTGTGGGGGCAGAGTAACTTTTTAGTTTATGGACTTTTATTTTAAATTTCATCATCCTAATAAAAGGTGATCATATTTTTTGTACTTTGTTTTATTAAAACACAGCCCTTTGTAAAACGGAAACCGGTGAAAACGGGGGAAAAATATGGAAACGATCAGGTTCCGTTTTAGAGAGGTTTTACTGTATTATTACCATGGTCTCCTAAGCAAAAATAAAATTCATTCAAAAAAAAAATATATCACCACCGTACGCAATATATACTTCGTGACTATTTCTTCCCACACTGGTTTATTTATTATAGAAATCAAATTCGATCGAATTTCTAAAAATATATGGAACGCCCCGAAAAGAAAGGGCAGGTAGAGGGCGGGCGCACGGGTGTGCAACCAAACAGTCCATCCCTTCTATCTATCTATCTATATACAGTAGAACTTCGGTATATCGAACTCGCTTATATCGAAATCCTGTTTATTCCCGCTTATATCGAAGCTTGAGCGCCGGTCCCGCCCGATGTAAATTTTAGCTTTACATATAATCCCGGATTTGGATATATCGAATCTCAGATATATCGAACTATTTTTCACGGTCCCCTGAGGTTCGATATAACGAGATTCTACTGTACTGTATATACTCGCCAACCAACCATTAATCAAATTATTCAAACAGCAATTTCTGACGGCCAAGCATGGTTTCATATCAGCCGATTAAAAACTCAAAAGTGCTTCTCGTCGTCGCCACACAACGCATAACTGTCATCTCATGCAGAACCACGTTCATACTACACATGTTCTTTGAACTCTTCAATTTTGATTACACTTCAAACCATAAAAGGCAATCATTTTAGCAGCATACACTCAAGCGTAGGCATGGGCGTAGTACTCTCCAAATAAAAGCCTGACAAAAAATCCCACCTCTCCCCTTTCCCGAACAGAAAGAGAGATAATAACGATAGGTCAGAGGCAATCAGAGACTTGTATACTAGACTAATGTATACACACCAACCAACAATATCGTTTTGTTTTACTCTGTCTTAAATACAGATTTCAATGGGTTAACACACTGATGATTGTTTAGAGAGAGTCGAAAAAAAACCTAGAATTATAAGTACTGTACTGTATATCCCATTAGACATGCCTAACCTCCACGATGACCCCTAACCGTCGACTAGTGGGATATCACAGTCGTTTATTAGATTGCTCCATTCTTGATGATGACTAGCAGTAGTGGTGGTATAGAGAAACAGGGTCTTAACAAAACCAATAATTTCTTCGCGTAACTGGTTGGATAAGAAGTTATCAGTTGAAAGAGAAGAAAAAAAAAACAGTAAAAAATATTGTACCAATATACTGTAAAGAAGGCTAAGGATGTCGGAACGGCAATGGATAGAAAGGGAAAAAAGTAATTTTAATTAATATTGGATATCCAACATCAAACAAGTCTTTTCATTCGTCTCACAAGTGGTTCAACTTGAAAAACAAACGACCGAGAATCATCATCATCATACCCTTCTCCCGCCTGTGGCGGGGTCGGGTCTCCACTCCCGTCTATCTCCCACTAGGTCCCCGCCCACTCCGCACACCGCCATGTCCTTACGGACGACATGCTCCCACGTTAACTTCGGTCTCCCCCTGCCCCGGGTGCTCCCAACCACCTGCATTCCTGGTATGGCCCTAACAAGCTCCTCATCCCCTCTTCTCATTATGTGACTATACCACCTCAGCCTCTTTTCCTTCATCTTCTCGACAATGACCACTAACCCCAGGCTACCTCTAATATACACATTCCTAATTCTATCTGCTCTCGACACGCCACTCGTGTACCGCAGCATTCGCATCTCGGCTACTTGCATTCTATTTACGTGGCTTTTCTTTACTGCCCAGCACTCTGATCCATACAGCATTGCTGGCCTAACCACGACCGAGAATATCTCCCTAATAATGTACAATTCATAAAGAGGAGAAAAGGGGGGGGGGGGGCATGATGAGGACCATAAACACAAGACGGTTATTAACATCACCAGTACATTGCTCACCACAGATTATTTACTGCGTAATTAACTACTAACTACCTAACGGGATACTGTTTTACATTCAAAAAACGTATGACGACGACAGCTAGATAACCTAACTTGCTAGACTTTATAGCAATAATATTAACCACGTAATAAAAATCTATAATTCTGAAAATTCCAGTATTTAAGGAAGTCATATCAACTGCAAGTTATAGAGCGGTTAAACAATAGTCGAAAAGTGGGTCATCTTGAGAGCTCTACGATAATATCTATCAAAACATTGTGTCTACGTTAAATTAAAAGACAAAACAAAACTGATAATTAAATTACAAAATGCCTGAGTAAGGTCATTTTTTTATAAGGGGTAAGTTATCAACAGTTGATCCCCAAATCCTGTATGTATACATAAAGCGTACAAAGTCACATTTAGTGGCTCTCACAAACTAAGACTCTCCTCCAACACGCTATTAGCCTATTGTGGGGGTTTGATATTGCTCATCATCATCATCATCACTAACCCTTATCGCTCCTATGGCAGGATTGGGCGTCCATTTTTGTCTCATTGGGATCTAGTGGATAGTATTTTTATTTACTTATTTTTCTTCATTGGGGCACATTTCCTCCACCGACTCAGGGGGCGGGCGGAAACTTGTCGAACAACACTTATATTTCACTCCACGTAGGAAGGGTTCTTTTACCTGCAGAGGACATCGCGCACACCACACGGTGCTGCGGCTTTACTTCCCATCTAGCAAGCTACTTCTGCGCCAACGAGGCAGATCATAAATAATTTTCCCCGAGAACCAACAAAACATTTCTCCATCCTAAAGTGTCCTCTGGCTCCACAGCCCCGATCTAACGGTTAGAAAGAAATAGGGTTTCAAAAGAAATGAAGACCAGAGAAAGACTTACTACCAGAAAGCAGGTTTTCAAACTCAAAAGCAACCTAGCACTCCATTCGCATGTGCAGGAGACCCGAGAATTTGATTTCCTCTCTGAAAAAATATATACTGAACTTTCACTCCATTTCCGACTAAAAGCAATCAACAATCGAACCTCCTAGCTGTCACCTTGGATATTTATTTACAAAGCCTTTCATTGAGATCCAGAGTTGACCTACCTCTTTACTATGCTGTAAAGAAACCCCAATTCTCATTTCCTTTGGTACAGATTAATAAAGTTCGCTATTTAAAAGCAAAATAGTAAAAAAATAAATTATGAATCTTTTAAATACAGGCTAACATGCGAAAACAAGAAAGCCTTGATGTTAAGAAAAAAAAACCCACTTAGTTTTACTTAAGGGGTCAATCCAATACTCCGGATAATAGAGTTGCTCAGGGCTGTTGTCAAAGTAATGACTTTTAATAGGTATTTACCCAATAAGATTATAAGTACCCCTGTTAAATTTAGCGCAGGGGAAGGCCTTTTTATTATTTTTTTTCAACAAAAGTTGATCTATTTCATGATATTATTTACATATGAAACTATTTCAAACAATTATAGGCAACCATTAACAATAAAAAGGTATGACTTGTGACACGCCTCTGACTGATATGGTTAGTAAAATTACTAAAATATAACTAATAAGCAGTACGTACGAGAATATTTCATTAACGATTATTAATATACTGTATGCACACATAGGGAGCGAACTGATTAGAACTCTAGCCATTTGAATACAAAGCCATTATTATTTAAGATTTCGAAACTGCAATTTGGCAATGGATATCCAAAACTAACTACAGTAGTTGCAATCAATAGCAAAGTTGGTAAACGCACTGACAACAAACTACAGTAGATCACGCACGGTAATGAAACTAAACATGGAAGTAATCAACCGATTTTGATTTCTATTGTGATATAGTACGCCTGCATATTGGAGAAGGCGAAGGGCGCAAGGTATTATCCTCTCTCAAGGTTTAAATGGGTAAGTAATAATAAATCGGCTTCCGGCGTAATCGATGCGAGATCATTAAGATTTTCAGCCATAAATGCTAACATTCTGCGAAAACCAGAAAGACATACTGCACAAGGCAAAAAAAAAAAAGTAAGCCACAATGCCGCCCTTCACCGCATCAAATTTTATTATTACTGTATTACTATTAGCGCTTACTACTAGAAACATTACCTCCATCCTTGTTGGTGTTTTAGGGCCCTTCAACTACAAGGTCATTAGAGCCCAGTCCACAGCATAGTTCTTATGTAGAGACTGCACAGTCACTACACTAATGCGACGATTTTTGGGTATTTATTAGCAGTACCCAGTTTTCCCAAGCGGCCACCCATGTCAGTACTAGCTGGGGTTGCGCAGCTTAACTTCAGTGATCAGACAAGAACTGGTGTGTCCAATGCAATTCCCTCATCACACCTCAACCCTCCCTATAGCATGGCAGTGTCTGCGAGTTCTGCCCTCCTCATTCCTTTCTATAACCAAGCCACTCCACACAGCACCATGCCGCGCGTTCTAACCTGTTCCCATGCTTTGGCATATCTCTTCGCTGTCTGTCCTCTAATAAGCCGCATCCTTGAGATGGACCTAACTGTCTGCCAAAGCATGGCAGACAGTTCGGTCCAGATGAGTTAGGTCCAGAGAGACAGTTAGGTCCAGTTGAGATGAAGTTAATATGTACATCATGATGTTCATATTCACATGTTATTCTACACTCTGACTCTCACTGTGTTATTCTATACAATTCTCAACTATAGGTATCCGTCCTGTTCCGGACAGAATTTTATAGAGATCCAGGGTAGATTATATATATATGCGCGTCTGGATTAGGTATGAATATAAAATGTGATTCGAGCTACAAGATATTTTCAGAAATGAGTCTATAAGCTACCACAACTATTTACTTACAACAAAATGTGATCAAAATCGCACAATTAAACAAGTTATAACTTTTTCCGACTGGTGGGACCAGACTTTAATTAGTAGATACATTTGGATGACTGCAACATGGAAATTTCTTAAAGACTAATCTAATGAAAGCCTAACGACACAAAAACTGAGATCTTAAAATCACTATAATTTCTGTTACTGGTATTTAAAACTGTTGGGGTTACTAGGCGTTATCACTGGCATGCCATTAGAAGCCATTATGAACACATGACATTATACACTTCCGGCAATGCTTAAAAAATGTTTTTACTACCAAACAACAGTTTAAACAACCAAACCCATCTGTTATCAGAACTATTATTATTTGTTGACACTACTGTACTTCCGTTGCGATAGGCATTTTTTTCCAAGTCGCTAACCAATTCTCTCCTTCCAACAACATTTTCATATCTCGGTGGAGAAATAGAGGGGCGAATTAGCACAAAATAGCCATTACCACAGAAATTAACGTTTGGGAAAAAAATATTTATTAAAAGAACTGGTATTTGTCGCCATTAAAATAAGTAACGACAGAATTTAATGTCCAAACACCATTCTTAAGGACTATCCAGAACCTGATTCATATGTTGAATACATTATTAATAAGATCCTCCTCATTTTCCAAACAACTTCAACGATAAAAATTACACCCAAGAGTATCATTTACTTTATATTATTATCATGAAAATAATCAGTCACAGATATAAAGACATAACAACAAATAATGTTTCGAGAAAATTCCCTCAAATTTCGACAACATTTTTATTCGCACCCCGCTTCCATCTCCAATAGGACCAACATGTAAATATTTAAATAGTATTATTTTAAGTAGAGGCAATTATTGTGATTAGGATAATCATCATTATAACCATTTGTCACTTGATAGGATCAGAAGAGTCGGCGCGAGCTTTTGCGGGGGCCTTTTGTAGGAAAAGACATGTAATATAAAGGCCTGCGCGAGGGGCCGGGTTCGGCAAACGAGCTGGACCCGCCTCGCTCCTGCTCTGAGGATCAGGCTTACCTATGTGACCCATTGGTAAGGGGAAAACACACGAACTGCGGGACGGTTCTTCAGTGTAGCCGGTTGCTAACCTAATGCCCATCTACGTTTGGTTTCTAGGGGCAATTTAATTAATCAACGCCATGGGAGTGGGGGGGCAACAAACGTACACACTATCACAGAAGATGTGCACTTAAAGCTTCTTTTTCGCACCAAAAGAAAGCATTCAAGAAGGCCACCACTTTCGAGCCACCTCAGCAGACCATGTAATTAGAATCGTCTATCGAGAAGTGATCCAGGCTCACCCTAATAATAACCAGTGTAGCCTTAAGAGAACAACAAAGGCCTAGCCTGCAGTAATGCGCTAAACGATTCCGGGCAGGTATCCAGTGTGATAGGTGTTTTAGCTTAAAAAATGTTTTGACCTTGTGACTTTACGAGGTCACAACCAGAATGACTGCCTTGCAGAAATAAGAGTGTATGGTTTGAGACGAGTTACAAGTCTCATTTCTGTCATCCGCTTCCGTCTATGACAAAATAATGAGCAGTGATGAGAAAAACCACATTTTACTAAAAAAAACAGTAAGAAATAAAATATTTTTTAAAACACGTTTAACCCGTCTTAGTATTTCTGGAAGAATGTAAGGCCTGATGTTGCGGTTTTCCGTAATTATTCTATGCTCGGTAGTTCGAATAACTCCCCCCCCCAATACCAGTTGTTAGGTCTACTCTAAAACACTGTAGGGCAGTGTTTCCCAAATCACTGGCTGCGGGCAACGTTTTGTCCGCCAACTCTTTCTAAGCTGCCCGCATCACCATCATCATACCCTTATCCCGCCTGTGGCGGGGTCGGGTCCTAGCCCTCCACGCCCGTCTATTTCCCACCATGTCCCTGTCCACCCCGCACACTGTCATGTCCTTGAGGACCACATGTTCCCACGTCTCTTTTGGTCTCCCCTACCTCGGGTGCTACCAACCACCTGCATTCCTGAGATACACCTGACTAGCTCCTCTTCCCCTCTTCTAATGACGTGTCCATACCACCTCAGCCTATTCTCCCTCATTTTTTCGGCGATGTCCACTACCCCCAAACTACCTCTAATATGCGTATTTCTGATTCTATCAGCTCTAGACACGCCACTCATATGTCGCAGCATACGCATCTCGGCTACTTGCATTCTATTCACGTGGCTCTTCCTCACTGCCCAGCACCCTGATCCATAGAGCATAGCTGGCCTAACCACTGTTCTGTAGAACTTCCCTTTCAACTTGATTGGGACCCTCCTATCACACAGGACCTAAGCTGCCCGCGAGGACTCAATATTAATTATTAATATAATGTATCGATATTTTAACAAAGTAACTCCTAACCCTTTTCCCACCTATGGCAGGGTCGGGTACCCATCTTGTCACTCTGAATGGACACACGGGTGATGTATTGGACGGTATTTTTCTGCAGCAGGCTGCCGACCAAAGCTACAACCCCTATGTTTATTTATCGTCGGCTTACTATTCCTTGGGGCACTACACCGTCGCCAGAGTGAATTTTTGCCTCATTTACCTCATTTGCCTCTTTTACGTGCAAATGCCATCGTACACCACACGGGACCTCAGTTTTACTTTTCATCCGAAGGAAGGTGCACTCGGGGCTTTTCTCCCTCTCTCTCCTGAAAGAAGCAAAACCATCTCGAACCTGGAATCACTGACACAGTCAATCGAGCACGTTACCTATTGTGCCACCGAGGCAGGTCTAATATAATGCATGTTAATAATTTAAAAAAAGTATTAAATAATAACTGGAATACTGGATGCAAGTTGCATTAATGTTAGATCTGCGGCCGGTAATTCACTCTGCTCGTGTAAGCTGTGCTGGATTGTATCAAATGCATCCTTTCACTTAGCGAACGAAACGTTTGGAACATTCTGGCCCGCTTAAGTACCGAGAATAGCAGAGTTTGACCTCTACTTGAAAAGTATGGGAACCACATGCTGTAAGCTCGGTGTCCGTCAGTTGAAAATATTTGGTCATCAAGACTATCGGGCGATGACACCTAGTCACCAAATCTTTTGCACCAAGCCTCCAGCATATCCCTATCTTTATCCATGTTTTTCATACCATCCCCAAATTCTCTTACTAGTTAACAACACAACTATATAAGTCCAACAAAGAGTTTCCAAACAGATACCATATCTTGACACAACGTCAGATAGTTGAATTTACAAAGAAAATAGTACAATACATAAATAACACGGCCACTTTTGTAAACAAATACCACTCATCGACCTCCCTCTTTTTCGGTAACTAGAAAAGAAACTGGCTGAGGGCAAAAAACCGCTACTTATTTTTAAAAGGATATCTTTTTTTCTGATAAAGGATTAGGAGTTTGATTTGTTACAAACAAATTGGCCTCATTCTGCCGCATTTACAGACACGAGAAATCTCAAGCTACTACTATTAGCAACATTAGTTACTTATTTCGCATATTAAGTTACAGAGCACCTAGCTTTGGTAAATAATAGCACCATGATCGAATGCAACCTACTCTATTTTAAACGAATATTTGACCTATCGACAGCACGAGGTTTTGCATCGGCAAGAGGTCTGTCTACTGCTGGCTAGTGGCCTTACTCCAATCAGCGATCACACTTTAAAAAATGAATCAAATAAAGGGATTTCGTATTACACATATGTATAAACAAAATTTCATGTCCAATGCTGGACTACTGCAGGAGGGGTTGGGAAGCCCTCACATTGGAAGAGGTCCTGGGAGTGATGGGTGGGGTGTTGGAGTGAATTGACTAGAATGGGTGCAAAGGGCAAAGATACTGTTGGGGTGTTGGTGGAGATCTAGACATATGGGTCTAGCATAAGAAACCCCACTAGCAAGGTATCCGTCACAAAGGTTACATATTTATAATAATAATACTGCACTTTCTTACACTGAGTACACCGGTCTAACATCCTACAAGGTGTCAATGCGAAAGAAGCAGAATATTGGCGGTAAACACCATCACAGCTGGGAAGTGAACTAACTCCTCAGTCCGCTTGCACATCAAGCAGATAGAGAGTCAAATGATAGGAAACTTAGTATGAGGCGAGGATTTGCGTAAGAGGGACAAGCAACACTTTCTCTGAAGCTGACCTAATACACTGACATTAATAACAGAGCAAAACTGCTAATCAATATTTCTTAAAGCAGTGTTTAATCCGACCCACATCGAAAAATTTAATTAAATAAGGATTTTATGGCGTAACTAAGAAGCACTACTTATCCTCCCCTGTTTCCTTTTTTCTTAGACAGTTAAGATGATTAAGTGTAATCTTTTATCAACAAATACCGTTTTTAATATCTATATCGACAATCACAAGTACTGTATACAGTAATCGTCAATTGAAGAAAGTATTTTAACGTTTGTAACTTGGAAAAGATTCTGAACAATCCTTCCGCACACTGCTTATGCCGCCAACACAATTTTACACCTGAAGTAGAAATGAAATTTTCCTAAATCAAGAGTCGAGTCAAAAAGACCAGGGTCTTTGAGAAGTGTGTGTGGGAAGGGGGGGTTGCTTCTGAAACCAACTGTTAATAATGTAAGTGCATGTAAATATTTTATAATAATTCAGAAAGGTTTACTCTCTTTTCTCCCCATTTGCTTACATTATTCAAGTAGATCACAAAAACAGAGTCTGAATTTCCTTGCTGAAAGAGTTAATGGTGCCTATGTTAACGCAAGTGAGATTTTCTTATTTTGCTCTCCCTATTTCCCTATTTACAGTAATGTGTCGTACTGTACTTCAATTAATAAACCACGACGAACCTCTGAGAGTTATTATTCTGCGTTAACGACTAAAGATGATAATGAGAAAATACATATACTCAACTCAACCAGTAGTAAAAATGAATAGTTTTTCATTGGAAACTATGCCAACATAGCAACTTTAAAATAATGTTTCTAATTCTTACTGCTCAGGATCGACCCATGGAACTGACGATTTACTTAATAAGTTTATGTCAGAAAGAGCGTAATCATATGAAAAAAAACACTATTGCGCAACAAGCATCCAGGAATACTTAAGGCACAACTGACATTAGTCCTTAAAGGAGTCCAATAAGGAGGACAAATCGGGTCACTGGTATGTCAAACGAGAACCCAATCAATCAGCCATACAGAGTGAAAGAGTTAATTATTAACTCACCTTTATGAAGGTATATGTATTCAAGAAATGCAGATGCAAATCCAATAACTTTTTCCAATGAGAACGGGTTCCAATCAAAGCGACCGAAAGATTGTCACGAAATGAACGGCCGACGAAAAAAATCAACAATTTCATCGAAGTGATGTCGGCGATATGATAACAAGAATTACTTGTTTTGTTAAGATTAAAAATGGGCACGTCAATAGAAAGTAATGCAGTGGAAAAATCTGAGAATGTGCCACCGTACCCTGTGTAACGATAAAACTAGAACATGCTACAACTCTCGGCCTACCAAGGTCCCAACAAAGAACTTTACGAATACGACACCTAACAATCCCTTATCATATAACAAACTAGTCTGCAATAAACTAATCTAACTGAAAGTTGACGCCAGTTCATCATGGCGGGTGGCAATAATTTAACACAGTTCTGTCGTAATACTCTTAAATGTAATTTACAGCACTGAGGAAGTTAAATATTAGCTCTGGTTGATTTATTTTTATGTCCCCGGCAAACTACTGTTTTGACCAACATCTAATGGGTTAGGCAGCAAAATTCAGGAACTCCAGTTTCAAGATTGAGTCGACATAGAGGATCACCATTCACACAGTCAGTACTTACGAGTGCCCAAACTAAACTTGTGGGCCGCGCCCGGTCCGCAAAAGCATGCGACATTGTAGATATGGGCAGACAAGTTACTCTCCATGTGGATTCTGGGGCTCCCTACTCTCACCTACCTCTCCTACTCCTACCTCTCTACTGGATTGGATTAGATTAATTTCATGGATTGGGGAGTAAGCCAAGCAGCCATAATACGACGAACCCTTACGAGGCTGTTTGTGGTAGATGAGGAGGTAGGTGTAGAGGACGTAGGAGAGGGAAAATTTGCAGCACCCAACATCCTTTATCAATCACCCATGTGGGTACTAAAGTGGGCGTACGCTGCTTAACTTCAGTGATCTCACGAGAACTGGTGTGTCCAACGCAACTTGGCTGCACTGTTGAAGGTAATTTAATGACACCAGGAGGCGATACCCTGATCAACATGTACAAAGTATTTCATTCCATGTAGAAAGGGTTCGGCCTTACTTTCCATCCGACTGAAGGAATAGAAGGCTTCCCTTCGTTCGAGTGAAGTTATCGGTCTTCTCCAGGATCGAACCATTCAGAGGTGGTATGCTCAACGGGGGCTCTGCATGTTTGCACGAAGTAACTACTGTAAGATTGACAGCAGTCAGTCAGGTATACTCACTGTCCAACTCCAACATAGATCACATTCGTCACGTCTCCCGCCTTCGTCTATCATTACCAATTTTAGTCTCCTTTAAAACGGACATCCCGAACTCATGGGCACGAGATCAGGACACGTGGAAAAATGGCGGGTTTAGTAAAATAAAATTAGTATTTAAATACTTAATAAATTTATCCTTTAAAGATCGTGTTCGCTCCTCAAAATGCTTGGAGTTTTATACAGCGACGTTTCTTTAAAAAAAAAAAAATCAGTTTATTACTGTTGCCATAATTTTCTTCAGTAGGAGGACAGCAGGGAAATTTGTTTCCGGTTGTATGAGGCTCTATGGCGGACAGTTGACACACAGCAACCAGACTTCCCACCTTATTCGATTGAGGGTTCATTTGTGGTTCTGTAGACTCCAAAGAAATTGAACCGGCGTACGTTTATGCTATTTTTGCTTTGCATCCCTGTATCCAAGATGAAATGTATACCATAGTGCCACAGAAGCAGTTGCTACTTTACAGAAAGTGGTGGTGTTATACCTTGAATAGAATTTAATCAAGTTTATGAGTAAATAATCAACATAGCAATTCAACCCGATAATGATTTTCGGTCAAAGTGCATGCTACCACCTTATTGGGAAATTCAATTCGGAGTATGACGACGATAACTTGGTGGTGAGAAGTTATTATTTTACTCGTTACCAGGAATAGATGCAATGTCAAAACACACATCTTTAAACTCGGCTGTGATTGGAATAGGTACAAATTTTCCCCAAATGAAAACCAATGTTTAAAAGTGGATCCTTTAATGATCAAGAATTTCGCTCAATTCCTATCTTGATATCCTGATGACTTGTTTGATGGACCTTCTCCAGTTTAGCAGTGGAATAATGCCAGTTATTACGTTAACTGGAGGTAACCTCATACCCAAGGGACAAGTATGGCAGTGTTTCAAACAGCAAGAGTATGGCAGATGTTGGGGGAGTGGAGGTACAAGCAAAGGGTAGGATATCTAAGGGACCCTATCGAGGGCCACGTCATGTAATTCCATTACAAAGTTTTCATAGTGGAAGGTGGCAATCGGAAGCCTCTCGTTGGGGTGTTGAGCTGACACAATCAGTGACTGACTTACCTGGTGACGAACTTTAAAACCACAGTTAAGAACATATCAAACTTTGAAAATGGTGATAATGCTATATCCCACTGACAAGTATTCGCAGTGCCTATTAGTGCGTTCACATGTCTTCAAAAGCCATTAACACTCAAGTGTTTTTAAAGTTTGAGTCTCTGTAAGCATCCCACCATTAAGAGATTTGTTGCTGGAGGGTCACCATTCAATGGCACATTATGTCAATTTAAAAAAAGTTGTTCCAACACAGTTCATACAGTACCCTTTTCTTCGCCTATAGCAAGGTCGAGGACCCTAATCATGAGTCAAGGATTTCGAAGTAGAAATGTTATTGCAAGGAATGAGACCAAAGAAACGCGCAGGATAGAAAAACAAAACAACAGTAGAGATGAATGAAAACACTGGAAACTCATCCAGTACTAATCTTCATAGTGCTTTGTCGCTAGAACGCAGGCACCATCCTAGGTGACCACTGGCACTTTCCATCAGGGAGAGGTATTGCATTTGTATATACACAAAATCAACGACAAAGGTGGTAAAACTAACAACACACCCTAATATTGCCAATAAAATGACATGGCACATCGCTCAAAATCACTCCTCATCAACGTTTCCATATGGTCCTTGACCTTTTCATCCTTCGCCTTCCAGAAAAGAAAGACAACTAACTTCTTTAGTCACATAACACTGGTTTCTTACCAACAAGACACAATAAAACTATCATATTACTTGACACACATACGTATATCAAATAAGCTCTGCACTCAAAGTAACACGAACAGCCTTCATCGTCATTACAGTCAATTCATGAACATATAAACCGAATGAATGAAATCTCCTACACAATAACTAGTATTTGACAAGCATCCTACTGAGTTGAACATTGAAGTCGAAAGACGTAGTTTAACCAATTCTAAGGCCACAAAGCTAGAGTCTTGCCAATGTTGAGTTTTACTAATAAGACATTCAAAGTTCCTCAAAGATGACAATTTCAGAGCTAACTAAAACAGGGATCATTGACCGACCATTCATCGTCGTGAATATCTTCAAACTGAATTCCCGAAACTGTAGTGCTTTTTTGATTTTAAGTACTAGCTTGAATGATTTTGTTTTTTTTTCTTCGATTCTTAAAAGGATTTCTCGAGCCCTAACCGTCTACTCCCATTTACCTGACCACCCTCTAGGCGGCAGCCCGTCAGGTCTAAAGATTATTTGCTTATGTCGGGGTGAGGGATAAGTTCTTATAGCAGAGGATTTACCAATTCGAACATTTCTATCCCGTGTAGAGACATTTGAATTTCTTTTTATCCCTGAAAGAAGACGCCAGTGTTGGTAAGAATCGAACCAGCGAATCCTGAGCTCAAGAATAATCTGCCAAGTGATCTACGACAACACTCAACTACTAGTGGTGGATATGAACCACTAGAAGACGTCTGTCTTATTGACATGCATCGGTGCAAGAAGGACATTTGGACAAATCGAGAAATTAGACTTTTTCAAACAGATAGAGTTCCTATACGGAGGGAGAGGAACTGCCCCACCACAAACTTGAAATAAAAAAGATGGATGTTTGCAAGAAAACTTGAAAAGTGGTACGAGGATTATTAGCTTATAGTGCTTTGTATCAGAAAAGAAAGTCGAACAGTATGCAGTATTTTCATCGTAGAGCAAATTTACGTTTCAGTGCTGCCCTCTTACATCCTTTCACTTGTTGGACATGTGGACAATAGCGTAATTTAAGTCATTTAATTTTGGTTTTCGTGATAAAACATTCAGTTGGTTCATCTCCAGAAAATGACAGACCGCCTGTAAGGCCGTGCGCTAACAGACAAGCTCTACGAAAGCAGCTCACCGAAACTTATTCAACTGTCAGGAGTTTGTTCAAACAAAAGTTTACCGATATGACAAATTGCCGAACACCGTTCACTTCTAGGGACTGATATATCAAGAACCGATATTAAGAAATAACACTTCCTCATATCAAAAAATCGCCCTAAACCCCCTCAAAAAAACTATAACTTAGTAAAAACAATCAACAGTACGTATCCCCAGTATCAATTCTGCTAATCGGACGATCCAATTATTTATCAGTACAGTCGATTATTTTCCTTTGAATTAATAAATATCTAGTTTATATTATAGGTCAAGGGGCCACAATTCATCTATTGCCACACATTTCAGGCAGCATTGTTAGCAGATGACAAAATAATACATTAATCCACTTTTTTGAAATGATAACAGAGTTGATGGCACTATCAGCATTGTACATTAGCTACCAGTGACGACAATGTTCTTCTATAGTTACAGACCGGGTGGACCTGACGTTGTATTTCGAAAAACAAATATGAGCTGTTTATTGCTATACAAAAATTGATTTACTTCACTCTTCAAACATCTGCAGACAACATTAATATATTTTATAAATATCGCCCTTTTAAAAATATCTAACAAGTTTAGCAACATAACTCGATATTCAGTACCATAACGACTACTTTTCCCATAACGGTTGTGAACCAACATCAAGGGGGTCCACACCTGGAATAGTAAACTCTGCTGCTAAAAATGTAATGGGATCCAAAGAAATAGTGTCTTGTAATTGGAAAGGAGGCATAACGTTTTATTATCAACCCAAGTTTATAAATCCTAACTCAAATAAATAAAGCGATTACTACAAACAAAAAAAGCGCACAATATAAATATTGAGATACATTAAAACCTACAGGAGGGGAGAGAATCAAAAGCAGTCTGGAGAGGGTTAGTGGGACAAACCTTAGGGGGTAAGGCCGCATTCAGAACACAGAAGGAAAACATATGAAAATGCAATCGCTGGTGTGAAATCAGGACGGCAGTAGGCCAACCATTATCCTTGACAGAATTAGTTTGTAACTGAGTTATTTAAAGTCAGTCTGCCAATCACTTTCTTCCGTGAGGAAAGGGTTCCTTGTCGGACCTAGCTTCGACTAGATTACCACACTAACGATTTCCTCCTCCTTCAAACGAGCAAAACGTTCCTCGAGAGTATATTCCATCGGGTAGAAAGTAAAATTAGGGCTCGGTGTGATGTATAGTGCCACCTGCAAGTAACAGAATTATTTCACATGGAAGAATGCGCAGATCTTCAAAACCCCTTCGTCCATGAGCTCGTATCTCTGTCCAGGTGTCGAAAAGTAGTAGCTTTAGAAGTAGAGAGGTTGCCAATTTTATAACCTAAATCAGCACAATCCTCAATAAGAAACCGAGTAATCAAAATTAATCAATCTTTCACTTTCTTACGGGTGCAAGATGCAATGAGCACACTTGTGAATTTCTTAGTTCGAGTAAATAAATTCTTGTCGATGAGATAAAAATGAAATCATAGTCACATGCGAAACTACTTCCTCCTTCATTACATAAACCAAAAGTACACTAATAATTTTTGTTGATTTACAATCATATATTCTAAGCAACCGGGAAACATGAAGAAAAAAATTTTACAGATGAGTACAGCAACCATAGTTACCTGTAAGACGCAAAGCCGCACTAAAGAGCGTTCCACCACAAAGACAACTACCGCAATCTGCCAGAAGAATTTATTACACCATAAATAACGAGAAGCCAAAAAGTGGATTTATGGCTTCCAAAATAAACTCAAATCTAACCTAAAAAGACTATTCTAATAATCTAATATAAACTCTTTGTGAGGAGTACAAAGTCAACAATGAAAGAGGCACGTTAAGTAGTCACAAACTTTGAGAACACCACCTGCCATCAAAAATGAGATGCCAATCTACAAGTACAAAGGTTTGATATTGCGACATAACATCGGTACTGTATAATTCAGAAGTTCCCTGTGTCCCTGTGTGTGTGTGTTCCACTGTGTGTAATTCAGAAGTGCCCTGTTTGAAGTAATTTCACCAATTTCATTAACCCACCCGCCTCCTCCATCTAGAACAGCTACTGCAACGTGACAAGTAATCTCCTGACCTATAATTTATAAAATATTTACTTTCAAAACTGCTAATGTTCAATGACAAATATTTTTAAACTACCGTGTGAGAATTCACCTGTTAAATTTGAGGATCAAATATGTACTGCACTTGATTTATTGTCCTGAAGGTACCACACCTCCTTAGAACAGCTAGAATAACAGATCAATGTAGAGACGGCGCCCGAGGTCAGACCCATGTATAACATCATCATCATTACACCTCTGTTGCACGAATGGCAGAAAAGAGTTCCAGACCTCCGGATCTCCCCTCCAAAATAAACAACCAATCGTCATCCCACCCAATATATAATTCCTTTGGCAACCAAGGCCCTCACCCTCTCTGCAACCTGCTTACCTATCCAAGTTCCATCACACGACACTCTGCCATCATCTTTATCCATTTCAACCCAAACATTTGGTTGATTACACAATATTTCATGACATGATAATGACACCACAGCTAACGTCATTCAAAATTTAAACAAATTTTAATTTCAAAACATTTGCAAGCAATTTAAAAGAGCTACCCACATAGTAGTCGAAGTGTACGCCTCACATACTCCAAATTGAATAAGTAATTGTAGTCTCCAACGTCTGTTATAACTAACACAAAAACAACAGTCGCTCACAAATACTATCACGAGCTTAACAGAGAAAGGCAAACGGGGCACTTGGTCCCCTCCCCAAGTTGTAGAACAAAATAAAAATTCAGCAAGAACATACACAAGTTGATCCGGTTCCTGGAACATTGTCTACAAGCTTTGCCTCCTTCCTTTCCCTGAGAATTTTCTGGGAACGCCCTGGATCCAGCGAGATGGTCTGGATGTTACACTACGCCAGCGGTTTAAGAAAACGAAATTTTTAACAGACGTCATTTTTTGTCTATTATTCTCATCTAGATGACGACAAGCAATCAATCACCCACTATCATAAAGAAATTCAAGCTCCCTATGACTGCCAAAAGCGATACCTACAAGTCTAATTGTTTACAACACAAAGAATTTAAATTTAATCAATACGAATTTTCCAAGCCAAATTAATTTAAATATTTAACATCAAACGGTCGTCAGAAGTTTAAGACACTTTTATCCAGTGCTGTTGAAGAAAAGATTCCCCAAGGTTTCACAACTACTAATCAGCGTCGCCCCCGTAAAATCCTGGAATGTAACTCTTTTGTCCCATGAGAATTATTGACGAAACATCAAGAGTTCACAAGTAAATGATAGAAAGTATAGAAAGGGCATAAATGCGAGATTAGTCAGACAGTAAACAGTTTTATAAAAAGCTACTTAAACTGACTTGTATATTAATTCTTCTACATCCTTTTAAAGGTGAACTTCACTGGATTTTATGAATTTTACAAAAATTGGCAACACTTGTAAACGTTCTGAAAATGGCTGATAGTGAATACTTGATCTTGGCCTCAGCCCAGAGACAATCTCTGGCCTCTATCTCCACATTCAAGTGTGATACTGTAGTTTACTATTTCGTACAACTTTCAAGTGTAGATCATACACCTTCCAACAAAAAACGGTTCATCAATAGTATAACAACTCTTGCAGTTTAATAAAGGCCATCACGACTACAGTTCTTTTTTTCATTTGTAATCACCTATGATACTTTATCGCTTGGAAAGTATTGTAATTCAGTATTTCAGCAGTCTTCATACCGGCTTGATTCATATTCAAAAGGTGTGAACGATGCCAATTGCACTTAAGATTGGCAAAAGTACCAGGTACCAGTGCCGTCCTAACGTATGGGCCCGCTGGGCACTTGCCCGGAAGCTTCATACTAATCTGTGTATGTCAAGTGACCATTTACATATTATTCTTGTGAGTGGTTTGTGTAGGGGCCCCAGCAAACTGCTTTGCCCAGAGGCCAATAATGTTGTTAAGACGGCACTGTCAGGAATAGGAAGAAATTGCTCCAGAAAGAAAACAGGCCGACATTAATTGTGGCAGGGGCTGTCGCGTAAGGTTGACAGCCAAACAGCAAAAATTCAAAATGGTGATGTGAATATCTCGTATTGTTCCATTGACTTTTTAAATCTGGCATAATATATTAAGAGGTCGGTCGTTATTCTGTAAAGCCTAATCACTCATGAAATCTCCATCGATCGCTGTGGCATCGAAGCAGTTCTCTTGTTTATCATCTCCTACCTCACTAGAAGTCTATTATCTAAAAGTCTGCCTTCCTGACTTCCTGGAATTCCGTTCGTCCCCAGATAATTCCTCAGCTTTCTAATGTACATTACATTCGCCCACTCAATCATCGATCTGATGAGTTCAAATTAAATAAACAAAAGTTACCAGAGTGGCATGAAAAGTCAGGGCACCATAGCTCCATGTCTACTCCTCGATTCCAAAATCCTTTCTCTATCATTCCTCATGTCCAATCCCTTTTTTACGAACTGTGACCTCAACAGTAATCAAAAATCGCGTCTCAAACAAGAGGGAGGAGATTCTAGGAAGGAAAGTAAGACATGTGTCTAGTCGTAAGCAACTGGGATCCTGTAAACGTCAAAAAAAAACATGCAAGACCGTCAAACTCATAGACAATGACGCAGAGATTCATTCCCCCAGTGGGCTGCGTATATTTAGTGTTTAAGATGCAAGACTAGTGGTGAACTTTAAACATGCACTGCACGAATTACTTGCATAAAAATAGGTGATATAGTCTCAGCATGCTCATGTCTCATCACATTCGGTCAAATCACATATTGTTGTTATTAATGCACATTTCTACAGTCCTAAAAAGAGCCCACCACTATCTGGAGACGACCTCAGAAACTACCATTTTCCTACAATCCATTACTAGCATACATGATTAACTTGAATGTAATAGCGTTCATGTATTTTTTTACCTACTGGACCTACTATTTAGCTACTCTAAAAACTTTAACAATCTGTAAAATATTAAAAAAAAAGAGAGAATTTCTATCCATTTCCCCTCCGATTTCGCATAACTTAAAACAAAGATGTTTTAAAAATACTGCTTTCAAAATAGTGCCAATCCCTCTTCAGTAATGTTGACTGTTGTCCCACGTTCTACAATACCACTATTACTTCTAATCACTCTCCTAATATATTTGAGCAAGTGATCCGTGATCTTGTTACTGGGAGAAAATATTTGACCAAGTGATCCGTGTTTGTTGCTGTTGTTTTTTGTTTGTGTTTTAGGGCCCTTCAACTACAAGGTCACTAGAGCCCCGTCCACTGTGTAGTTCTGATGCAGAGGCTGCACAGATAATACACTAAATGCAACGATTTTTGGATACTAGCGGTACCCAGTTTTCCCAAGCGGACACCCATGTCAGTACTAACTAGGGTTGCGTTGCTTAACTTCAGTGATCAGACGAGAACTGGTGTGTCCAACGCAATTTGCCAATTCGTGATTCGTGATCGTGTTACTAGGAGAAAATATTCTCACTCAAAAGTCAATATTCCGTAAACCCGACACCGATACAAACGGGAGAAACCAAACCGTCTTACCTTCACAGTACCAAAATTCAAAGGCCTGATCAATAACGAGGATTAATTTTGTTACGCTATAACAGTAACGCATTCGAGACATAATACTCGACGGCCACATTAGACAAACTTGCTCGTAATACCAGGAAGTTCGTTGATTTCTACATACATTCCTACAGAAGGACTTCATTATATAATAAGAAAAAAACGACATGTGATGGCATACAATTTTCTTCTTGTAGGAGTTGACAATTCTTTGGATAACGGCGGATTGAAAGCAACAGCACGAAATGCAACTTGTATGCCTAAAGCACATGATATACCACACAGCTCACTTTGGGATCGTATCCTAGGTAACTACGCCTGTCGAGCGTACTTGACATTCTACTAAAAGTACCCAGGGTTCGTCCCCAGTCAACATCTATGGCTTTTCTCCCCTCTAATGAGAGAAGACCAAAAGTGCATGTCCTGTATAGGAAGTAGCTTTGTTTAACGTATAGTCAAGACAAATGTAATTTTTATTTAGTTAGCAATGCTACCAGCAAATCACAACATTTAAGAATTTGGTACCTCCAAACGGGAAAATTTCAGTTTCTACGACAAACAAATATAACTTTTTCTCTCTATTTTTTCCCCTTTTATTTGTTTTGTTGGTGTTTTAGGGCCCTTCAACTACAAGGTCATTAGAGCCCCGTCCACACCGTAGTTCTAGTGCAGAGACTACACAGATACTACATACTAAAGCGACGATTATTTAGTATCAACAGGACCAAGTTTTCCCAAGCGGCCACCCATGTTAGTACTAGCTGGGATTGCTCTGCTTAACTTCAGTGATCAGACGAGAACTGGTGTGTCCAAAGCAATACAGCCACTCATTTTTTCCCTATGATTGGTAACTTAACTACTCGTTCACCTGATAAATGCAACCATCCACCAAAATATTATAAGTGTTTAGTAGAGGAATGTGTGACACGCTTTAAAAAAAAAACGTCTAACAAAATTCTACCCGTTTTTAAAGATTGGAAAAGGAATCTAGACGTCCTCAAATCTGTGTCGATAATATTACTTAAGGTCGCCCTGTATTTTTAATGTAACATTTGCACTGCGTATAAAATGCTGTACTTCCTTAAGTACGAGGTAAACAAGGTTAAATAACACAGTTTCTGAAAAGGTAGTCAAGTGAAGAATGAAAAATGTAACATTGGGATAGGATGAATGGAGATCAACTTTTAAACTCTCAGAAAGCTTATGGGATGTAGAATGAGGGTAAAATAAAAATGAACAATATTAAACTAATTCAAAATCAATTAAGAATTATTACACACTTATCAAACCCTTTTTCCCGCCGGGTCGGGCACCCATTCGTCCCTCTTAATGGCCACAAGGGCAATATATTGGTCAGTGCTGTTCCACAGCTAATTGCCGACCAAAGCTGCAACCCCTATGCTTATTTATCGTCGGTCTACTGTTCGCTGCGGACTTCCACCAACGCCAGTGGGCGAGAGGCTGGACCTGGAAATTTTGATTCATCTACCCGTTGCATAGTTGAGATATTTCTTATATGGGCAACTGCCCTCACGTACATCACACGGGACCTTCATTTTACTTTTCAGCCGAAAGAAGGCACACTCGGGACCTCTCTCTCTCTCGCCCGAAACAAACCAACCACCTCGGTCCAGCATCGAACCTAGTACTACTGACGAAATCACCGAGAGTGTCACCCACTGCGCCACCGAGGCGTACCTATTACACACAAATCATTTACAGGACGAAATGAGGACCACTACTGCATTCATTCTTTCCACATTCAAATACATCATATCCAATGTGTGAATAATGAATGTTAATTCATTGCTAGTTTCAAACAAGAGTCCAATGTCAATTTGTTGCTCATCACTAGCAAGTCTCACTTGACACTTCAAGTTATCTAAGCTGACAGGTTAAAATTAGCGTTTAGAAAACGGAAAATAAATTTAACTCTGAATAGTAAAAGTCAACAAATAAAAAAATGCCCCTCATAAATGGTACTACAATGTAAACACTAAAAGTCTTTTAATGGCTACAGAGCGTAACTAAATTTCAGCGAGAAAACTTTTTATCGTCTGACATTTAAATGGTCACCATAGCCGAAAACAATATTTTAAATTAAGTATATAATTAGACATGCGAAATGACAATCAAATTATGCATATTTTCTTAGTTCAATGAGGTAAATGTCTTGACACGACCCCTCAATTTTCGAAGAACGCCAATTTCAAAACGTAAACAGAACGCGATTCTGAGGTACTTCCGAAAAAACATAAAACTGGTTTGGGATGAAAGAAAATAACGAACTTTTACAAATTACTACCCATTCCCAAAAGCAAATGACAAGCTTTTCGTATCAATAACCTCAATATTTTTGATATGATTATAGCATATATTTCAACAAACATAAACTACAATAAAAGTATTCTAGTAAAAAAAAGCCGTAATTTGCTCGCGGCTCGTAATTCAAATGATACGGGGTTAGTAACTCGACGTCGCTGGCTATCAGTTGGAAGATTTCAACAAGTTCTTTCCAAAGTGAAATTTCAGACCAAAATTGAATATACCAGCAGATATAGAATAATAAAAATAATTTCCAAGTTATAAACTTCACCAATATAAGTATTTCTTACCGTCTCTTAGGCAATATCTCTATCGATGATAATAAAATACCCTCACACTCACAACCAGTATCACAAAATGGCTCGCGAGCATCAAGTGAACGGAGATGCACAGGTGTCAGTCTCGAAAGCGCCCCCTAGCGAAGCACCTAGGAATGAGCTAACCTCGTTTTCTTCAAACCTACTATAGTTGGGAGTTACGATGCACAAGTTCGAGTCCTTGGCCGACTATTGCAACCATCATATCATCATACCCATATCCCGCCTGTGACAGGGTTGGGTCTGAGGGTTTAAGCCCTCCATTCGCGCCTATCTTCCTACCAGGTCCGTCCACCCCACACTACCATAGCCTTACGGACAACCTGCTCCCACGTCTGCTTTGGTATCCCTCTGCCTCAGGTGCTTCCAACCACCTGCATTCCTGCAATATACCTAACGAGCTCCTCCTCTCCTCCTTTCATTACGTATCCATACCACTTCAATCTACTCTGCGTCATTTTTTCCGCGATGTCCACCACCTCAGGCTACCTCTAATATGCTCACTCGTAATTCTATCAGCTCTCGACACCCCGCTCATATACCGCAACATTAGCATCTTGGCTGCTTGCCTATTCCTCACTGCCCAACACTCTGATTCATATAGCATAGCTGGCCTAAACACTGCCCTGTAAAACTTCCCTTTCAACTTGATTAGGACCCTCCTATCTCGCAGTACTCCCTTTCAACCACCCCCATTGATTCTATGGGTCATATCCGAGTATATTTCCCCATGGCTTTGTAATGTTGATCCTAAGCACTTTGCCTCTTGTACCTTTATCACCTGTTCACCCCTAAAGAGTACGTCACCATTATTTTCCTGTCCTTCCCAATTGAAAACTAAATACAGTACTCTGTCTTCATGTTTATCTTTACCCCTCCCTTTTATGTCTATCTATACCCCCCTCCCTTTACCCCTCCTCTAATATCGTTTATGTCATTCTTTATTTGTTCTGAATTTCCTGTATGGTCGGCAAATACCACGTACTAAGGGGCCCATTCTCCTACTCCTGTCAGCAGCTCGTCCATAGCCAAAATGAAATGGTATACTCCAAAAAGGTATGAAAAGGTATACTACATAAATGCGTACTCCAACCTTAACTGGGAAGCTTCCAGTATTTCCCCAAGGAGTCCTTACCCTGGCTATGGAGTGCCATCATACATATCCTGCACTATCCAGATAAACCCTTCCTCTACCACCCCCCCTTTGCGTGATACCTCTCAAACTACCTGTTGTGGAACACTGTCATAAGCTTTCTCCATGTCGATTTACTAGATGGCATGGGGATCTTTCTTTGCTGTCCTTTGTTTGATGGCGGCCTCCACCTCAGCAATCCACCACCATATCTGCCTGCCCTGGAATGAACCTCCCACTCTAGCATGGCCTAGAATGGCTTTCCCACGTTTTCTAATTTTTCTGCCGATCCTGTCCCACATGGCATCAGCTGTCCCTTCGCACCCCAGTCTACCTGCCTGTGTACTTCCTGTTGAAATTCCTCTGTTTTGTTGGGCAATTTCCACCTCCTAATAACCTGCTCACCTTTCCACGAATGTGTCTTGCCTGCCGCTTTCACTTGAATTTCTAACATAAGTAACCTATGGACATAGGGAATACAGCCAGGCGTCTGCAACCCGCAGAAGTAATGGAAGGGTTGTCTTTGGGGGGATGCCACCCTACCCCACAGAAGACATTAGATGTATTATCTGCCATGGGAGCCGAAGTCTGCGCTCCCATGGCATTGCAGAAGCATGATAACGACGGCCCCCGGCATTGGGGTTTCGATCCTCTACACAATAGGTTCGGAGTTTTCAGCATTTTTCAATTCCCTGTCCGCAGTCACCACCGACCACGGAGCCCAACAAGGGGACGCCCATTCTGGTCGCCAGGGATGCTCGGACAGATGACCAGTCAGTCACGACCCCCGAGTTTGTTGGTGTTTTAGGGCCCTTCTACTACAAGGTCATTATAGCCCCGTCCTCAGCATAGCTCTTATGCAAAGACTGCACAGACACCACACTAATGCGATGAATTTTGGTATTAGTTTTCCCAAGCGGCCACCCATGTCAGTACTAGCTGGGGTTGCGCTGCTTAACTTCAGTGATCAGAAGAGAACTGGTGTGTCCAATGCAATTCGCCGCTCCGACGACCCCTGAGTACAAGGACCAATAGTCATCAGGGGCTGAACATAACGCCCCCTCCAGCCGATTGATCAGACCGGGTATCAGTCTGACAGCCCGTTTTCCACTGGAGGCAGTGGCCAAAGTGAGTGGTCGGTGACTTAGGGTCGCAACCCCACCCATCAACGTGTTGGAGTCGTCCTGTCAGTTCACCTTGCCCAGAGATTTGGATCTCCACGATCGGCAAACAGGTGGGTAGGAGTTTTCTTACGATCTGATGCGAGTTCTGGGTTCGTGCAAGGCGCATCGCATCTGTTCTCCTCCCTCCGCCCAGATGTTCAAAGTCCTAGAGATGTCTGTTATTGTTAAATTCACTAGTAGGTAAAAAGTCGCTCTTTGTTACCTGTTCAGTACCTGGTTCTTCTTTTGTATCAACACTAAAATTCAAGCACGTATAATATATACAGAATACACAAGTAGTTTAACTAGAAACACTTCAAGATGAGGCTTTAAGTTACATAAAAACTAAAACTGTGTGTTATGGGCAGTTTATAATCAAAGCTAGAAGCTTAGTCCTGAAATATTTTCAAAACACTAAATTTCTTCGAAATCCAAAACCATTATACAGTATAATCCTAGTTGGATTCAGATGAACTATTCCAATTTGTATCTGCCAGAAATCATGAATGAAAGACCGCGACATGACAAGGTTACGGATGGACATAAAAACACAGAAGAGAACATTATAAACATTACCTGCCAGTGATAAGATGTATTTGCAGTCCGAACCACTACTGAAACGATGATCTTGGTGGTATTTCAGGTATACCGTATAATGCGCTGAAGAGAACTCTACCATTGCAAAATGAGGTATTAAGTAGAAATGCAGAAAAATCCACAAAACCAATAACTACCTTTCATCATGGATTATGACTGTTAATGAAAATGTCAATTTTTACCCCAAAAAAGTTTTAAAAAAAAACAGTTCAAAACTTTGAGACTCAATGAGACAGTCGCTTAATCACATGTTGCCAAAATGACATCCACCAAGAAACTGATGAACTAAATGGAAAAGTAAGAAAGGTAAGTAGGTGACTGTGATGAAAAAACTTTAAAGCAATACCGAGTGTTGTTTCATAAATTGTTTTCATTACAATTTATCGCATAAAATGCCAGAATGAGTATATTTACAGTGGCAAGTGACAAAAATCACAATTAAAAATGTTACTTCTTTCCTACGAGTTGGAATGTAAAATATGAACTCAGAGTTCATTCCTTTTTTCATTTTTTACTAACTCTACATCAAAAATTAGAACTGCATCTCCTACAAAAATTAAACATCAAGTCATGCTCAAGTTTTGGATTACCTTCACAACTTTTAACGACCGCAAAAATGAAAAACAACACACCTGGAATTTTTGGAGGAGCTCCACTTTTTCCATACCCTAATTCAGGAGGTATCACCAATTTTCGTTTTTCTCCTTCGCACATGCTATTAAAAATAAAGACATTACGATGAAAGAAAATAGAATATTAACGAAACAAAAACAAGTTCAAGATGGACAAACTTTAATAATCCTTGATCCCATCCTTTGATAACTTGTCCGGCTCCCAAAGTAAATGTAAGAGGTTCATTTCGTGAGAGACTGCTATCAAATTCAGTCCCGTCTTCTAGCTTGCCCTAAAATGATCACGAAAACATTGGTCAAAAATTGTGACCCCATAATCACCCACTCTTCTAGTCATTGAATTTAAAAACATCTACTGTATAGTGAATATGCAGCAAGTCTCCTTTTTTGGACCTATAGGAACAATCAGCAATTCGTTTTTTAACTCCTATTTGCAGCTTATTTACTTTACCACTTGTATTTCCTGTTTTAGTTTCTTCAGTTACAACAGTAGACAGAAGTTGCAAGCCACAAAACAAAATAATAAGCGATTCTGTAATCAACAATTTTGCCATTTTCCTGAAATAATTAATGAAACTAAATGTTAATACACGTGTACAATCAAACAAATACGATATGACGTTCACATCAGCAGGGAGAAAGCAGGGTCCAAGAATTAAACACGGCGCTTCCCATCGTCTCATCAACTGCTCAGTCTAGAGGTCGATTCACATTTTACGGACCATCTACAGTACATCACTTCGCATTTTACGGATTGAAAAGTGAACATTAAACTACTGCTAGCAATATTTTGCATAGAAAATTACATTATGGTGAATTTTGGATCTCAGTCGTCTTTTCCTGTCTGTGGTAACCCTCTTCCACTCACTTCTCCCAGTGCTACCAGTACTACCTGAGGCTGCGGCCGAAGCCTGATTGTTTCACCTGAACCATACGTCAGGCGATTAATATTGATAGAAGTTTTTCGGCGTAAGCTAAGTTGACACGTTCAAAGTACACTTGGATCGTTACTTGGACCAAGTTGGTTTCCACGGCAAGTAACTTGGACAGCGAGCTGAAGAAAAGAAAGATGGCGGATTTGGCTTTGAAAGGTGTAGTTGTGGCAGATATACCCAGCAGATCATCATCCTATCTTTATCCCGCCTGCGGCAGGGTCGGGTCTATGGGTTCTAGCCCTTAACTCTCGCCTATCTCCTAACAGGTCCCTCATTTTCTCCGTCATGTCCACACACCCAGACTACTCATTCCTGACTATCAGCTCTTGACACCCCACTAATATACCACAGCATTCGGATGTTGGCTAGTTACATTCTACAGTATTTGCGTGGCTCTTCCTTGCAACCCAACACTCCAATCCATATAGCATACTAGGCCTAACTACTGCCCTGTAAAACTTCCCTTTCAATTTGATTGGGACCCTCCTATTACACAGGGCTCCACTCACCCTCACTAAAATCAGGAATCTAATTTTCCACTCACCCTCGCCAAATCATGTTAATCACAATCCATTCAATTGCAGCATATTTTACATCTTTGCTTTTCATCACAATTCAGCTGCTCAATGATAGTTAAAAATAAAAATTTGACTAGTGTTATGGGCCACCTGAGGGACACAGTTCAGGGGGACAGCCCATGCTGTCAGAAACAGGAATCCCATGATAAACCAAAAACTTCCACACGTTATGAACTGCCATCATCAGATAACTTGAAGACTATCCCTAAACAAGACATTTATATCCATTTTTTATCAATAAGTTTCGCTTCTGATATGACTTTTCTGTGGTTCCTACATTCCAATACTGGTTAATCAAGTGAATTTTATCAGTATACTTTATTCCATACATCGTACAAAGAGATCTACAAGGTGAACAAATAAATATGAAAAGACAGTATGTAATTCTCCATATGCTCTGAAGTTCATTATTTTGTTACAAATTTTACAAAATGAGCATTTTTATTTCATTACACACAAAATAACATTTCTAAAAACCAAAGAACGGCCAATACCTTAAAGTTACGTTTGGTGATTGTCTCACAAACAAACGTTTAGAAAAACCAGTGTGTATTATGTCAGAAAAAGAAGAAATTTTTTTTACAAAATCATAAAAAAAAGGTGGGAAGAAAGAATGATCATTTAAAGACTGCAAATGGCGTATTTAGTAATGGACGAAATTGCATCAAAGTACAGTCACAATCGTCAAATTCAAAAACAAAACTTAGTAACTTTTAACATATAAATATCACATAATTAGACTGTAGCATTTCAAAATATTGCTAAAAGTATTACAAACTAGGCCATGACATAACCTAAACCAGTTTTTTTTTCTTAAACAACAACAACAAAAAAAACATTAGAAAAACAAATGTTAAAACTGAAAATAAAAGTGTACCGTTCATCATAAATTATGTCTCAAAGATCAAAATAAGACAATTTGAATTAGAATATGATTACGTTTAGTTAAAGATGAAAAGGAGATCAATTTTAAACATTCAATGACTTCGGGAAGACGTTAGATAATGTAGGAAGGACAGTGCCTTAAAAAAAGAGAAACATCAGAGCATATGGTAATTATCAACATATTCACATTATGTAAATTTGAGAGAAAGACAGATGAATTCAAAATCTAGGAAAGAATTTTAAGTAAGATGACAAAAGATTCAAATGAAGCATTCAGACAGAAATGTAAACAGACAAAGAAGAAACAACTGAACAGAAAAAAAAAGACGTAGTAAGAAAAATAAAACAGCAAAATCAAGACAAAAAGGAGGGAGGAATGAAATATGGTGACAAGAAATGATAAGACAAATATTAATAAAATGGTTCACTCCTTATGTACAATGAACAAATATTTCGGTGTATTTCTTATGGGTAGAAAAAAATGGGGAGACGAAGAAGAAATACGTTTAAAATCAAGTGTCCAATGTGCCAAAGTTGAGATAAAGAGCATGACAAGCAAACTTCAATGAAAATTTTAAAATAAAAACGCGAAACCACTTTTCCAAATCCACAAAAATTTAGATGCAAGATGATAAATATCTCTCTCTCTCTAATTGATTCGAAAGCGAATGGGTGAACAGTTGGAGGGTAAAAAGTTATTTTACAATTAATGTTTTACACAATTCTATCAGTCTTTCCATATTTATCTCTTCGTGTTTGACTGTATTTGAAATTAAAAAAATTCACACGTTAGATTTGTTCAAGTCTTTTGTACAAAAATTTCAACACGAGAAATAAAGCCTTATTAACAAATGAGGAAAGTGGAGGGGTGAGAGAGACGTAGTAGTGGTGATGGTGAAGAAAAGCGAGAAGTTGTACACTAGACGACTGCCTCACAATGGTTTTCACATGTCCCAGGTCAAAGCGACCGCCAACAAATCGATAGCAGCAAGTTTCAAACAACTTTATTATTAAAAGTTAATAAACTATCACTCCAAACAGAGATGGGGAGACAGGCTGGAAAATGGAAATAATCCTTTAAACAGACCAGAGTCCTTGAAATACAACAACGGGCACATAAGGACTAACGGTGCATATTGCTCTCATTACTAAAACTTCGTCTGAATACAAGATGATGGCCTAAAAGTCTGACTTTTTCACGATTTTCAATCGTAAAAAAAAGTAATTTCTAAATCTACTTACAAATTTCATAATGATCATTCATGAGGATACCCTATTCGAGTGTTCAGAGTTCGTGGACGGCCAGGTGACATCGCACACAAAACACCGAACCACTGTATTTAGCCGTTGAAATACCTACTTTATTATATCGTTCATCTTATCAAAGTAAAAACAGATTGAAGAACAAGCACGTTCTAGCAACTGACCAACAAGGTCAGCACACTTTCAAAATAAGTAAAGGAATTAACACTGTCCAGAAATTACGCAAATAACTACAACGGGTTCATCCCATCGCTCGCTATCAAAAAATGGTTTGGTCTCCGTCTCGATATCGGCTCATATTTTCTCGGCAAGTGAGTCTTAAAGTGAAATGAGAAGCAAGTGGCTAAACTCCAACACCCAGTAATGTGTGCAGCGACAAAATTTCTAGTTTGTCTGTTGGTGTTTTAGGGCCCTTCAACTACAAGGTCATTAGAGCCCCGTCCACAGTGTGGTTCTTATTCAGAGACTGCACAGACACTACACTAATGCGACGATTTTTGGGTATTAGCAGGACCCAGTTTTCCCAAGCGGTCATCCATGTCAGTACTAGCTGGGGTTGCGTTGCTTAACTTCAGTGATCGGACGAGAATCGGTGTGTCCAACGCAACTCGACGATCCAGACAAAATTTCTGGGTGAAGTCAGAATCAAAGGTGAAACTCCCCTGGCATCAAAGTTGAAATGTACATAACGAAAAGGGAGCAGCAAGTCTGATTACTCTAATTTGGAACCTACACGTTGGGTGTAACAAATTTTCAAAAGTATTTCATTCTTAGTTTGTCCACTAGACCAGTGGTCGGCAAATTCATCAGTCAAAAGAGCCAAATATTAACAATACGATTGAATTTCTTTTGAGAGCCAAATTCTTAAACTATCTAGGTAGTATTCCTATTTATTAACTTAATAATGATCTTATTTATTGATAAAAATTAAATTTTTGGACATAAAAATACACTGGTTAGAAAAATACAGGTAACTGTGTTTTAATCTTTGTGAGACTGCTGACTGAATGACTCGCTCAACTCGTGCATAAGGCCCTTGTCCACTGCCGCAACGCAACTGCAACTCGACTGAAAAATAATCGAATTTTAGTTCCTTTTCAGTTGGATGCTTGTGTGACTCATGATAACGATATGGACTTCTTCCACCAATGAAACTGCAACGCAATGTAAAGGTAACTTGTTGGAAACGAGTTGCGTCGCAACTGAGCATGTCAGTTTCATTGCAATTGTCAAGCAATTCGCACAATGCTCTCTTCATCTGAACTACTCGGCATTGTAAGTGCAACTATTGCCAAAGAGTTGCATTTGTGGACGAAAGTGACAGTGCAATTCACTTCAGTTGCATTGCATTAGTAGATGAAGGGCCTTAGTCAACTGTGCCTCCTCAGGGCCACATACTGTCTGTACCACGTCTTCCGTCACCCGAACGACACTGCTGTGCATGCCTGCGCACCAACTGTCATGTGGAAGAGCTGCAGTTTGCCGACCACCGCACTAGTCCATTGCTTTATTAGTCCAGTTAAAAATTTTGACCATTCCAATACTACACTTCCAGAGGTGGTCTACTTGTTACGAATTTCAATTTATGCGGACTAAAAACTAAATAAAAAGCCATCATAATAAAAATTTATTGCCATTTTAACTTGGGACGCAACTGACACAACCGATAATGTCGCAACAGCTGGAATTCTGAGCTCTCGTACACTCCAATCCAAACTGAAGTTGGTTTTTCAGAAAAGAAATTCAAATACGGCCTAGAATAATCATATTTGTTTAAACACAACATTTCTACAGTAGTGCCTGTATCACTTACTGTCAAGTGTTAAGGGTGGCGTGATTCAACCTGAACTTTACTGAACTGCCTTGTTATTCCAACACCCCTTCAGCTAAATGCCGTAATTAATCAAATCACCTAATATTTATATTAAAAGCTACCGAGATTCGTCGCTATTAAATTTAGATAATGTTCTCAGATAACGAAATTAATAAAATAATAACCTCCTAAACTTATGTGAAAAAAATCGCAATATTACGTTTATTACAATGAACCACAAACTTCTATAAAATTTCAACTCACTTATTACGAGAAATCTTTGTTCATCTTGTACACAATCAAAACCTTAACTAACCCTTCTCAGATACGTAACTTTTGGACAGTTCCTACTAATAAGCAAGCAAAAGTGGTTTCAAAAACTTACAATAAGAAATCAGCAAATTTTTAAGATTAGAATGTTGTCTTAGTATGTATTTCATGTAAGTGACCATACATAAATGGGCAGTAACAACTTCAATGTTCTTCTTCGGGGTTATGACCATCATTTTTAAATGCTCCTGTGCTACTAACATGCAGGTAATAATAAAGTTACTTTTAGTCAAGAAACCACGAAGAATGAAGTCAGCGAAGAGATACCTCAATGAACACAAAATAAGAGATTTAGAAAGAATACTCAGACTTTGGCTTCAGCACTATCAAGTGTAAAAGTCCTCTTGTAAACATTTCAAGATGAGTGCAGTTTTCTACTTGCACAACCTTGAGAGGACTTTTATCGAAGGGCGCTCTCAGGTACTTGGGCCGTGTAAACAAAGCAAAACAAGAATGCAATTTGGTGTGTATAATCATCCCACTTCTTTTCACGACTGAGTAGAAAGCTATAAAATAAAACAGAACTAACATCTAGGAGTTCCTTTCCCCCTCCCCAGCTTTCAATTTCACAGGGCTGCCGTTGCTGACAGAACCCGAATCCATGCGTCGTCTAGTTCAGTTTCAATTCGAAGAAGCACACAGACTTGGATTTTAATGAGCAGATAGTAAAAATCTCGCCAAACACACAACCCATTTCACGAATCTCACTGGGAAAACCAGGAATTAAAAGCGTGCACATAGGTTGAAAGACACCATTTCGTTGAAAATGGTCAGAACCTAACGGATCAGCACATGTTTCCAGGTAGTTGGCCAAGCACTCTGCTGACACGTTGACGGCAAGGAAAAATGGATGACTGCGTATCAATGAAGCCATCAGGACTTCATCCCAGTTCATTGGAAAACACACGTTTAAAAAGATCGCTGCTTAATTGCTGTCAGAAAAATTAAAAAAAGCCCTGCCTTTAAATCTGAAGTGTCTTCGTATCCGTAGGGAATAAACGTCCTACGGTCCAATTGGATAGGATTTGTCTGAAAAACTGACACGTGTTTGCCACTATCCAACTCGAGTTCTCTACTCGACCGGCGTCCTCATAAAAGGTATAACACCTTTTTTATTTAGAAATTTGAATTGCTCGCTTTTGAGTTCGTTTATATCTGCAATCCAGTGGCACATCGTCAAGCCACAACTGTGTTCGGTTTAATGCATCCTAATGAAAAGTTAGCGGTCCATTTTCAGTCTAAGACAACTACCTCGGAAGAAGGAACGATCGGAAACTTGACACCGAGCTTCCTCCATGGGCGTCTTGCAGCTTTCCTCAATTCTGCAGGCGTCAACTGCTTACGAAGTTTCCTGCATGCATAAGTATACAGCCAAAGCAATGTTAAAAATTCGAGTAGTGCATTTAAGTCTCTTGATATTAAACAGGGCACCCGACACTGAGGGTTTGATCAGTTAAAGGATTACAGGAAAACTCAACTTGAAATATGCCGACGAAAAATAAAAGGATAGTGTCCACGATTTACAAGACTGAGTCTTCCGATTATGATGAGTCGGTGTAAATTGTAAATTACGTTTACGAAAAAACTAATGCTGCTCAGGGAAAATTCATTATACGTACAATGTTAGCTAGTCGTGCTACCAACAAGAGGTGCAAAGCTTTCGTGGCATTCTTACCACAACTTAACCAGCACCAAAGACACCTAACTACCAATACTGAACAGTTTAAAATTAAAGTAAGTATACTACGCTATCATAGGAAAGCAATTAGTAGGTACGAAAAACAAGCTACATTTTCACCCTTGCACAATACACGAAAAAATATTACAACACTGACAACAATTATGGAGACTTACCTGGTACCATCTGTGGCCTGAAAATATACATCATCAGGAGCATCTACCCAACTAAGAACCTGCTTCCTTCCCAATTTGTTGATCGTCGCTAGCTTAGCTCTCCCATTCAGGTGATTAATGACACTTCCACGCGGTAGCAGATTACGAGAAAACATGTCTTGTGATGGTTTCAATATAGTTGGAGCAATAGGTTTCAATGGACGTTTTGCTGCTGGGCCCAAGATTCCTTCGACTAATGAAAAGTAATTTTATGCAACTTTAATACAAAATAACATAGATGAACAAAGAGAAAAAAAGGGTATGGATAAAAAAGCAGCTTACCACTATGGTCTTCATAGGGCCGTTTTCGGAGTATGGTAGGCGAAACATTATTGATTGTTGGGGTGTACCTTTCCACCTCTTTTTCTCTATTTAACATAAAGTCAACTAACAACCTGCCATCTAAAGTTGCCGGGAAAAAAAGCAATTGTTATTGTATGGTAAAATTATGGTAAGATATTACAACAACCCTAAAACGAACAATTTTCTATTGCCTCACCTTCCCCTCTAGCAGGAGCTGGAAAGGCAAAAACGTCAGGCTGAGGGAGCTTTGATTTTTCGGTCGCGACAAGCCACTCAGGTGTAGAGTGATCCTGAGTTCCAAGGCGATACGATACGTCAACAACTTTGCCACGATTCTTCTCTTTCAAGGGCTTTAAGGTGGCTTTCACTTCCTCAGGAGTCTTACCTTGACTCCTTACTTGACCTGAAAGAGAAATTAAATAAGGAATCCTTAAAAATACAGGTGAGATCTAAGAAACAACAACCTGAAAAAAAGGCAGCAACACAGAAAAAAGATAATAAATGCGACATTAAAAAAAATCTCACTTTCTTGCTTAATAGCTGCAACATTTACTGGTTGGAAGGGATTACGAGCTATATGGCGTGGTTTCAAAATATCATGACAGAGTCTTCTCGAGACCCGTGTCAACAATGTGGTGCACAAGAAGAACGCAGCCCTAGTTTTCATGATGGGACGTGGGCTGCCAGCCCGAATGGTCAACCCGTGTGCAGTCGCACAATGGCGTGCCAAATGGGCCTTTAATTTAAACTCCTACGAATAAAACAAAGAGAAAACATCAGCCTGCCAAGACAAACGCTGAAAGGAATACAAAATGAAACGTTTTTAGTTTAACATACTTTGCCACATCCACTGATGGTACAACGATGAGGCCTATGGGATGCCATGTGTGCTGCAAGTCGTTCTGCATACAGAATTAAAGAAATAGGAAATGCCAAGTTACAATTAAGGGAATACAATAAATTTTTGGATGAAAAGAGGATCAAAAATGGGGCTATAAACATTCACTATAAATGAAATAATGGCAGCAGCAGCATCTATATTACTATGTGTTTATCCTAAAACGAAATTGAACGTGGCTAAATAATGAATTACGTTGTGAAAAAATGTGTTCATGAACTTCGTGATGATGGTGATCATGATGTTAATTAATGATGACAGGGTAGCCTTAAGTAATATGATTTGCAGAAGTCTTACACTACATGTCATTAACCATACAACAAATAGGCTATGAACGCAGAGCGTCAGCATTTCAATACGTCAACTCTACAATATAATTGTTTTAAAAGTGCAAAAAATTAGCGGGACGTGGAGAGATGTAACGTAGACAAGCTGGTTGAAGCTATATAAAAATCTTAACATGGGATTATTTAAAAAGTGCCATCCTAAACGACAAGGAATGGGATAGGGGTTTAATGTCGGGTCTTCTATGCGCCAAACAATATATGGATGACACTTTAATGTTGGAGACATGCAAATCTTGTATATTGTCGAACACCTATAACAATCAGGTCTAAACTATTTATAAGCACAATGCCTAGAATTACTGTACACATAAAACAATGAACGTAGGCAAGCAAGCGACAACGAGTATGAGACACACTGAAGATGTCTGTAAAAACAAAGAACTATGTATATGAGAAAAATAGACAGTGGAAACCAGTTAAACGGTCAACCCGACCCGATGGACGCCAAACATATGCCGATTTGCATCCACAATGAACATAATCAACTATGTGACAGCACCTGAACAAAGGCTAAAAAAGTATCAATTCACTCCATTATTATTAAAACCACTGAATCTTGAATAGTTAATCGAGATGCACAGTACAAGGGCTGTTCGCGCAACATAAATAAGAAAATTATATGAAGAGATTATTACTTTTAAAATACACATAAAATTCTTCAAAAAAAAATTTTCCCAAACCCAATTTCTTTAATGAAAGACAGCTTTTGTTTCGAATTTTGCCACATTAGTAGATGAAACGTCTTACTGAAATCATGCATGAAAGATTGGAGAACATCAAACTTTTTTGCCATTTTTGAAAAAAAAACTATTGCTAGCTATCTCGCCGTCGCAAATTTGAGTAAAAGGGAAGACAGACCTACATATAAAATTCAAAATTCTTTAATGATCGCAGGCATACAACTGTCTCAAATAGATGTTGACCAAATAAAGTGGCTTGTCTGTTAGCATATGAAATAGTCACCTATGTAACAACACCTTTCAGAGGTCGTGTCGCTAACATCTTTTCCTTGTAATTACACTGAGGCTTTCGAAGAAATTAATGTAACCGAAACTGGCTTCCACTGTACTTTCTAAGTAACTAAAAAAAGCATTAGGGAATTAGTAGGTAACATAAGCAATAGTAAATTAGTGTGTGTGCATGTGTCTGTGTGAAGCAGGCATTATAGCTATGAGTGAAAAATGGTATAGCTACAAAACAACCAATTGGGAAAATATTACACTACCTCACTCTTCATATTCCCTAAACGTGCTTAGAAAAATACAAAATTACTAAGTATTAACAGTACTTTCTCTCACATAATGGGAGTTTCAATACATCATTAAATCCAGGAGTAAAATTCGTACTAGGTAAACGGATGCGTATTCATACGTTACACCATCTCAATCATTTAATTTCAAAACATTTTACTTCGAAATTAACGAAGTAACATTTGTGAAACGGATATAATGCAATTTTCCTTTGGTACTTATTTGAACAAGCGCTACTTCAACGGCCCTGGCTGTTATGTAACTATACTAATTACCTGAATAACCATGTATATGCAGGACCTTGTGTATATGAAACTGAAGTCTACATTTTAATATGCAATATCTACTAAATAGTGAAAGTCAAATTAATATTGAAGTAAAGTAGGGAAACTAAAAAGCAACTCATACGCTAACCTTGCCGAAAGAACACCTTGTTACATTCCATACAAGGATATTGCAGCTCATTACTACGACCAGCGTTTAGGCGATCAGCATCTAGAGGAGTTGGGAATACAACACCCAGTGAATGCAAATCATACTTGCACGCACTTGCAAACAACAACAATAATGGCAACTACTAGCAATATCATGCAAACCAACTTATAACAATATCAGACGAATGAAACTAACATTTCTATTAAGCAAGCAACACAGTAATAGGTGCAACCATATTGCACTAATATTCCTAGGCTACACTTTGTCATTTATCTACATTTTATTTTCTCATTGAATAATCATGAGGATCAAAACTCAAAGCAGGCACTTGTTGTTCGCTAGTTAAACTTTATGATTTATATTTTAAACAAATAAAGATGTGCGAACGAAAAATACGTACTAAATTTGTGAAACTCATTAAGCATGCATTCAACGAAGTTTTTATCTGTCAAACCAAGCATAATCGGCCATTATCACCATTTATGATGTCCAAATATTAGGGGGGAAAGGAGTAATGGTATCAACAGGGGAATCATGCAAGTAACTAACTACATCATGCTCAATTCATTCATTCCATACATATAGGTAACACTGGTGGCAGAGTGAACATCACTGACTTTAACATTATGAACAACGCATGTCTTCTGTGCACGCAAATGTAGTTAATAAAATAATATGACAAGAGTCGATATGCCAAACAACGCTGAAAGTCATGCAAGTAAATATACAAAAAATACAATCCCATTATATTATTTTGAGCAGCTGTTGAAAATAGTAAGCCTTCAAAGAACACAAGGATATATTGTTGCTCTCCACACAATATATCCTTCACTTAAATTTCTGTTTTGGAGTAAAAATACAGAGGCAACAGCTTTAAATTATAAGGCAAGCATTTCGCTGAGCTAAATGTTACAGGGCCGTATCATCTGATAAGCTAACTCCAATGCTATCAAGAAATTATGTATTTCCTATTAAATTAAAATGTAGCCACATGCACGCAAGAATAACACAACAAACATTTTTAGGGCAAGAAATGCCAGCGAAGCAACAAATGATACTAAGCCACAACGTAAAATATGGTGGGTAAGAGGATGACCCATGCTAATCAACGTCTTAAAAACTTTTAGAAAGAAAATTACTCTAAGAGCCATCCTCCTAAAGCTAAAAATACAAAATGAAACCCAACCAAACAAGCAATCTAAATGAGCTTACCTAAACGTGTGGGCATTTTTAGTCCACCATATTTTTTCCAATAGCTCCAACATGTACTACATAACCGGCATTGCAAGTGAATTGGTCCCCAGGCATACCACTGGCTTGACTGCGTCGCTAAATGACAAATATCAAAAGAGCATGGATTATGACAAGCTTCATTTTTTCCTTACGACACCATTAAATAGATATTCCATAGACATACTATAGCAACTTTCACACGCTTTCCCACTAACTGGTGGGGACTCGCTTGCACCATTAGCACCATTCATCATCCCAGGTTTTACTGAACTAATGGCAGCCGGATTAGGTTTGTTACTATGATGTCAAAAATTATACAAATATGTTGCAATTCCAGTGCGTAAAATACTTTTGATAGAAATTAAATGTCAACGAAACTCACTAATTGGGAATGTACACTTGTTTTAATTTACTTTCAGCTTCTACTGCTTTCACTCGTTTTTGTTGAACATAGCGGTCTGTCGTTTTCCACATATAGTAGTATTCTACTATATTTTTTACAGATTTCCATGGAAGCTACAAAATAATACACAAAATACAATGAACATACTCTCTATTAACTTCACGAGATGCATCTTGCCGCAGTTCAGCTAACATTTCTCATTAATACATACAATCCTTATAATCTGCCTCACTTGTCGAAATGAATTTCAGGCTTCTCGACAAGGGGCAGAGAAATACTACTCTATTGTCTCGCTGCCATAAAACTACACTTACGAAATCTTGGCGGATGTCAAGAAAGTCTTTGCCATATTTCTCTAGTGCTTCTTCAAACAAGTTGGCTTCTGATGCTGACCATTCTTCCATTTCATCCCTGCATAAAACGGGTCCTGTGGAAGGTACTAGGCTACAAATAGCGTTGGCAATGTTGTAATTATGCTTGTGCAAGATGTCCATTGCATGAAACTAAATTTAAACAAAACAGTATTTTAGAGATGCTACAATTTAATATTTAGCTCTTTAATATTCCAATCCAATTAATAATAAACATTTAAATTAATGAAGTAAAGTATCATGATATATGTCCCAATCATCAGAAACTTTTGAAATATTTCATGCCCAATGATAATAAACTTACTAAAGTAACATCTCTTGACGCAGCAGCAGCACTCATATGCAAACTAGGCTGTTTTACCGAACTAGTACAATCCAAGGCACGAGCAAACGTACCCACGGACCTTAAAACAATGACGAAAGTTTTAACTTATCGTATGATGGGGTCGAAAGAAATTGTCATTTTTATTTTGATTCCTTTTACCTAGCTATTACTAAAAACTGATCAATTTGTCTATCTGTTAAATTATGATTTGGCGTCCAGATCAACGTTTCTAGATCCTCTTCTTTCCTTTCATTGTCTTCAGTTTCTTTTAAAACAGGAATAAGATCAGCTTGAAACTTTGAACCAACTCTGATTTCTCCCTTATCCGCCAGTAAGGTCTTCTGTTGTGGATCGTACACCAATGAATAAAAAAACGTATCCTACCAAAGAAAAACATCCAATGTAACTCCATTTGAAAAACTGCCATTAAAATACTAACGAGTGGTTATAACCGATCATACTCAGTCATGCAACTTAATATTCAACATTAAATTTACTCACTTCTTTATTTAAATAACTTAAAAGTGATTCAGTCTCATTAAGTAGTGTGACTGTACATTTTCCTCGAATATGAGTGGCAGGTAGCGTTTCGACTTGTCGTGAAAGGAAGAGCTCTCTATGTTTCAACTGATGGCGATGTTTCTCTGCGAGTACGTCACCCTCACCTTCTTGTTCGTCTTCTAAGGCACCTACAGAAATGAGAATGATGTCATCATTTATCACCTAGGACAGTGGTCTTCAAACGGTGGGTTCATTTCGATTATCCTACATTCTAGGTTAATCGAAATGAAATACAGACATGATCAGCCTAACACCAGTTCGTATTATCATTAGCACTAGGGTTCACATTATCATTAGCAGCAAAACATATATCCATAATGATTTCCTTTTTCCCTTTTGGTCACCATACACATGATTTCGTAGACAATGACTTGTTAATAACGAAGAAATTTACAGCGTTGTTGCACGATTAAAAATAAGTTTTCTCATTTTATCCTTCGAATAGAACCCGCCTCGGTGTCGCGCGCAGTGGGTAGGTAGGACACTAGATAACTGCGTCAGTAGTTCTAGGTTCGGCAGTGGACAGAGCTGGGTTCGTTTGTTTGGGGCGAGAGGCCCCGAGTGTTGTACGATGGTATTTGCACGTAAACGAACCCTCTCTACTATGCAACGGGTAGGCGAGGCAATATTTCCCGCTGTAAAAGCTCGCCCCCCCCCCTCAACGACCAGTAGACCGACGACAAATAAGTATAGTGGTGCAACTTTTGTCGGCACACGGCTGTGGAAAAAACTGTCCAATACATCGTCCCAGCCATAGGCGAGAAAAGGGTTAGGAGTTGCTTATCCTTCGAAAATTTCCACTAAGGAGTAAAGCGAATCTGATGAAAAATTTGCACAGCATTTGACAAGATTTCGACTCAACATATTTTTAATAAAAGTTTTTTTTTTTTGAAAAAAAAAACGTTTTGATACCGTGATACTTTGGAAATATAGACCATATGGTGTCTGCGGACAGCAGGAACAGTATGCATTCATACGGATGTGAATTAATATGAAAATGAAGAAAATCAATGCAGGGTAGGATCAAAAGCAATACCATACTCAATGTTGTATGAAAAACACTAACATTAATGCATTCAACTAGCTACCTTACCTCGCCGAAAAAAAATTATCAACCATAACACAAATGTTATTTCTCAAAAAGTACTCATCATTTGCTATGGTTAAATGACACTTTCTGGATTAACACAGGTCAGTAAGAATCCCATGAACACCTTTATCAATTTAAATACCCATTATTTTCTACAGATAGCATAAAACTTCCTTTATGATATAACAAACACTGCGATTGCTAGTAAATGCACAAAACCCACAATCTGCAATACGAAATCACCAAATTTCTCGATTGCATTCACTAATGGAACACCACACGGAGATTTTTTGAAATAGAGTAACATAACAACTAAGGCATACCATACGATTGGGGCACATCGCAACAATTTCTCATCAACCTTTCTCGCAATCCAAACATATTACCAGGCTGATCTAGATGCGACATCTGTTTCATTGTGAACGTAAACGGTACGACAGCGAAAACGACACAATATCCATACAGCACGATTAACAAGACACGGGCACTCTGAAAAATTCGTCTGCTTTTGCACAACTACGTTTAAAGAGAATAGAGCGAGGTTACCTGCAATGCAACAAATGTAAATAAAACACTGATGCACCAAGACCCAAATAACACTAATGTTTCTCCAAAAAACAAAATTATTTCTGCAATCATTCCACGGCTCATTCCTTGGTATTACTCTCTAATAAGTCTAATAACACCCAAAACGTCACCGAACAACCAACACTCGTTGGGGACCACGTCAAACAAGACGAACATTCTGGCTCTCCCGTTCCCAGAACTGCTCAAAACTCTTTTATTTTTTTATTTTAGCTCATACATAGAGTTCTCTTCAGCTGCCTTGGAGTCGTTCAGCCGGTTTCCCTAACCTGCCGGCTACTGCTTCTCTCACCACCAACAGCTAGTATGTTTCTACCAGTCCACCTGGCACCATTTTTCCATTGGGTAACAAATAGTGGTAAAACGCGACTTATTTCTACCTTACCAAAAAAGACAGGGTGGACCTTATCGAGAGGAGAGAAAGTGCCTACCCTACACTACGCTAAACGAAAAAAAAATTATGGCCACTGTTACATCTTTAAACAACAAAAAAAGTCTTCTCTCCAACTCCAGAAGATTAGTACCAGTTTCTTTAATTAGCTAGGCCAATTTATTTATACCTCACTTCGCTAAAGGGTAAACAACCCAAATGGCAAAAAAAGGACAAGCCCCTTCCGATACACTAGTGATATCGATATTCGACTTCCTCTCCCCAATAGTTAAATAGTTGACATACCAAAGTAATAGGGAATTGTTCTAACTACTAGTTTGCAGCTCAGTAGACAAGTCACACAGGCAGGCAAACAAGCGGCGTCATGGCTACACTTTGTGTAGTGAGCTACCATCTGAATCTGTCTTCGCCGAAGCGAAGGGTGTAAGGGGAGGAACAGAGGGAACTAGGGAGGATGTGCTATCGATGACAAAAAAAGAGAGAGAGAGAGAGGGCGCAACGCAAGGAAATGGGTAGTGACAGGATCTGAAACGCCAAGTGGGGCGAGGGCTACGAGAATGGGAGGAAAAGAAGTAGGAAGAGGTGGGAAAGAAAAGCAGTCCTCCAAACGACAAAGCAGTCACCACCCCCACCCCTGCCACGCCCACAAGGCCCCCGAACTACTTTTTCACGAGGCGATGCACATTGCAGATTAGATCGTGTGTATTACTACTCCTCCACTATCCTGTAAATTCGCCCCCACGGCTGGCGAAAACGACGTCGAGGTGCGCGCGAGGGCAATTCGCCGATTTTCGAGACACCTGCAGAGAAAGCATTCACCGCGACGTCATGGATGCTTCCAAAAATCCACTAGAGACAGCAGCAACACTACACACGACTACTCGTCTGCTGGCAACACGGCAAACATTACTATTTGTCGACAACCAACAAAGATTATCCTTTTACAGACGGGGGACCCCCCCCCCTCTCTCACCCCTATCCCTCCAAAAACAAGATTTTGCTCCCATAACAACAAACCCTGGCTAAAACCCTTTCTCCAAGTTTGTGGCAACGCGAACAAAGACGCTGCTCCTTCATCTGCACCAAACTCCCAACCGTCCTAAAATTAAAATTTGATTAAGTATCAAGAATTCTTTCATTGCCTTTACAATTTAAACAGTAAGAATCAAACGCGACTATCAAAATGTACTGTCTTCTTTCTTTAAAAAAATGTGCCTGCTCCATCAAGTTACAAATGCCAACCATCCCCTTCCACTTTGACCTTTATGAAGGATTCAACCAAACTAGGCCGTTCCTAGATAATTCATGCCCCTAAGGGTCGAATTTAATGGTCCTCTTTTTACGCGTAAAGGACAATATATGCTTCAATTTCAGCGGTGAGGGGCCCGCTAACAGGATGCGATACTCGCAGATTAAAAGTTACGTGACCAAAAGTTGACACCCGCACTAGTATCATCATTTAGAACAGGTCCTAGATACAAATCATAATTTCGAGCCTTGGCGTCCATCGCTGAAACGTGGGCTCAAATATTCACCTGAGACCTCCGCCCGAGGCCCCATAACCAAGTTAAATACCACATGCACGCCACGCATACCAGTGCCACAATGAAACAAGTGCGTCAAGGAGACTAGAGACAAAACAAGGATTCAATCTATTGTTTTATTTAGCAGTACCATCAAGGAAGATTCCATACCCCTCAACAGAAATTCCAATATTCCATAGCGGAGGTCTTCAAGATTAAGATTCTATTTTGCGTTTTAACGTTCAATCTCAAATAATATCAGTCACAGAACATCCTATGGTATTGAGCCCACATTATCTAGAAAGCTACCTAGTATTTTGACCTATAACTTACGCAACGCCTTGTTGCAAACGAACCACACCCTCATGAAGAAATTAAAAGAATGTATTAGAACTCTCGATTGATTACTAAGTTTAGTTACTGGGTCGATATAGCAATATTTCCCACCTGGAACTGTTGCCAATCCATACAATTCCGAGTAGAAAATGTTTCTGTTAGGTGCGAGTGATATCCTAACAGGCGCCACAAGAGGGACATCCAACAGTGTCCGCATTTCCCACAGAAGGCTGGAATCAACAAATGCTGAAGGTTATGCTCTCTCGGAGCTTTAGCACAACCTCGTATTATATTTGTATTTGTTTGGTCTTTCTAGTTCTAAAGGTCATTTACCAACGCCAGGTGGCGAGCTTATGCACCTGTGAATTTCGCCGGTCTGCATATTCCCCTGACATCATGCGCATCATACGTAGCCTGAAGGTAAAAACCCCACTAATCCAGTTCGAGCAGTGTTGCCAGATTGGGCTACAAGTAGCGTATTGCGCGAATTTTTAAGTGTCCTTGCTGCAAAAAATTCAAATTGGAAGACTACTTTTTGGGCTACTTTTAAATGTCTACGAACTAAAAATCATTTAAAATACGCTACCTTTTTACATTGATATATAAAGGTGTAAAGCAGTGTTTTTCAACCTTTTTATTGGAATGGAACCCTTTGGAACATTTAGAACTCTCGCGGAACCCCGTACAGTGACAGAAAAAACATTAATTGATACAGGTGTGTATGTGTTAGCATAAGGAGTTGAATTCGTGGCCTAATGTTTGAGAGAGACACCCGAAGTTCATCTTCGACAGACAAAAGTCGTTCTCGTTTCTTGTGTTTTCATTGTTAGTTTTATATTTTACCTTGCCATTGGAGGAACGCTTGGCCGGGCCTCACGGAACCCTGGTTGAAAAACACTGGTGTAAAGCAATCATCATACCTCTATCCTGCTTGTAGCAGGGCTGGGTCTATGCGTTTTAGACCTCCACTCCCGCCTATCTCCCACCAGGTCCCCGTTCATCCCACACACTACCATATCCTTACGGACAAGCTGCTCTCCCGTCTTTGGTCTCCCCCTGTACCGGGTGCTTCCAACCACCCTCATTCCTGTAAGGCAGTAGTGGCCAACTTTTGTGTACATAAGATCTACTTTTTATCTTAAAAATGTATCGCGATCGACTTGTTGTCATAGGCGTAGTCAAAGTGGGGAGGGGGAGGTTCGGTATTGGACCCACCTCACTCCAGTATCGAACCTAGAACCACTAAGGCCACCGAGGCGTGTCTTAAAGCAACACATCGCGAGCGATCGACCAAAATTGGCTTCGCGATCGACTTGTTGGCCACCACTGCTGTAATGGACCTAACGAGCTCCTCCTCCCCTCTTCTCATTACGTGTCCATACCACCTCAATCTACTCTGCGCCATTTTTTCCGCGATATCCCCAATCCCCGGCTACCTCTAATATACCCATTGATAATTCTATCAGCTCTCGACACTCCACTCATGTGCCGCAGCAGTCGCATCTCGGCTAGTTGCATTCTGTTTACGTGGCTCTTCCTCACTGCCCAACAGCTGGCCTAACCACTGCCCTGTAAAACTTCCCTTTCAACTTTATTGGGACCCTCCTATCACACAGGACTCCGCTTGTCTGTCTCCACTTCAACCATCCCCCAATGATTCTATGGGTAACTTCCGACTATCTCCCCATTGCTCTGGAACACTAATCCTAAGTACTTCACCTCTTGCACCTTCTTCACCAGTTCGCCACAGAAGCTAACCCAACTAACCAGACCCAAACTTATAAAACTAACCTAACCTAGATCAAATAAAAGTAAAATTTGATCAGGAAAAGTGCATAGTAGCAAAATGAGTCAATTTTATTTGGGCTACAAATACTTCAAATCCGCTACTTTTGGTGCACAACATTGTTACTTTTTTTTTTCTTTAGATCTGGCAACACAGAGTTCGAGTCCAGGAAACGGACAAGACTCTCTCTGAATAACCAAATAAACCAAAACCAACGAGATTCGAATTTGCGGATCATGATAAAAATATCTAAAGTCAATGAAATGACAAATTAAGAAAGCTGAAATGACATTAGCTTCTATACCAAAAATCGTTTGCCTGGTGTAATATATACCTTACCTGGTGGTCAGATGCGGCACCAACAACACCTGTCTCCCCACCTCACCAATGTTCTTCCCCCTCCTAAACGTGAGTTATTTTCAGCAAGTGTCAACTCCACGCACATAGGATCAATGAAGCCAAATAGTTTTCCCCCCACGTCTCTCTTTCTATAGGCACTTTCTAGTAGTTCATTCCCCTCGAATTCAGCGGCAAGTCTCTTCTCACCAGTCATTACTACGAATTTTGAGTTGCAAAGAGACTTATCCCGCCACTAACGCCACCTGTTAATATCACTACTGATAATACTTTCAAGATATCCTGTCAAAGGTATAAGGACGTGAGAGCCTGAAATGCGGTGAACTTGCACTCCGCTTTTCCGAGTTTCTCGGTCTACAAGTCCCCATCCAATTCAGGTTCAAAAGATAATTTCGCTACATTGTCGTCCTTGTTGGCCCACCATGGGTTATTTACACCACCACACTATGATTCAATGAACACAGCTACAGGTTGGGAACACCTACAATCCAACAGCTCAATTAATACACTATTAAGGATAATAAAATAAAGGAACTTTCGACTGAAAACTTGCGACATAAATTTATTTTGCCATTAATTATCAAATCCGCGCCCTATAATCACGCAAGTATGGTCAGTCAGCCTTATTATATACAGTATAAAAAAAAAAGAGATCGATAAGCACAGATAATGAAATATATATGCCACAGAGATATTAAACAGCTAAACAGCACATTAACCTAACAATGATGCTAGATTCCCGCCTATGGCAGGGTTTAACTCTCCATCCCTTCCTATTTACAAGATCCTCCACTCCACACGTCCTGCAGAACAACCTGCTCTCATGTTTGCTTTGTGGCCTACCATTACCCCTGTCTGCTCCCAATAACCAGTATTCTTGCGATGGACCTATGCCCCATTCTTATCCTCATGGGGTGCACATATCACACCAGTCCATTCTCTTTCATAACAGTTTAGGCATAAAAAAAAACCAAATTCAAACTTGACATAGGTGTGACAAGGGTGAACAAACGGAATACGCCTCAAATTTTTAACGGTTAAAAATATTACTAATTAAATGTTTATTACTGATTATGGTCCTCACAACAAAAAATTCATAAATTATATTACACAAACTGGAATAGGAATCTGTTCCCAGAACTCCATTAAAATACAAAGGCTCTCATTTTGCGGCATGCACATAAATGGACGTCGGACGAGGATCGATAAGCACTACTACCATTTGAATAACCACCACCCAGGTGAAATTTCACCTCCACTGCTCCAATCCTTTGAAACACCGATACACTGAATTAGATTGAAAATTCAAATCACCCTAGGTAGGGCGGCACAAAATTACTCTCATGGGAGCTCTACAACAACATGGAAGTGAATACCCTTTATTAGAATCATGCCACGTTAGCCATTTACTAGGTTAATTTCGATTACGGACAAGAGCGTGCAAAGCCAGTGAGAGGTTCTCTACCAGCATGGTCTTTTTTTTGTTCAGGGTCCAACTTCGGCTATTACAAACACCACTGACAGAACTACTATGTTCAATAATTCTCATAAAACCGCTAGCAACAAAGGATTTACAACTCTCAACCTGCTGCAAAGAGCCATCACACCACAGACAGATTTCAACGAACATAGTTGCCCAATAGACTTTCAGGTCACCCACAACACCAACGACCTTGATGACCGAGGCCAACCGGTCGGCCGGCTACTTAAAGAGGGCCAGGTGGGGAAATAACGGACGAGTAAAAAGCACTGTGGCTCTACTCCTGCGTGAAACCATGAACTGACTGACACGCAAAGTGAACATCTGAAAACGATCCTGTCCAAAGAAAACAGAGTCCCACAGAAGTAGTGATGATGACCACACGCAAATAGTCTCAGGTCAAAAATTAATATTCCAAAGATCTTAACCACTTCTTAAAGAGTACCTGAATTTTATTTTCATAATGAGAAACTACACACGCAGCTCCATAAAGAAATATTTAAAGTTTATTGCACAAGTCAGAGCAGAAAGCAAGGAGAACGACTGTAGCAAAACGGACGCTGACGGTTGTAATCCTCAGTTCGACTCAGCTTTAATTCTCAAAATGTTTGTTAACAAATTAATGGCACTGGGTAGCGTTTTTCGTCTTGTGGTCACAATATCACTACGAGTTTCAGAAATATTCACTTGAATTGTTCGCTAAAGTTGAGACTATTTACAGTATCAGCTTTAGGATCACGCTTCTATTTTCAAAAACAACTCTCAATTGATGTATGCCAGAGGTCAGCAAGCTAGAGCCCGCTACTCGTTTCTGAAGGGCCCATGCGCTTAAGAGTGAAGTTTTAAAATATGTTAAAATGTTGGACAGGCCGATTAGGGGTGAGCGACAGTGCGGAAAGCAGGGTTATAATTCAGGTGGTATGAATACGTTTAAGGCCCGGTGCACACATGCGATATGTGCTCGCGCGGGTGCCGCAGCGACGCCGCAACAATTCAATGCACACATGCGGCGAAATGTCGCCAGTACACATTTGACAACTGTCCAGAAGGCGTGCCCTTTTTGCCAACCAAATGTCAAAACTAAGGAACCGCGCGGATGTGTGCATCGCTCAATAGACCACGGCGCGGCGCCGCGGCGGTTTCGTAGGGAACTGCGGGCACTTCCAGACGCAACTCCGGTTTTCGGAGCCGCGGCGGTGCCGCAGGTATGTGTGCACTCCCCCACTACAACTAATTATCTCAAGCCGCAATTGCGAGGCTGCGCGGGCGCCGCGCGAGTAAAAATCGCATGTGTGCACCGGGCCTAAGACGGGATGCGGGAGCGGCGAATTGCGTTAGACACACCAGTTCTCGTCTGATCACTGAAGTTAAGCAGCGCAACCCCAGCTAGTACGGACATATGGATATGTAATTCCTTGTGACGGATACCGTGCTAGTGAGATTTTTCATGCTAGATGCATATGCCTAGATCTCCACCAGCACCCTAGCAGCACCTTTGCCTTTCGCACCCATTCCAACCGCTCCACCCCCAGAACCTCTTCCAATGTGGGGGTTCCCCATCCCCTCCTGCAGTGATCCAGTGCTGGACATGCCAGCATTACATGCCTGGCATCCTCCACTTTATCCCTTGTAGTTGAAGGGTCCTAAAACACCAACAAACAAAGACGGAATGCAGAATTGACTAGGCCAGTGGTTCTCAAACCCTTTTTTTTTTATTTCTTGTGTGGCGGTCACTTCATAATTTTTTGATGGCTCGCTGACACTTTACAATTTTTAGATGTCTCGCGGAGCCTTTTCAATTAACAAAGAGGCTACTGTTACTAAAACATTTTTTGGCAATTATTTATTCAGAAAATGGTAAATCTTAGTCATCAAATGCGCAATGTACATTCAACTAAGTGACCCTTTCATGGTCCCTTTGAAACCACTTCGCGGTCCCCTAGAGCAGTGTTTCTCCAACTTTTCTGATAGCGGCCCACTTACATGACGAGACCCGACCAAATACATATATAGCAATAAAATTTGTGGCCCACTTGGAGATTCTCGCAGTTCAGTGATGGGTCGCAGACAGCACTTTGAGAAACGTTGCCCTAGAGCAGCGAATCTCAACCTTTGTTTCGTCACGGTACATTTTTAATAATTTAAAAATTTGGCGGCAAACTAACAAGGACACATTTTGGGGCACAAAAACGCCAAAGAAAATATATAAGTTGTAATGTAACCCTATGCAAAAACAAATACTGGACCGAGGTGAGTTGCCTTTTTTCGGGCGTGAGACAAGCCCTGAGTGCGCCTTCTTTCGGATGAGAAGTAAAACCGAGGTTTTATGTGGTGTACGACGGCATCTGTACGTGAAAGAACCCTCTCTATTATGGAACAGGTAGAGGAAGCAAAATTTCCAGGTGTAGGAGCTCGCTCCCTGGCTTCGGTGGTATGTCCCAACGAAACATAGCATAGCGATTATAACTTTGGTCGGCAACCGGCTGTAGGGAAAACACTGTCCAATATATCACCATTGTGTCCACTCGATGGGTACCCGACCCTGCCAGAGGCAGGAAAAGTTAGGCAAGGCGCAAAATGAGAGGCAGGTTGAAACAGCACATCATAAACTGATAGCAGACATTCATCGCACACTGAATCGCAGTTTTTGGTAGTTTTCAAAGCAGACGTGGAGTGTACGGGGACCTGGTACAGCAAGGGTTCTAGCCCTCCACTCCCATCTACTTCCCACTAGGTCCCCGTCCATCCCACAAACTACCATATGCTTACGGGCAACCCCCTCCCACGTCTGTTTCGGTCTTCCCTGCCCAGGGTGCTTCCAACCACCTGCATTCGTGAAATGGACCTAATGAGCTCCTCCCCTCTCCTTATTACGCATCCATACTACCTCAACCTACCCTCCATCATTTTTTTTTGCAATGTCCACTACCCCCAGACTACCTCTAATATACTCTTTCCTAATTCTATCAGGTCTCGACACCCCACTCATGTACCGCAGCATTTGCATTTCAGCTACTTGTAGTTTCTCTGCTTTGCATGGCTTCAAAAATGTTTTCATTTAGTTTTCTTTGAAAGTCACGCCAACTTCACGCAGGAAACTGTGACATGAGCATTGCGGTTCGTAGTCTCGTGGCGCACGGACTGAGTCACGTCACGCTGTAACTTAACATGCGCAACTACATACTATCATTTGAGTTACAGAAATTTGTGGTGAGCCACCCTGCTTCTATTTTTGCTCTGGGCCTTAGACGTTACTTGTAACCTAGCCCTATGCACGCATCAAGCGGATGACTAGTAGACTAAACTACTACATAGTTTTGTTAGTCAGTAGTGAGAACCGAAATAATCATGCCCACTGGTTCAGCCAGTCCCTCATAGGAAGGCAGAACCGATTGAAATACTTGTCTGACGTCACTTATGTATGGGTATTCGCAGTGGCGGCACATTTCATGAATCTCACGACACAGTGGTTGAGAATTGCTGCCCTAGAGGACTGCGGATCTAGGTTTGAGAACCACTGGAATAGGCCCATCACAAATCTAGAACGTGTCACTCGGTGTGTGTATGTGGGGGGGGGGGGGGGGGGGGGGGGGGGGGGTGGACAGCGGAAGTGTTGTAGAAGGGAATGAAGGGTCAGAACTCAAACTTAATCCGCACTAGCGGGATAACTGTGTGCAGACTAACGGTGATGTGGCATGGCCCGCAAAGCTTTTCGAGAGAAAGTCTGTCGACCCTCGATGTAAACCAACCCCACTGATGTTGATAGAAGTGTTCTTGCATGTCACATTAACCACGTAGATTAAGTCGGCAAAGAGTGAAATAAAAACCATACATAGGCAATATTTCAGTATATATTCATCAATTATTACGGCAAATTTCATGCACATTACCATAATTAGGACTGATTCAGGATTTAAAGAAAGCCAATCAAGGTTTTGCCTTCTCACGAACAGTAGGCCGACGATAAATAAGCATAGGAGTGGCAGCTAAGGTCGGTAGAAGAAGGCTGCGTAAAAATACCGTCCAACAGATCGTCCATGTGCCCGAGGGACGAAACTGGATATCCCAACCTGCCATGGGTGGAAAATGGGTTAGTAGTTGCTTTTTGCAATCCAGGTTTAGCTCAGGTGGCGAACGTTTTTTGAAGACGAGTCACAATAACACGAAAAAAAAAAAAAAAGATAACGTTGTCCGCGGGTCAGGTGCAAGCATTATTATTAATAGCACTATTATTAATAATGAATAAAGTTGATTAAAGTAGCAAATAGAGAACATCCTCCCCATTATACTCTTATCCCGCCTGTGGCAGGGTCGGATCTGCGGGTTCTAGCCTTCCACTCCCGCCTATCTGCCACCAGGTCCTCGTCCACCGCACACACTACCACATACTTACGGACAACCTGCTCCCACGTCTGCTTTGGTAAACTAGCAAATAGAGCAAAGTAACTCCTAACCCTTTTCTCGCCCATGGCAGGGTCGGGTACCCATCTTATCCCTCTGAATGGACACAAGGGCGATATATTGGTCATAGTTTTTCTGCAGTCGGTTGCCGACCAAAGCTGCAAACCCTATGCTAATTTATCGTCGGTCTACTGTTCATTTTTGGGGAATTCCACCGGGAAGGAGGGGGGGGTCCCACCTCGGTCCAGTATCGAATCTAGAACTACTGACGCAGTTGCCGAGCGTGCTAACCACTACGCCACCGAGGCGGGTTTAAATTAGCAAATAGTGAACAAACCATAAAATAATAATGAAAACAAAACATTCTCATTTTATGTAATGCATCAGTGTGAAAGTTGCTGTTCTTTATGAGACGATAACTAGATATGATTCAAGCTCTGGTCACTTAACATTGTAGGCCTACGGTGGGTCACAGGTTCGCCACCACTGCTCTAATATCACACGATGACTTTGGGTCATTACCAGACGGTCCTACACGAACAAATGAATCATTTCAAATCTGGTCCATTGAGTGCTCACCGGTGAATAACGGTTGAAGTCACTTTTAATGTTAGCAGAAACAAATAGAAAGCAAAAATAGGGTTTAACCATAACCGGAATGAGAGTTAACGTGTATTCTCGATCAGAAAGTCTTGATAGCTGAATACTGTGAAATAATCACAGGGCACCGATTTTCTCGCAAACAGGGCTAGGAATCAGAAAGCCATTAAGGGCGGTTATTTCACTAACAACCTACGAGTAACTATTGTGCTGGCGACTCGTGAATATGTTCCTTAAATATGTTTCGTCTAGAAAATCAATAGAAACAAGACTGTATGAATGCAAGTCTCCAGGATAAACCAACATGCAATTCTAGAAATGATCTTATTCTTCAGACAAGTTGGTTCAGCCATATGCCTTTTAGGTGTCTAGGAAGTTCGGTTAATTCATTGGAATATCTAAATTGCAGGACTTTTCAGCTTGGGGGACTGACTATGCAATTGACGCCCCAATTCTATTAGAGGCTTCATAACAGATGTAAAAAAGGCAGATTCCATACCAGAATGGTCTAGAACAGCGATTCCTAAACTTTTTTGGTTCGCGACCCCCTTTCAAATTTAAAAATTTCCAGCAATCCCGAACATCGATGTGCACTGCTCTGCGTGGGTTGCACCAAGGCAAGAGAAGGCACGCAACTGAATATTCGGACTCGCAGAAATATTCTGAAATACAATTTCAAATACACGGCAGTATGTTCGTATAATTAGGGCGGCATCTGTACAATTTGCTCAAAGCACGTGTCAAACGATTTTTGTCTTAAATGAATACGAATTTTTATTCATTGTAGGAAATTTATAAAAAAAAAATCTAAAAATGAAAATTTTTCGACGTCTTGTTGCGATCCCTTGGTGATAGACCCCCAGTTTAAGAACCACTGATCTTGAGCAGCGGTTCCCAACCATTTTTTCTCACATTTTTTTCGCCCCCCCCCCCCCAAACTCATGCCTGTACTAGCCTTTTAAAGAGTTATACCCCATTCGCACTACAACTTCGAACTAGATTGAAATTTAGTCCAGCTTGAAAGTTAGCCAGATCGAGTCACGTGACACATGCGTTCGCACTGGACATTGGCTAAAGCATGTTGTCTAGGAGTAATAGACCAATGGGAAGAACTACTACTCAAAAATAAAAGGGGCTATCCATAAAGCACGTCCATTATGGACGTCCCCAAACTGACGGATGACACAAATTTGTAGGCAAATTTGGCACCCGGCACCGACGCAAATCGCGTTCGAGCAGACGAAATGCCAAAGAAACTGACGACGTAGGAACTCAACTTTTTTTGGCACAGTAGCGCGGAATAAACCGAAAAGAGGAGTTGAGAAATAGTCAACTGCATTTCTTGCTTGCAATTCATTGGCTATTGCTTTTCGAACAACGTTAGCTATTTAAATTTTATTGGCTGTTGGATTTTTGTGCTGTGGGCGCCACCTCACAGGCATTTTTGGAAACATTTACACTTCGCATGATTTCTTGCCTGCCACGGAACTACAACAGGCGCAATTTCGCCTAGCGCCTGTGGTTAACGTCATAATTTTGTCGTCTGCTCAGGCGCTATTCCGTGGAGTTGAGAGGTAGTCGATTGCATTTCTCGCAGGAATGCGTCAGGCGCATCTGATTGGTGGTTGAAGTTTTAAAAAAAATGTTCTCTTTTAGTTCCATTGGTTTTTTTGCGGTGTTGGCGCCACCCATCGGGCATTTTCCTAAGCTTTGAAAGATATTGCGATTTCGCTCCTGTCACGAAATCACAACAGGCGCAATTTCTCTTAGGTCAGGCGCACACTAAGACATAACTGTCTTATATGCTCTGTGGTTGTCAATGAGTTTTGTCTGCAAGGCGTCTTGTTTCAGTGTGCGGCTACCCATTGACTTTCATTGCCCACAAGACTGTCAGGAGACAGTTTTATCTTAGCGTGCGCCTAGCCATAGCGCCTGTGGTAAACATCATAACTTTGCCGTCTGCTCGAGCGCTATTTTCGTTGGTGTCGCGTGCCACGGAACTAGGCATGAATCTCAAATTGCAACCATGTCAGTGACAATGGTCAGCGTTGACAACATTTTGCCTTTCCGTTCGGGTATTCAGCTCTTTCTATCCCCTCCTCGTCTTTCTGTCCTGTCATCTTTTATCACTCGCCTTCCCTATTTTCTACTTGAATATCGCAAACTTGTAAGACAGTTCCTCCTTAGAGGGCCTCGTCAATTAGCACGCAATATTTAATTCACATTAATAAACTTTGGGTGATAACTAGTCAGAGGTGTGTATAAGTGCCATTATTTTGAGGAGAAATGAGATGAAAGTTGGACACATGCCTATTACGCACCGGTCTATGGCTTAAAAGCATTTATAAATAGACAGGACACATAATGTGTATGGTGGGCTCTTACGTGCAAATGTCGGTTTTACTTCTCTTCCGAAAGAAGGTGCACTCGGGGCCTCTCTCTCTCTCTCTCTCGCCCGAAAGAAGCCAATCCACCTTGGTCCAGTATCGAACCTAGAACTACTGACGCAGTTACCAAGGGTGCTACGCACTGCGCCACTGAGGCGAGTCTACAGGCATTTTACATTAGTCAGGTTATTCCCCAATCTTACTTTGAAATTCTCTGTCCTCCTTTTTTTCTTGCTGGAACAAGACCTTTGACATGAGATACATTAGTTGCAATGGGGGAGTGCACACATACCGCCGGCGCCGTTGCGGTCCCGCAAATAGGAGTTGCGTCTGAAAATGCACGCAGATCCCTACAGAAACGTAACGGCGCCGCACACGCACATCCGATCGCGTAGTACCTCTTGGTCTATTGAGTGGTGCACACAACCGTCGATATCGTAAGTGCGATTTCTTAGTTTTGCGATTTGGTAGCCAAAAAAGGCACGCCTTCTGGACAGTTGCCAAATGTGTACTGGCGACATTTCACCGCACGTGTACATTAAATTGCTACGGCGTCGCTGCGGTGTCCCTGCGACACCCGCACGAGCAAAAGTCGGATGCGTGCACAGGGCGTTGGTCATCCGTTTGATGAAGGATCAGGGCGAAAGTAATTAACTTCTTTATCCACATCCAACAGATTTAAACCAACTAACTAATGCAATGCTATAAATTGCAAACTAAGAAAATAACCCAGCGATCAAATTAATATCACCTAGTCCTAGACCACGTATCTACCTATCACATCATCATCATACCCTTATCCCGCCTGTGGCGGGGTCGGGTCTGCGGGTTCTAGCCCTCCACTCCCGCCTATCTCCCACCAGGTTTCCATCCACTCCGCACACTACCATACCATTGCGGACAACATGCTCCAACGTCTGCTTCGGTCTCCCCCTGCCCCGGATGCTTCCAACCACCTGCATTCCGGTGACGGAATGTGATCTGGTGCTTGTCCCTCTTTCTGAACCACGTACTTGACAAGCAGGACCATGTGCTCTTGCTGCCTCCACAACTGACTACCCTTCTACACTGACTGTTCCATACCCCCATCCTCATACCCCTGACTATATCCTTGTCTAGATGACCATTATAGTCCCCACCAAAAAAAAAACCTAGTTGAAGGGCCCTAAAACACCAACAAACAACAACAAAACAAACCAGCCAATCACTCATAAAAAATTAGAATAAATGATGGCCTGCACAAATAAGTTTAATTTTTGAAAAGTTATTTGGGATGATTGCGGCGATGTCCTATTTGCCAAAAAAAACACCTCTCTTCTTCAACAGACCGGTCGATCGAATGCTATAACTCTTTCAGTCACCTGTTAACGACATAGGGAACAGTGGGCTTGACATTTCACCTCGGAACCCGAGATAAAAATTAAAATAAAACCACAAACTTCGATAATTCGAAGATGAACCAATATTAAAGACTTCCAACTAAAAAAGTTATTAAAAGTGATTTTTAAGTTGCCGTGTAAGTAGCGTGAACAAACTGCATCACCAATTCTTAAAATACAAGAAATCTCAACATGTCAACTGCAACTATTTTTACCTGAGGTGCTCAGGATTTTATCAGTCTACACACACGCAACATCAGTTTCATTTCCCAACCTAAAGCACATTTCGAACCCCAGCCAGACGCAAAGTGAACACCAGAAATCCTTCAAACCAAGTTGAAATATGAAGAGACCTGCTGTAAAAAAAATTGCAAATATTCCAACATTATCATATGCAGACAGAAACTGATGCATTATACCATGAAACTGGAAGAGTTGTAGGGCATGCATCAGCTACAGGTTAGTACTAGAGTCAATTCGCAGTTTAGACGAGGGTTAGGATACCCAATGTGGTAAGAGAAGAGGAACGTAGGTTACAGTTAGCAGACGGGGAAGAGTTATGACACGTTGTAGACCAGACACTGCCATAAATGGGATGAGAGTTTGATAGTGATATAATGTAAAAAACACATAGGAACTGAACTAAAGTTTGAACTTGCGAATTTCACTGTAATTCGAATTTACTGATACATGAACGTGTGTCATCTGCGCAATGCAGCATAGCACTCCAAATCCAATATGTAAGTTACAGAGCGTGTGTTAATTTTCAACTCCAAACTACACCATGATTATCCGGTTGGTTCTGCTGCTTTTCAAGTAGAAAAGCTGGAAAAAGGTAAGACTACTGTCATTTTCTTCCTACTGCATAGACAAGTCTCGCACCATGTAAATCAAGAAATATGACATACACATACAGTGAAACCTCTCTAATTGGTACACCTGTGGGACCCGGCCAAACAGTACCCATAGAAAGGTGTTACTGTATTTAAAGGATTGACCAATGAGTTTCAGTGAAAATTCAAAACTTTACAGGTTCATCAGTCAACCACGGAAAAGTGGTTTTTACCGTGCTAGCCATAATGGATGCCAATTCTGATATTTTAAACTATCACTGACAGTACACTTTCGCAGACCTCCACTGCCGTGAAATAACATTGGGAACGTAAAGTAACACACTTCGGTAAATTATCACTTCTAACAAAAGCAATCGTACAACTGAAATGTGCTTCCGTTTTCCATCAAGTGCTGGATGCTGATGGCGCAGAATGCAAAATCCCAGCAACGGATGCGGCTTAAGAGGTTAGAAATAATTCCAGAAACATGGTTTTCCCCACCCTCCAGACCAAATTTATTAGATCAACTTAGTTGGTCATTTCCCTCCTTCAGCTCACAATGCGCAGATTCGAACTTTGTCCACAGCTGGTGGCCTACGGCGACGTCAAATTAAAGCTGTGGCCCATAGTGGAATTGTAAGGAGGGACCTGAACGTAAAACCCTTTTCTACGACAATTGGCAAAATTCCCTGCCATACGTAGTCCGAATATGCACCTCGGCAATGGAAAAAGGCGAGATGACAGGTCTCCTATCATAATTACAGTAATAGAATCAAAAGGAGAATACAAAGTGATCCGAGCCCTTATCACAGCTTCAAAAACTGTCACTAGATGGCGTCAACGTAAACGAAGCGTGAGATCCGTTGCTATGCAACACAAGACATCGGATTCCAATTTAAAGGGCGGCAGTGGGGCACCGACTCCTTGCAACTTGGACAATATTCAATCCACCGGGCTCCACTTATCAAACTACTGATGTTACGCTGACTACACCATCTAGTCAACAAGTGACAGGCATGATAAGTCTTTACTAGAAATGGTGTAAACGGTTGCTGTTCCCAACTGGTTCCAGCTCCACACATAGCAAATAATGGAAAACCTTTGACCGTTTACTTAGTGGTCAAAGACAAACTACTGCTGATGGCAGGATCTCCTCCTCACCTCATTGTACTACAGTTGCCACAATGACCAACCTATCAGAACACACATCACCCGTCGTATTCTACAACGGTAAACACCATTTTCAACAGGTCTAATGTCAACCCGATGAGCACCTATGTTGAACGTTCAATGTGGCCACAAAGATAAACAAAGCTTTTGGCCACCACTGTAGAAGGGTATAAACTCAGGCTTCAAGGAACATCTCTCTTCAGCCTTTATTCTTAAAGCTTGATAAAAACAGAATGGATAAGAGGGCAAATGCGACAAAAATAAACCATTCCAATTTTCTCGGCATCCCCTCGGGATACATTATAATTCAATGACAGTACTTTCGTAGACATCCCTGGATTAGACCATTTCTCGCCAACAGGGAGGAGACATTAAAACATTGTCTTCACTCAATTTGGCATAATCAACAAATATTAGAAGACCAGTTGGGAGGTTTTTCAAAGTGCCACGAAAAAAACTGACGCGGTATTTAAAAATGCGGTTTAATTTCAAACCTTCCAATCTTGGGCCCTACAACCACACTCAAAGAGATAATTTTCGATTGGAAAGATACGAAAGAGGGAGGACTAGCAGGAGTGATCAGCAGTCCACAACAAGTCAAGTGGTCACAGGCACAAAGGGTTGTAAATTGTAGGTGAGCAACATTCGTGGAAGGGTCCAGAGGATGAAGGTGGAGGAGGGAGAGAGGGAGTGAGAGAGAAGATAGGAGAGTAAAGAAGTCGGAGAAGACCTACGACCTGCCTGCAGTGGGGGCGGGGTGAGTGAACTTCAAAAGATACAACAATATTCTGTGGCAAAAATTTGGTAAAATTACTCCGATGGACCTCAGGATCCAGTCGCAAAAACACGCATAGTAAAAAAAAAAAAACTGCATGCAGGCAATGACGCAGAAGGCAATCATGCCTTTCGCCCTAAAACGAAAAAAGTACACGGGGCTGTCCATAAATGACGAGATGCATAAGAGCAATCTGTCCAAATCGATCTGAAACCTCCGCGTCTGCGTCAACCCCGAGAGACCGGCTTTTGAAATTCCACTCGATATCTAAAAGGAGAGTTGATTACCGCATTAACAAGCCTCTCCACTCCTCTCCCTCCCACTACACCAAGACGCCCTCCCCTCCCGATCTTACACGGCTACTCACAATTCTTAGCACAGTATTAGGACGACAATTGATTTTAACTTGGCTTGTGAAGAAGTGAAACTCCCCCTTTAAACGCCATTCGGGTAGCGCCAACAGAAATTACAAGAAAACATTATTTTCCCATCACCAGACTACCTCCACCCCCAATTACAAGGCTGATACGACTTCGAGTGTCTTTTTCGTTCATAAAATCCCTGTCTAACCAACAGTTCTTAGAAATGAAAAGGGGGCCATTCACCAAATGTAGAGACAAATCAATGGCGAAATAAATGAAACAAACACATGCAAACAAAAATGATGCGAAAAAAATTGAGTATCATTTTACCAAGTTACAATGCAGCAAAATAAATTAATATATAACGTCTCGTCATCATACATATAACTTCCCCGACTGAGCAGGAGAGAAATGGTCAAAAATAACACAACATTAATAAGAACAATTGCTGTCCCCTTCAGAATTTTCCCAAAATGGAGAAAATACCATCCAGTCACCATCTCTTGTGCTCCTATTTCCCACCTGGTTGGCGAAAATTTGAATAACAACTTTTCGGCGAGAACAATGAATACCTCCACATCCCTAAGTTGTGCACACAATGTGTGATAACCTCACATCACATATGTTGCCATTTTTCTATCGAAAATATTAACAGAGATGAAAACAATAAAGTCGAAGCAAACAGCAGACAAAAAACCCTGCCAAAATTTCCTTAAAAAAATACTTTGAAGCCCCAGAATAGTAATAGGTATGCGTGTGACGATTTGCAAATGCACATATGACAACTACCATAACAATTGTTGAAATGTCAATCTATTGTGTCCTTATTAATTAAAATCACTCAACGTCTTAACATTCTTCAAACACTATTTCGGCTATACTTGACCTATGAATACGACCGCATCAAATGATAAAACAATTCCATTTGATATCATCATCACTGTAACTTCAGAGAGAAAACAAACCATTTTCAAGGAAACAAACAGCAAACATCTCTCTTTTCTCTCTCTCTACCACAACACACAAATGAGGATGACAATCAAATGAAATGCCTGATAAAATTACAATCAAGTCCAGGACTGAAGACAAAGATGAATGCATTAAATGCTAAATCCATTAGTGATAGAAATGTTCTTACAATTACACACGTTGAAACAATTAATGATTCTGGATGAATAACCTCTTATATTGCAAGAATGAAAGTAATCTTAAGTGGTTACATGCTTGGTACTAGGTAGAAAGTGTGTGTTGTCTCAGTTCGCAAACTATTAACTAACAGTCTGCAGCAACACCAACATACCAACACAAAATAACATCAGCGATAATTTCCCTGTTACCAACAACGTTTTGCTTAATCTATAGCTTTGGTCATTGCTTGTAGTCTAATCGATTGGAATTTAAAATACAAGATACATTTGGTCAATTTTTGAGGAAAAACACCGGCGAAATTCGTTCCTTTTATATATAGAAGGAGCATAAGGAGCACAAAGACACTCAAACTTACTTTGATGCTTGTCTGCCAAGGTGACAAGCGAACTTGATATATCTCGTCTCCGATAAAAGCACATCACTTTGGCTTCAACATTTCCACTGGACGTCTGAAAACATCAAACGTTTAAAACATTATCATTTAATGCATTGTTTTTCGGAAGTCTTGTAGGATTTCGCAAGTATTCCAATGCCATTAAAAACACCTAGCTAGTCAATAAATAAATTCAAATGTTAAATGTTTCTCAATACTACCACACTAGATTTTCAAGTCATTTGTCATATATAACTAAATATCATTCGTGAGTGCCAAAAAAATTATAATACAACAACCAGAGACTTATAAAAAGTAATGATTTTTCAAATGAAATGGGAAATAATAATGAATGCATGAAATTTCTTAACTGACATCTTAAGGAGTTCAGAAAATGCACAACCGTAGGTCAAATCACACTAAATTTATTTCTCTAATCGTGAATATCGTTGGGAAGCAAATAAAAATCACAATTCACGTTATCCCTTGACCTCAAAACTTCACTGCTCCAGTTATGATAAGGGAGCCGGTATATATGTACATCTTTCTATGCTCATATGCATAAGTTTAAAAAAAGTCCTTACAAAAGACTTGCAAAAAAAAAAAAAAACGCTATAAATGCAACTCGCAAAACTGAAGCAAGAAAAAACGCGGTAAAATTAAAATGAAGCTCGTTCAATGTAATTTACATTGCACAATACAGCTCGATTCACCTCTCTAAAAACCAATTCTCTTTTAACTGCTGAGGTTTAACTCCTTTGTATCCTTATGTTTGTCAGAAAACAAAAGCAGGGACCATATACACATACATAATTACAGCAAAAACGCAAACTTAGTTGTGACACATTCAATAATCCTCATATTAATTTGAATCAGAACTAGAAAGAACTCCACAGAATAGTTTAATAATAGCTTGATGATATATAAGCAGAGGTAATCAGATTTAGCAATTCAATCGCCTAGTTAGGGTATTACGAGAATGACCCTCACGTAGTTCTCTTTACCAAGAGCTAACAACCGTTCAGTTTTACGGTTCTCACCCTTTCTTAGTTACGCAGTAATCATTTACCTTGACAGTAGTAGTAAAGCATAATTATCTTCCGTTACTACCCCCTGTCCTCCTCCGTCCCACCCTACCCTTCCTTTCTCCCGTCCCTCCTGCAACTTTTCCTAATTTCCTCCCTCCTTCACCAATACCATCGTCAGGAGAGAGGAAAAAAAACCAGTATAAACGAGGGTCGTTCAGAATGTTACCAACTTTTCTATATACCGCCCTCCCTCGACTCCCTTTTGGCACTGTCCTTACGATGATGATAGTCGCCCCCAACTATCCTCCTCTTACGTTTCACCCCTGATGGCACCCCTCAACATACATACACAGACACACACACTACCCAACACTATTTCTTCACTCCTCCCCTCCCCCTCTCTCTCCTCAGCCCCTGTATCACCCACCCTTACCTAAACCAGCACCCAACCCTCTTCTACAACCTAGTACAATCGAATTATTTGAATTCTAACTCCCACTTTTTTGCCATGATAGTCCTCCTTTCTCTCTCTCTGCCTGTGTATAACATGTAAAACTACCACCCCCTCTGTCCCAACGTTGCCCGCTCTCTCTCACCACAGACACACAAACACCACATAAAAAATTAAAACAAAAAAGTTTTTATTCACCTTGCTCAATTCTTCAATTCGTCGTATTTGATAGGGCGACGTGGACGACGTTTCAAAAAACACATAATCTGCAAACAATAAATAAATAATAAGAACGAAATCCCCCCCGCTTTTGTGTGTAATTGTGGACTAATGATAAAAGAGAAAATAGTCCCTCTTTCAGTTTTAATTAGCACAATCTGATTATTAAAATCTTAGCAAATAAGTTTTTAATTTATAGTTCAACCAAACATCGTCAATATTCTAACCCTTCAAACATTTTTCCAATCGGATCAATATTCATCAGGTCAATGTTAATCAAAATTCAATTTCTAGTGACAGGGACTGTTAAAAAGTCAACTGACGTGACTATATGCATATTAGACATCGAACAGAAAGAAAAGTTATTTTCTACTATCAAAATTACATGCTAAATATTCATTCTCTTGCAAATAAGCTCATCAATACCAGTCAATCAATCGATAATCAATAATTCGAAGTTTAACCCTAATAAGCAACGTGTTAAAGTAGTGGCATAGCAGCGCGTCTCTACAGCGGCCATACTCAAACAACCCCCCGTTCGAACAATATACATTTAGCGAAGGGATGAACAGAACTCAACTTACCACCAACTCTGTACATGTTTGTCGCCATGATTTCCAATAATACAGTTATCTGATGAGCACACAACAGTCCTAAATCAAGTTCCTGAGTTTAAATATTCTTGCAAAAAGTTCACTACACGCCACGCCGGGTAAATCATTACATACGCTAGGGCAACATCGCCATTTTGGTTCTCATAATGCTATCGTCTTCCTCTTTGGACGGATCTTCGTTCGTTTTGGAGTTCACGTCAGTGACGTCATGCGCCTTTCGGTTATCTTCGGAATAGGCGAGCACATAAAAATAGCGCTCTCCATTTCAAAGCGTTCAACATTTTCAATTCTGCACCTTCAGCTTTCCGCGCCGGCTAATTAAAACTTCTTGGTTTCTATTACTCATTCAAGAATGTAGCCTATTAGTAATAAAGTACGGCGATCGTCAGTCAAAAAACTACTGTAAGTAACTTGCAGTTTAGTAAAAAAAAAAAAGCAGAAAAAAAGCTTACTCCAGAACTTAAAATTACAATCTGCAACGAAATGTACAACTACAAAACCCTTTTTTTAACGTCAATGTTCTTAAGGATGACTCGTGTTCTTCCAAAATGCCGACATACTGTAACTTCTCTCATGGTCTCAAATTATAGTGGAACACTAGTATAGTATGGCCCATATTGTTATTAGCACAAGGCAAATTAAATTAAACTGACACAACACTTAATCGTGACGAAAAACACTGACCTGTTGGTGAGTATAAGCCCATGAACAGATTGAACGTCAACTATGATTCAACTGTTACTGAGAGAAGAACGCAAACACAACTTAATTAGTAATGTACTAAAAATCTAAAAATTTTATTTACATCTAATATTATGCACAACGCCTGACAAATTAGCTATTTCACAACCATTTCGTTGACACTTAAATCCCCCTCCCACAAAAAATAACATTAAATTTTCACTGACAAACTTTTATATTAAAACTAGTCGACAACAATACAGGTACAAAACCCTTAAAAAATCCCAATAGAAGATAAACTTAACCTTTATTTTTTTTAGTAGCAATTCATTAATATTCTGAAAAAAATAACCTGTTTTCACATTTAAATGTGATGAGTCGTAAACAGAACACGAGCTAATGAACAATTTAGAATTAGGAAGAATTCAAGAAACATTTACCGTCATTCAAATGTACAACAGCTAGGCACCTAGTCAACTTTATTATCCAATGAATTTGATCTGAAAATATAAATACTTACAACGTTTGAGATGCAAAAATTATGAATCAAACACTTCTAAAACCTGGATAGCACTTGTAATTTTCAAATTATACAGTACTTATCACAATATTATTAGACTTGATATATATATATACACCACAAAAGAAAATTCAGGAATATCAACTCCTATAGAACTACTGTATTTATCATCGGTAACCAACTTGACCAAAATGTTTATAAGAATGCCCAACTGGTCAAAAATTAAATTAATAACTACTTCATTTTTTAATTATCTTATGTAAAGGTAAGAGATAAAACACCTTCAGTGGATTAATGAAGAAATTGACAAATAACAATAGAAACAAAATTAATAGACTATTTCAGAAACTTTTCCAATATTACATAACTTAAAAATAGTTGCACAACGGAATTTGATGAAGTTTGTTTATAACCAATTAATGCTCAGCTATTATTCAAAATTAGAAAAAAAGCAAATCGAATAAGAAGTTAACCTACAAATAAGGTTCAAGAGATTCAACGATAAAAATACTGAACTTGTAGCAGTATACGAATACAAACCCGTAAAAAAATGAGAAATGAAAGGTTGCTTTGCAATAAAAATAAGGGCATCAATCACATGCATTACAGAGTAAAACGTGTATTGGGTGAAAGTAACAAAATACTAATAGTCTTTATCAGTCAGTTAAAACGACTAAAAGTACTTCACTATTCCTGTTAAATGCAGAAACGGTCAGTTATTTTAAAGAACGGAATGGACAACGTCTGAGATTCCACTCCTTGCAGCACAATAGAGAACGGTATCAGAAGAAAAAACATTTATCACCAGGATAATGAAGGAAGGATGTTTAGGAATAGATTAGACAACAATCCAAGAAAGTAAGGTTACAAAATATAAAAAAAACCTAAATTTCGCTATCAACTTCAGACTCTACCACTATTTACACAATAGGCTCACATAAATTGCATATTTGATAGTAGTGTATCTAACTGCATTAACATTTGGCACAAGTGGCAAACTCAACATCTTTGTTGTATATTATCATCTAAAAAAAGATGTCCTCACAATAAGCAATGCAGATGCTAGACCTAACGACTGGTAGTTCCTACATCCTCATTTTGAAATTAAACTTTTTCATCACACATATCACTTACACTCAAATTTATACAATTTGTACCTTAAATATCAAAGGTTGGAAATCACGTTTCGGATAACTGATCAGTAGACACAAATATAAAGCGTCATTGACATTCATATACAGAATTGAACATTCTGCTTTTTACAACTGAAGAGATAAAATAATGCGAAAATAAATTAAAATTATCTTGAGAAGCATGGAAACCAGACCTTATACTTTTAAGGTACAGAATTAGATGCATAACATTTTTAGGAATACAAGAGTCAATAACTAGAAATTACTTTTCTTTAAACCTTATTATAAGATAATGCCAAATCTGGATTTCATATGCCTTACAATTTTTTAGGAACATTATTTTCCTTTTCCACCAACTTCTTTGGGAGACATGGAGAAAGCTATAAAAAAAATTTGCTTCAGTTCAATAAGCTATCACTTTAGAGCTTCATTGATTACCAATTCAATAATTTTCAGATCATAACATAGAAGATGTTGGTCAAACAGACTGTTTTTCCCAACTGTTAGGAAAATCCACTTTAGGACTTCCTTGTGCTCGAGAGGAAGGTGCACGTACCAATGGAGTTACTAAGTAGGCATCAGACAACTTCAAAAATAAAAAAATCCAGACTTTGCATTCTAGGTTAACCGTTACATATTTTTCCATTGAAAATAATTCAGATAAGATAGCATTTTGGCACAAAATGTTATTCAGACTAACTTACACTGTAGGTATCAGAAGTAAGCTACCAGTGACCTTACTGCACCTTACTCAGCACAGACGTCTTGAAATGGAAACGTTACCTAACTTTAGAAATGTAATTATGTACACTTTAGTGGCAAACTAGCAAAAAAAAAACGCATTTACTGCTAAGTCTTTTGTTAAATACCGTAAAATCTCACGTAGAATCCGCACCTCAAATATAGTCCGCATTAGTATGTTTCGCTCACTCATGGGTTAGGGATTACGTAAGCCAGGCAGCCATAACAGGCCGAACCCTGATTGTTTGTTTGTTTGTTGGTGTTTAAGGTCCCGTCAACTACAAGGTCATTAGAGACCCGTCCATTGCATAGTTCTAATGCATTGACTGCTCAGACACTACACCAATGCGACGATTATTGGGTATTAGCAGTACCCAGCTTTCCCGAGCGACCACCCATGTCAGTAATAACTGGGCTTGCGTGCCGAACCCTGAGGAGGCTGCTCGCGGGTGAGGAGGTGGCAGGTGTAGGGGATGTGGGAGAGGGGAAACTAGCAGCACCCACTCATGTTGGTACCAACTTTGGTTGCTTAACTTCAGTGATCTCACGAGAACTGGTGTGTCCAATGCAACTTATTAGCGATGAGTACTTTCAAGTATAGTCCGCACTTTAAAATTCCTACTGTAGCCAGTGGCGTAACTTGTAGGGGCGATGGGGTCAAAAGAATTTGAACATTAACTGTAAGATCGCTCCGACGATGAAATTGAAATGTGAAAGATTTAATAATATTGCAATACCATATAAATAAGAACGTACTGTGTACAGTCGTGTTGTTCAGTGCAATAAAATGTTCAGAATATGACGAGCAGTTTCCATTGAGAACCCTAGTTTCATTTATAGTCCGCCCTTACATATAGTCCGGAATAAAGACTTGGCCACACAGAACGTGATCTGTCACAGCAGGTAGCGATCTTTGAAATACATTAAAATATATTAAAACGGTCACACAGAGGACGATCTGTCGCGGCAATTTTTTCTTGATCGCAGTGATCCAGATGTACAAAATTGCATTTATATCGCGCGATTTCTGTCCGCTGCGACAGATCACGTTCTGTGTGGCAGAGCCCTAAATGAACCTAGGTTTCGTGTATAGTCCACGGACTCCAGGTGAGAGTTTACGGTACTTATAATTTTTTTATACACTTCAACTTGAAGTCACTAAAACAAAGTCAAATGAGCATCTTCTTCAAATAGATAAGAAATTATCAAGGAGATTCTAATTAAACAACTATAAAAAATAATAATTAACAATAATAGTTAAGTACTCAAACAGATTATTTCCAGTGCTTTTAAACTATCTCACAATAGATATAAGATTAATGAACTGCGCCTGCACTGTAAAGATAATGCACCACCAAAATGTCTACACAATATTTCATTTTTTTTGGTATAAAAATTAACGATCACCAGTACGAGTTTTAAATTTTCGACCTCTTCTGTCCATTTCAGAGGAAAGTGATAGAACCTCATGACAACAGTCGAAAGAGTTTCAAATAAACGAACTCTATGTCCTTCATCTGCTCATATAACTTATTTTCATAATGATGTGATAAGGCATATTACATATATCTACTAAAACAGTCACCTTTTAGGTTAAAAAAACTCAAGAAGTCTGATCATCATTAGACTCAATTGATTGCTTCACAACAGGAAGGACAGCAGGGGCCATCAAATTACGGAAGCGAATATCAAACAGAATGAGGTAGATCTTCAGTTGCTCAACTAAATGTGGCTTTAACAAAATCACCTATAAAAATTAATAACACAATCAAACAAAATTGAAGTGCTCTTCATTATCATGGTTTATGGGTTAAATTTGTTTTTAACTCATAAGCAAGCTAAATTACACCATTTTATAATACGGAAAGTAGAATCTACAACTTCTGTCTCGCATTTGTTTCCGTTCATTCTGAAACTATTTAATTTCTTACCTGATGTAGCGGCGCAATGTGAAGTTGCCCTCCAGTTAAATCAACAGATTTTTTAGTTTCATAAACTGTAAGGCTAGGAACACATCCTACTTGTTTCAACCGCTGTCCAAGGAACATTAAAGGTTTGGAGACAACTTGTAGAATGATAGTGGTACCATAACACCAAAAAGCTTCCACGATACTGAAAGGCACAACAATGCAAGCCATTTGCCGTGAACGGCAAGCTTGTTCATCAGTTTGTGGCATCAACATTTTTGTGCTGGTCTCAAATTCGTATACAAATTTTCTAGTAAATAGAAAATATCGTCTTTCAAACAAACGCTTTTAACAGAACTATTACTCAAAATATGATTAATACCTTTGTGTAAATATGACCTTAAATTTATTTGGATTCTCTTTAAGATAATCTTTATCTGAACAATTCGGTGAAAAACTACTGTGAATCTAGAAAAAAAGAAATGCTATAAAGACATTTTTCTTCCTCGCAAAACTGACCAAAGATATACAGTATAATAATAATATTAACTTCAAATGTTCCAATTTGCAAGGACACAAATGGATAGTGTTTAGGTTTCAGATTTGGTTGAGCTTGAGTTGGCTGTGAAACTATTCCTTTCGTTAATTGATTAGATTTGTGATGCCTAATAATATCTTGCAATTTTGTTGTGGCCGCCTGCTGCTCACGAACCGAGAGCAAAGTTTTCAATATCAACTGATCAGACGAGTTGCTAGAAAATAAGCAATACAAATTATGAGAAATCTTGAAATGCACAGATGCTAATACAATGAAAATTTATCCAAAGCTGTTTCTGGAAAACCAATAAAAGTCCACTTATAGAGGGCAAAACATGGCATGGGAAATCTTAAATGAGTTTTTACAGCACACTACAAACAAAATCACCACTAAGGCTCACAAAGTCTATTGCCGTTGTAACCTGTAGATATCCCGTTTCTAGAAAACTAGGGAGCGGTAAATTGCGTTGAACACATCAGTTCTCGTCTGATCACTGAAGTTAAGCAACGCAACCCCGGTTAGTACTGACATGGGTGGCCGCTTGGGAAAACTGGGTACTGGCCATTGTGTAGTTCTAATGCAGTCTCTGCATTAGAACTACGCAATGGACGGGGCTCTAATGACCGTGTATAGTTGACGCGCCCTAAAACACCAACAAACGGAATTCTAAAAAATTGCAGGACTTTCCAATATAGAGGTGCTTATCCCATACTATTACTCAAACCTCGGTTGACATAAACTAATTACAACTTAAAACCTTCTACGAATTTGAAATAAGAGGGATAGCAAAGTTAATGAAAAGAGTTAGAAATTATGGAAGGAGCCGGCCGGGCATATAAATGGCGAACTATAGTGGGTAAATGGGTATAGTGACGTAGCTTATCGAGAAAAAGATGGTGTTAAACGTTTTCTAAGCTTCAACTTTTCAACTTAAATGGCTAACTGGATGACAAAAGTACAGACACACACAAAATCTCACCACTCACTATACGTGCAAGGGTCGCCGACACAACAACGGTCTTGAGGCTTGCTAAGCGAGGATCCCTTACCAATGTCACCCTGTTCATTCGTCTTGTCCCTTTGCTTAGGTAACGTAAGATCCAATGGTTCCTCTGCAGGGGAAAGTTTCAAAGTTACTGAATTATCAAACGTCACTAAGAAATTTCAAGTTGTCAGATAGCTTATAAACGAACCAGAGAAATGCGAGTCGTAATTGGTATTGCTGTGTCCATTTGTAATAGCAGGGGTAGATGGATAATTCCAGAGGTAGGGCAAACAAATGCCAACTGGAAGCGGCATTCCGGAAGATGGAGGTGGCAAATGACCATTGGAGAAGAATGGCAGAGCAAGACTAGGATTCCAGGTACCATTTGGTGGACCAATAGACACAGACGACAGGTTAAGTGAAGAAGCATCCAACATGGAAGCACCAGAAGACATTGAATCGTCTGATCTGGGAGAATGACTGCCACCTAATGAGTACCGACCATTTTCCTTGGAAGAGAACTTATCTGCTCGCGAAAAACAATAACGGTTAGAAACCAGGAACTCTTGCAAATACCGTAAAATTTCACCTAGAGTCCGCGGACTATACACGAAACCTAGGTTCATTTAGTGCGGACTATATGCGAGGGCAGACTATATACAAGTGCGGACTATAAATGAAACAAGGGTTCTCAATGAAAACTGCTCCTCACATTCTGAACATTTTTTAACACTGCACAACACGACTTTACACAGTACGTTCTTATTTACATGATATTGTAATATTAAATCTTTCCCATTTCAATTTCATCGTCAGAGCAATGTGATATTTCATGTTCAAATTCATTTGACCCCATTGCCCCTACAAGTTACGCCACTGGCTACAGCAGGAATTTTAAAGTGCGGACTATATATGAAAATACTATTGGTGCGGACTCTGCGTGAGATTTTACGGTACTTTTCATATAACTATGATTACCAAATGAAATAGGAGTGGTATGCTGCTTTCCAACCATGATCGTTGGGTTGTGATGCTTTTTATCAGGTTTTCTGTACAGATCATTCACAAATGCCTTTGGATCACTTACTCCAAAAGTAGTCATATCAGATGACGATAAATTGGTCAAACAGGAAGGCAAAAATGCTATAATCATAATTCACCTTATTATTCATAACCATCTCCAAAAGCAAACTAAAAAACCTCACATGACAATGTAATCTTACGCTTCTGACTAGATTCCTGTTGACCACTCGCTGCCATTCTGACACCATTACAGTATTTTAACCACCATCGGTAAGTTGTTGTGGCATCAATTTTATACCTAATTAAAAAAATAGAAATTAACTTTTATAATTTATCAGAATTATTTGGACTTAACAGGTGATAATTACAATAGTTCCACTCATAAAAGCAGAGTAAAGCATCAAACCGCTTTTAATATCTCGGGAAGAATAACACTGACTCTAAATGTGTCTAACACTTCGTATTTACCTACCTAGATGCCACTTCAGTGAAAACACCTCGCGGCACATACTTGGTGCGAACATCTCCACCTAGGTTAAGGATATCACCAATGACGAAAGCGCGTACAGCTTCCCCAATGGTGCGCCCTCGTCCATAGCCACCTCTCTTCCTCTTCTTTTGGGCTTGATCATTCTTTGAATCTCTGTTGCTATTCACAAAATGAGAGTTCCTTTCTTTAACAGACGACACTTCATCACTTACTGAAGTAGACTTTTTATCAGCACAAACGCGAACTGCAGTAAACGGATTGGGGTTGCATTTCATAGAAAGAGGACTCTTAGATGTCGTGTGCAAACTTTCGCGAATCAGACTAGACGAATGATTATCGCCGTCAAACACAACTTTATTATCATCCTTTGGCTTTTTAGAAACCACTGGAGGAGGATCAAGTGACGACTTCCCTGGTATTTCATCGGCCACTTTTCTCTTGTTTATAGAAATTTTTTGAACATTTTTCAGCAGAGATGGACGAGGATATCCAATCATTTCAATCACTGGAATGCTAGCTTTGCTTGGGTCAAAATACCACTCAGGCAAAGGTCTGCTTGCTGCATTTTCAAGTTTTTCAGGATTTTTTCTCACACTTTCCGATTCCTTCAAATCATATTCAGAGTTTAAGTGGGGTACTGGACAGCAGTCCAAATTTTTGCTCAGTGACTCCGACAATAAATGGGATTGTAACGGCGGTGAAGAGGAGGTTGATGATGGTACTGTAGTTGAAGAAGACAGTGGTGATGATGATAATAATGAAGTTGAAGCAAGCAGTGATGTATCGGGACCCGATGTATCATGAACAGACGACGTTTGATGTGACTTGTCAGCATCTTCGTTAGTCTTATTCTCATCATGCACCTGTGATAACTTTCTGACTATAGATATTAAATTGTAGGACTTCTCAACTGACGTTGCACTTGATAAACTTTTAAATTTTTTCTTCTGACACGAGCACAACACGCCACCTGAAAAATATTACAATGGGTTATAACACACCCAGTTCCAATTTACAGTACTTCTTCAAATTCTTTTATCATATTACCATTCGTACAAGAAATATTCTTGTTGATGGCAATGTGCCCAGGGTTACGCGCCACCCTCCGAAGCACACAGCAAGAAGGAAACTGTAACTTCTTCACATGATGACTAGATGGGTGACGTCTCCGTAAAAAGAAAGTCAAGGATTGACTGTTCAAATACTTTTTCTTATTTTTATTTTTTGAACACGGTGCTGTGACAGAAGACAAGGGAGATGCAGTCCCCTCGTCCTGAGAGTCTAGTAAAATAAAATATAAAATCAAGAGACATTTTATAGGGTAATGAATCAAGTCGACACATGGCCCTGTTAAAGATATCCTGCTATAAAATTTCTTATCCCATAGTTCTGCTGTTACAGATGACCAGTTAGGAACCTTCTTGGGCGTCTTTCGGTGATATTCAGACTTTTATTCAATGTTTCATTAGATTAATACAGAAAATCGTCTTCCAGAAATTCATTCTGGTGTGTGGTGATTTAGATAAAGAACCCCTGCAGTACAAAGAATGCGGTAGCTACGCTAGGATTTCGCAAGAAAAGGAAGAAACTGCATAAACAATCAAAGGCTAGAATTTTCTGGAATGTTACCGACATTTCTGGAATTTTACGGGGCTTTCATTTTCAAAAATGAGATTTGTGTATTTTATAGTAAACAGTAGGCAAATAAACATTGCAAAATTACAACAGAAGATACGGAATGTAATGTTTATGATATGTACCTTGACTAGGCAACTCCTGAGGATGCCATGCTTGTGGAGGAGGTAGAGGAGGAGGAGGAGGAGGCAACGAAGGAGGTGGTGGATTAAATATTTTTCCCCACGACTGTACCCATTGTTTGGGGCGTCCTTCATCATCCATATCATGCTTAAGTTCAAGAACACAGCTACCATCTAAAAATAAAAACAGCAGAATTTTCAACAAAATAAAAGACTGCTAACTAAGCTGTTAATCAACGAGGAAGCATTAGCCTTTTACAGTAGTCTAAATATCTAATGAAATTCTACCATGTCTGTAAAAGACGTGACGAAAAGAACTTTCATAGTACGTACATACCAAGATAAAAACGTAAAGTTCCTCCTGAATCCGCATCTTGACTTATTGGTGGAGAATTGCGCTGACTTAAGCAATCCAAAAACTGTTTACACGAATTGGTGGATTTAATTTCTTGGTCAGTTGGCTCCCGTCTACGAATACCGGAAGTCACGGTACTGATGATGTGACAGGGTTTCACTTCTATTCCATTCAATGGTGGAGGGGTGGAGATCATGCCTCTCTCAATTGGGCTGTCATGCACTTCTGATCTGGAAGAGTCGCGTGAACATTCTCCTCCGTCATCCTCATCACTGCTGCAGCTGCTACTCACTCCTCCACCGCCACTGCAGCTTCCCCCACCATCACTCCCATCCCGCTCGTCAATCCCATTAACCATGAATTTCGCTGTAGATATAGCTGTTGGCATAGTATCACAAGGACTAGCTGAGCGAGGCATGATGTGGCGAGATAATGACTCGGACCTCCAAACAACCCTCGGGAGGACCAACAGGAATTTGCCGGTTAAAACAGCCTATCTGAAAAAAAATATATATATATACAACAATCCAATTTTTAAATTTGGCATAACAGTAATGCAACACTGAATGACACTAAAAAAAAAACAAGATTTAAGCCACCATTATTTTTCTTCCTCAACTTTTCAAGACTTCCTTGCGCGCATACCCTCTGGTGAGTCGCTCACAATAAGAAAAAAACTTCCTAACACATGTTGCGTTGAAACTCATAATTGGCATGATATGCGATTCCTGCATCGCACGATTTTATATAAAAATACGTTGTACAATGCTGACCATGCATGGTACTGAATGTACTGTAATTTTATGAAATTTAGCTCCCCAGCCGAACAACACTGAAGTTGTAAGATGATACGAACAGCGTGCGCACGCACACCCCTTTACGGTTTTTAACCATTAAAAACATCTCCTAGCGTCAAAGATACTGACTTGAGGTTGTTTTCTTAAAGGATGGGAGAGAGGCGAGAAAACAGGCATGAATAGATTGAACCCCTCAAAACTCCTTATCTCCACTCATCAGAAAAGACACGAACTGAAAAAAAAGCAGCCATGAGGACAAAAGCATGCCACAAAAACTAGTTAAGCTGGTGAAGCTAAACATCGGTGTTGAAAATGACAATAACATTTAATACATCCACGAAGCTTTACCAACGGGGGCAAAAGAAACGAAGTAAAAAAAAACAACATAATGTTATAGAAAAAACAGCAAGTGCCACAGTAGCATAACCACATTCCAAACTTTCACTTTGCTTTTGAGATGTAATTCTTCGCCATCCAATACCGGTCCCCCCCTTCCTCCCTCCCTTTGATTTGGTGAAGAGAGGAAGGACGCTCGCCGCTGCTTACACAATATCAGGAAGAGGCAACAAACAGCTCACAGATCAGAATTAGCAAATGAAATTTGATGTATGTAGCTACGTTAATCACGACAAAGACGGGTAGGCTACAAACACGTTCTCAGTTACTGCACACTCCATCAAATGAATCGTGAACATATTACATCATTCAAATCCATTTGCTGCTTGGTGTTCCTTCTTTCAAAATCCCAAATTATCAGCTTACGTCTCATTAACACCAATATCTACCCTACTAGACTAGTAGTATAGAGTTGAAAGCTTGCCTAAAAATGGTCATAAGTTTGTTTGGAGGGGAAGTCCAATGGACAACCCCATAAACACCACATAAGATCAGCCAACCTAATTACTCTGAAACCTTTATATCACCTGTAACAAATGAGTGGGCGAGATGAGATCTAAGTAAATGGCGAAACTGGGAAATGACATAACGAAAGAAAGAGGATTTTAAGATGTCATCTGGTAGAGTAATAATGGTGTAGAATCCATCAGATCCCCTGCTCTTAAAATCATCTGCAACTAAAGGGAAAGTTCTTAAGCTCTGCGGTCAAGCCAGCTGTGCCTGACGGTCAGTGTTGGACAGTAATGGAATAGTATCACATGCGTACACCAAGGAACATGTGTGGGACCACAAGGGCTGCTAGAGTCCGATATCAACATATTAGAGGCGGCTCACCGGCAAGACTTGCCGGAAAAAAAAAGATAGTATTGTGAGGCTGTATGGACAACACCATCAGAAGGTAGGAAGAGGAGCTTGGTTAGGAGGCCCATCACAGGAACGCATGCCACAGATCAATTCATAGGGCATGTCTGCAGACATTAGGACAATTTGAAAGATTATGGGCAGTTTAGAAGTTGATGACCTTTATGAAAAAATGCGGCAAGTGGTCCATACGGCTTTAAAATGAGACAACGAAAGAATGTTCAGACTTATTCAGCATGGCAACCCAGTTGAGATACAGTAGTACAGTACATTCACTATGCTCGAAGTGTCCAGTCCTAAAGACTCAAATCCCATTTCACATTCCCACTACTCATCATCATACCCTTATCCCGGTGTGGCAGGGTCGGTTCTGCGGGTCCAATGAACATGCTCTGACTTGGGGCACCCCAGCCGAGCGTCTGGAGCCCGCAGGAAATATTGGCCGAATTGTCTGTGGGGGATGCCGGCCTACCCACTCTTCCAACACCCCATTACACAACCATATCGATATTTTTGGCAGGTAAATTAATTCACATTCCCACTACTTATCTATTAATTTTTAAAAAACCTACTGTAGCTCTTCAATTAATAAATGACGGCCTGACCATTCTCACCCCTCCCCCCCCATGAAATATGACACGTTGCAAAGTTTACCTGCGTTAAACATTTCCGCAACCCAACAACTACTAAAACCATAATTTTTGCTCTTTCACAGTCACTTCGTAAACCTCGATTTCCATCAGTTCTATTCAGGATGGTACTGTACATCGTCACACAATACAGTACATGGTTCTCACCTAGAATCTCACCCAAACAAACTGGGGCGAATCCAACAACCACATACATCCTTTGAATGAAAAACACCAAAATTTCAGGAGATTAAAAACTGAATTATTGCACTCATTACCAGAATATGGCGTCCGTTAAAAATTAAAAATCTCACTTGTGTTTTTTTTTTAATCAAATAAAGCCCCGCCTCATTCAAGCAGTATTGTGCTCTATTCCGATGTAGCATACACATTTCAAGGAATTCGGCGCTATAGCTGGGAGCCCCCAGGGCTTTGGTCAAGCATTCCTTCTCTGGCACGCAAAACGAAAGCGTGTACAAAAAAAATAGTAGTGGAAAGATTTCTAACGTGAAGGCAAAAAACACCCACGTATTTCGAAGACGGTAGTTTGCACAGTGCCAAACAAAAATTGAAGCAGAGATCTTCAAGATTCCCATATTACTTGATTAGTGAGAGGTACTTGGGCATCAAAATGTCTTGTCAGACGTACGTGCAAGAGGGAGTACTAACTTTAATCCAGAATAATGTATTGTATATTATATTTTCATTTAAGGCAAAAAAAAAGTGAACAAAATTCGCCACGCAAACACAAAATTCTGTAGACTCCTGAATATATTCAGCAGATTCCTACTTACCTTAGTTAGCCAGTAACAGAAATTCAAGTTATGTCCTACATAATCAAATACTGTATTATAAATCACTTTAATAAGACTCTATCCTATCATCCAAAACTCCGAGCTACAAGTTCAATCATGACTAGAAGGGTAGCACCTTTCAGTTAAGAAGGTGCTATTGGCCGGGGAGGTAGTGTCCTGTAAAAGAACATGAACCCTTTGCGTTACCTTAAAGCAGCGGTGGCGAACCTATGGCGCGCAAAACAATTTTGTTGGCACCTAGCAGGTACAAGTACAGGGTAAAGCGGGCTTCACAACAGCAACGGGAACGGCAACGTAAAACGTATTTTGTGCAGAGGGGAGGGGCGACGGGTACGTCATGTGGTGGAGGTGCGCTCCTATTGGTCAAACGGCTTACGTTTAACGGGAAAGTTGAATTTTTTCAACTTTCCCGGCCGTTGCCGTTCTCGTTCCCGATGTTAATTGTGAAGCGGGCTTAACCTACAGCATACAGTATAAAGCCAAACCAATCAGTACCCATCTTGTCCCTCTGAATGGACACAAGGGCGATATATTGAAATGCCTGTTACCAACCAAAACTGCAACCCCTACGTTTATTTCTCGTCGGTCTACTGTTCATTGGGGCATTCCACCGACGCCGGGGGGGGGGACAAGCTCCTGCACCTGTAAATCTTTGCCTCATCTACCCGTTGCATAGCAGAGGGTTCTTTTACGTACAAATGCCATCGTACACCACATGGGACCTCTGTTTTACTTCACATCCAAAAGAAGACGTACTCGGGGCCTCTGCCCCCAAAAGAAGCCAACCCACCTAGAACTACTGATGCAGTTGTCGATCGTGCTACCCACTGCGACACCGAGGTGGATCAAAAAGCACAACCGATCGATTGGTGAAATTTCCATTTCCTGTAACAAACCGGAAGTAAGAGTACCCTACTATATATTCCTTTAACAAACTACTCTATCTGGTACGTTAGTAAATCAAGAAATATAACTTTTTAAATTTTTGGCACATCAGCAGAAATCAGTTCGCAACCCCTGCCTTAAAGAAATGGGGAAGAGATTCTCTCTGCGGTAGAGGCTCAAGGCAGAGTCAGCTGCGTCGATTAATAAGGTTACTAGATGACATGCTAACATTAAGTGGACCAATTACCAGCCCAAAGAACTTTTGATATTTCGAAACTAATTTCGCAGACAAACAAATCTTAAACCAAAACCACTTTACGAAAATAATATACAAGTGGAATATTGGTTGGGCCACTATTTCTGGTAATCGAGACTGCAACCTCACTGCTAGTTAGCCCATGTATCTTATCGTATTCCTGCAGGTTAGCGCCAGGCTTCGGTGGATCAGCAATTTTACTTGAAGGTAGAGGGTTCGATGTTCGTCCAGGCAGATGGCTTCTTTTGAACGAGAAGTAACCCTCGAGGGCTTCTTCCGTTGCACGGGGAAGTAAAGTCACGAGCCCTAGTGTTGTTTACGATGTCACCTGCACGTATACGAACCCTTCTAAATGAAGTCAAATAAACGTGTAGGTTCGACATGTGGAGCTCGTCCCCACCCTGATGTCAGTAGAAGATATTGCCTCCGTAACAGAAGATGGGTCAATGTTAAGGAGCGACAGTGGCATTCGATTAGCAACCGGCCCGTGCGTTCCTGGTACGAAAGGGACAAATAGCTACCCAACCCAGTGACAAGCAAAGAAAAGGATTAGGAATGATGATGATTCTTGCAAATTATCAACAGGCGACTAAACAGGTTTTGGCATCCGGTCGGCAGTCAGTCACGTAAAACAAATCTTAAATTTTTACTTAGGGAATCTCCCACCCATTATCTTTTTATTTCTGCTTAATTTCCCCACTATGTATCTACTCCCTATCTGCGAGGAAATGTTTAAAAGACATAAAAACGATTGAAACTGTTCAGAATGTGCTGCGACATCAGTTTCCAGCAGTTCTAGGAGTAATATGAAATAAAACAACTTGTATTCCATCACGTGAACCAACTGTGAGAATACAAAGTTAAATGAATCTGCTTAAAAATGTCCTCGTGGGCACCTGTTCAACATTCGACAAGTCAGTCTAGTTTGGCAGAGGAATGTACCCTGAGAGTAATAGTAGGCAATCACCTGCCAATGTGTCAGCTGCCGGAGTAATCAGCATACGAAGAAGATTAGCTATAACGAAGTCTCAATTCCTTCAAAATTCCTTAAAGTTATCGAAAGGAATTTAGTGCCCATAAAAGCGAAACTCCAATCGAGTAATATACATAATATAAAACATTAAATAAATAAATTTATTAGAGATGCATGGTGGGGTCAGGCACCCATTCGTCCTGTTAGTACCTAATGCCACAACCCTTGCTTATTTAAAGTCGGTCTTTTTTTCGCAGACGAGTTCTATCAACGCTAGGGGAGGAGAGCTACTACACACCTGGGAACTTTGTCCATCTACACCTACAGTATATTTGATTCCATGTAGAAAGGCTTTATCTACATGCAAGAGCCATTATAACACACCACACGGAAGCAATGTTTTACTTTCCATATGATGAAAGATGCACTTGGGACTTCCTTCTCGTACCGAAGAAATTATCCGCACCGATTAGAATCGAACCTGCAATCACAAAACCCCATCAGTCAAGTAGGCAGCCACTGATCCACCTAGACAGACTAAGTGATTTGTAACAATAATTATCGGATTTCAGAAATGCATTCGAGCTCAGCATTTCAAGTGCAGAAAAGGCCCTAAAATTGAAAGATGGTCCTTGTCCTTGCATTCTGGGACTCACCTAAAGTTGACGGTCCGAAATACCTCTAACCGACTTATATAAGACCTAAGAAGTGAATATTAATACCCTAAAAATGGTGATTCACCCGATTACTGATAATCACGAAGCTACAAGAAAAAGGTTATACTCCACGTGAATTTTTATTCTTCTACACTCTTAGTGCCAATCTTACTTCGAGGAACAGAACCGTCTCTTTAAAAAAAATACTAAGCCTCCCTCCCCCACAAAATACCCTTTAAAATGACACATTCATGAGAAGACGACAACAAAAATGGGAGGTAAATAAAAGTTTAGTCAACAGTTAAGAAAATTGATTCTTCTTCGTGTCTCATCACCCTGCTGTCTCAGTTATAGATACATATAACATAGCAGCACACCGACAGTACACAATTGGCACGTTCCAATAACCTTGGCTGTCGTGTGCCCCCGTCCCATCCCTAAAAATCTTCAACCCTACTATACATAAATATATTTCTGAATAATAAAGGTGGAGTTTTTCTTTGTTCGTTCAACTTCAACAAGTCCTGTCTTTATACACCACCACTGCTGCTCTATCTCTTACTACAAGGGGTTTGGTTCCTTACCATTCAGACCACTTTGAATATACAAACGAGGTTGAAGAACAACGACTTCAAAAAAAGGGAAAAAAAGGAGAGAAATAAAGAAAGGGAGAGAGTAAGGTGTACGTCTCCTCCTGTCGCCCACCTCCAAGTTGTTACGTGCCGCACGTCTTGGTTGGAAACACGTTTCCAAAGGAAGGAGAAAATGAATGAGGAGCTCTCTTGAATGCAGGGTGTGGCGTTGAATTAAGAACAGGAGGGATCTAAGAGGGTAAAAAAAGGAGAAGGTCGGTGTGCGTGTGGATGTATGCAAGAGTAAAAGAGAGAGAGAGAAATTGCTGAGTAATAATAGCAGTTGGCTTTCAAAAACTGGTCGACCCGTGCATTGGCTCGTGGCGTGTGGCCGAGCGTGTGCTCCTCGGCGCCACTCATTTGCCGCTGGGATTCTAGCCTTTTTTTTTTTTTATTATTTTTACAAAAGTTGCTTCTGCTGTAGTCGTTGTTGCTGCTGCTGCCGCTGCTAAGGCCCCGCCGACGACGCCTTTTTTTGCCTACCTCACCACAATTCCCCCTCCTCTCTACAACTAGACAGATAAAACAGCTTATGACGTCACTTCTCTAGTCTTTTCAGCGAAGAAATCGGGGTCGAGACCGCGACGAGAAGCAAGTCTTAGATATTACAGAGTGTAGACAAAGTTGTTCCGTGTTCGCCCTTTTAACGTAGCAGAAATACAGTATCTTTTTCTAAATTGATGACTTTCAATGAGTCCGACGGCAAAAAACACTTCCGGCGCCTTTCAGTCCACGTACAGCTTACCCGAAGAGTCGATGACATCCTTCAGAGAGTAGATAACCTTATGTACAATTTCCGGTTAAGGGGAAGAGGGAGGGGGTTCTGTTACTGCGAGTGTATGAATAGTCTGCATCAAGAGGATCAATTTAAATGTCTCGGTACAGAAGAAATCCGCCCCGTGTGTGGATATCGGGTAAAGCACAGGCCTACTTTGTATCTCAGCATGTCAAACAAGATTGAAAAGACTGTAGCACTAGGTCTGAAACCCGTCGCCCAATGATGAACTAAAAAGGGTTAGACAACTTTAAAAGATAGAGGAACAATCTATGTCTTCATGCTCCCTGGAATCACATTTGGATAGCAAAAGCCTGTAAATTAGGCCTCAAAGCCTCTTTGCGGTAGTGTCTTAGGTACGTCAAGACCAAAGTGTAAAATGACAGAATTAAGGAGTCAAGTTTGAAGGCTAACAATTTCACTTTTCTCTATACAAACTCTCCAACTATTAATGAGTATTATTCCATCATATCACAGGTAAAAAAAAAAATTTACTCCACGCCAAACTTCTTCATCTAACGAAGGCCTTTTTTGCAAAAGAACTCGCAGCCGTCACTTCCGGGTCACTGATTTGCCTGAAACGAAAGAATAGAAACTGCCTAGACACTAACATTTCAGTCTCAAATTTGACAGTAAAATTCCAACACCTCTTCCGTCAAAATGGGTATAAATAAGAATGAGTGACCTTTCATCATTGGAAGATTATCCGAAAGATAGTGATGCGCCTGCCTGCAGGCCTGGAACATCGGCATATTATGAAAACTGTAAATCAAATTTCAGTAATACGCCATCCAAAAGGTAACATTCTTAAGGTTTCAACATAGGTTATTGGTAGACATCTCAGCAAGCCCAGAACCCCCATATCAGTCTTAAAATAATCCTCTTAAGCGTTTTCCGTGCGTCAAAAATTTATCCATCATGTACTCTCACCTGATCATGGGCCAATCATGGACTAACCTACCTCGTTACTCGTCTCAGTCGAACACCTCGCCTTTCATATTCCCTGTAAGAGTAGCCAGAACCCTTTTTCATCTCCCCCTTTCAAATGTCCTCTACATCTCTATCGCGCAACCAACCTTGGTTGCCAACACCTGGTTTCTTAATTTCCATTACTACTTCTTCTCTGTCTATGTCCTTACCAATCAACGTTCACTTTCTTTAAATGTTTTTACTACTCCAACGCCCGTGAGGTGTACTTTCTGGATAAAGTGTATCCGAGTCGGTGATTGCAGTTACCCTCCGTCCGTCTCCACTCACCTGCCGAGTTCTTACAACAACAAAAAAAACAACAGCCAAAGTTTTGCATATTAAAACTTTTCGAAGACTACTGTCATATGCTGTGGGGAAAAAACTGATTGTCGGCTAATTTAGACCTGAAAACTTGATAAATTTCGTTGACAACTAGAAGGATGAGCAGAATTTTCGACAATACTCGCCCCTGCCAGTAATATCAGGTCGATGATCACTTATTCGACCACCCAATCAGCATACCGGTATGCTGACATTTTGGCCAGTTTTGACTCGTAGCATTTAACACAAACCTATGACAACTTGCGATGTTTAAGACACCACCTTAATGTAACTAACTACAAATGTCACAGGCACTCCAGAGCTTATGACCCAGCGTCATAAAGCAATATTTTGGTACAAAGCTGTTATAGACTCTACACCTAAGCCAATATGGTGAACACGAGTCACTTATTAACGCCAAAAATAACGTTCTAGCCGCATGACACTCCAGGGACCCAATGACGCACACATTCAATGATGGACCATGCTTTTAAATTACAGTCGTTGCGAATTTCCAACAGTCAATAATATAACTTTGGGAGATGCCTTTTATTGTACAATTGCTCACACACATTGCGCCACTCAGATTTCTAGCGTTATAGGACAGTGATGGCGAACCTTTTTTTGAAGACGGGTCACAATAGGGAGATTGTGCGTACCGTTACCGATAACTATTCGCCCCATAAGCAGACGAAATTTAAGTTGCGCATGCTCCACAAATAAAATTAATTGCTCGGAGCATGCGTAAATTAAGTGTCGTCTGCTTATGGGTGGAATAGTTATCGGTAACGGTACGCAAAATCTCCCTATTATAACGAAAAAAGAACCAAAAAGTTGTCCATGGGTCAGACGCAAGCACTATTTAATTTTATGAATAACAAAATTATTATTAATAATGAATAAATTAGTTTATTAAAATAGCAAATAGAGATCATCATAATACCCTTATCCCGCCTGTGGCAGGGTCGGGTCTGCGGGATCTAGCCCGCCAGGTCCCCGTCCACTTCCGACCACTGAGACGATAAACTAGTTATGATTCACGTTTGGGTCACTTAAAAACCGTGACTGACCGTGCACCGATGCTTTACGCACTTTGTGACCCGCGGGTCACAGGTTCGCCACCACTGTTATAGGAGTTTAAGGTTGTCTGCGCCAGGAGACGAGTGCCTATCCCTGGGAATTTTGCCCCTCTACACGAATGTCAATGGAGTTGTATCTGGCATATGACAGGAAGGGTGCACTTTAAGCTTTCCTCTGGTCCAAAAGTACCCTGTTTCAACCAGAATCAAACCTGCAGCCATGGGATTCCCGAGCAGCAAAAACAAAATGTTAAAAATTAGGGAGATAGACAGAAGGGTTAAGAAGGAACCTCGCAATACAGAAAGACATCAAGCAAAAAGAAAAGAAGGGAATTCATGGGTGAAATACTGGATGATGATTTTCTGTGGTTGGTTACCTCTTGCGTCATGCCGAGACGAAATGCACACGGGAATAGAGGAGATAATGTTAAACTTGATAAACACCTCACCTGAATGAAAGTCCAAATCGTACATATGAAGGTAAAATTTCAATATTGAAGGAAACAGCAACTTTTAGAGGAGCGACTAGCGATCATCATTCAGAGGGGAAGAAAAGGAAAAAAAACCATTCAGGGCAGACTAGTCAGTTTGCTCGTTTACAATGACAAGATTACATTATGGTTCAGTATTTTATTTCGTAATGGAAAACAGTCTGCTTTATACCTGCACTCGATTATCATCTAGAATTCTGCCTAAAGCGCGGCAAACAGGATTCTTTCATATGCAAATATAAAGGAGTGAGCGAGGAACCATTAGGTCCTATGCGATTAGGAACAATTTTTTTTAATGAAGAGCTATAATAAAGAAAACTGGGAGTAACCAAACTGCGGCTAATATAAAACAACTGCACTTCTTTTCATTATACAGAAGCCTAAGCAGCCTTAACATTGTATTTAGTAACTTTTTTTCAACTAAATCTTGAAAAATACATTTCTTCAACGACATTACTACGTTTTCACCAAGTCGATTGTCTCATAATTCGTTTAAGTTAGTCCATAACCTGCATATTTTATACTTATTTGCCACATGAAGTATCCAAACTTTCATTAAATTTACAGTGTATTTACAAAATGTGCGTTTAACAGCCAATTTGGGGTTAGCTATAGTAAGCCATCCTGATCCATCACAGGTTTTCTTAAGACACCGGTATAACCGAACTCTTAAGTATTATATTAAACGGGCAGAGTTGATGCTTTACGAACTATAACTTCTGTATAAAAATAAGTGATAGCCATTAGATTTTCTAAAAATCAATTCTTTATTTATGGCAGTATGAATTTATATATGCTTCTGAATTGAGCATTTCAACTGCTTATTTCTCCTTTCCCGTTTATCACCCATGTTCAGACACATCATCATTTTATCCTTTTCACGCCTGGGGCGGGTTCTAATTCTCCACTCCCTCCTATCTCCCACCAGGCCACCGTTTTTTTGTAGAAATTAAGATTGAAATTACTCAAAACTACTGGACAGAATTCAGTAAAATTTGGTACGGAGACAGAGCAATTTATGTTCTACAACAGGTAAAACAGAATAGTAAACTCATTGCAAGTAGTTCTTAGCTCCTGGGAGATAGTTGGCGAATTACAATTGCCCTCCTCAAGTGGATCCCAGACATGTTCAATAGGATTCAGGTCTTGAGATCTGGCTAGCCAATCAATCCGCACTTTGAAGATATTCATTGTCCATTTGGGCCCTAGGTGAACGAGCACTGTCATCCATAAAAAGGAACAGAGCCAACTGCACCTCTAATAAGTCGTGCATAAGGCTCCAAGATCTCCTCTCTATATCTCTGAGCAGTCAGGGAGCCTGTGTCCAACACGTGGAGAGGTATGCGGCCACCTAACATGATGCCACCATCATAATGTTCCCTCACCCCGATTTTAGACGGGTGATGGCGGGTCCCAGGTTCTCGCCAGATCAAAGGCTCATCTAGAATCAGTTATAGGGCATAAATTGCTGTTGAACATTATTTTGTCTCGACACCAGTTTTTACTAGATACTGCCCTGTAGTTTTTGAGAAATTTTAATGTGTTTTTTTCTCTTAATTTTGAAAGTGAGTTCAGTCGAGTTAAAGATATTTACAACTTCTAGATGATTAGTCAAGATTGTAAGCAGAAAGACATAAAAACAAGTGAGGAAGCAATTATCGATAATACCTAGAAGCAAAAAGTTGGATTATAATTTTTGTGTCGCTACTGGCCGCCGACTTGCTGCCATGTTATAACCATTTTAGCTACCGATTCTGAGGTAATGATTATTCCGGTAGCTTTTTTTCTTCTCTGTCTGTCGCAAATCTTTGCAAAACTGTAGGATTTTCATAATGACTATGAACTAATGGTCGTGAAAATAACTAAAATATTTAGAGACGGCCAAATAATACAGTAATTTCATTAAACCTTACAGCTACAGAATGCCTCACCCCCCCCCCCTTGCTCAACAGAGAAAGAAGGGGATTGTTTCCTCTCCAACAGATGAGCTTTGATAATAGGAATATTAGTTTCAAGTAAAATATTAAATCAATAATAATACAGAAAGAAGAGATGAGAAAGCTATAATCCATCATCCACTTTTCTTTTACTCGTAATAGAACAAAAGCCTTCCTTTCCCTTCCACGTTGAAAGCATGCACCAGTCCAGGACTCATCACTCATTAGCAACTAACCCTGAATTTATGACGAATATGAGCTTTTTTTCCCCTGTCAAATGCAAAACCTAAAAATGCCTAATGCCTTAGGACGTAGGTCAAAACGTAGGTTAAGCTTTAGTTGAGTAATAACGTGAATAGAGCTATCACAATTCCGGAATTTGGTTTGTTCGCAGTTTGACTTACCCAAAACCTCGTCACCCACCCATACGGTCTGGCTGGCGAAAAGGGATAGGTTCACCACAAAAATATATATTAATCATACAATAAACCCCATTTTTTTTTCATCTAATACAGAAAGTCTGTCGAGGAAACGTGCTCTAATCCTTAAAAAAAAGAAGAATCACACCGTAGGCCCTCCTATTCATTAAATACGACTTAAGTACAACTTGGCGTCGTAACCACGATCGAAATTTAACTTTCCTAATAAGAAAATTATCAAGTAGTTCTGACAGTGGTAGCGAACCATAGCCCCCCCATAGGGGACTAACAGGGGCTGTGATCCGGGGGCCCTGACCGATTTTATACAATATTTCGAGTTTAAGACATATGTATACCGTGTATTACAGTGCCCGAGCAGCCCTGGTGACCCGAATGAGAGTTCCCTTGTTGGGCTCCGCGCTGGGCAAGGAGTGCGGACAGGGAATTCAAAAATTTGCACATGTATGAAGCAAAATTCAAAAATCTTCAAGCCTACGGTTCAGGGGATTAAACCCCCCAGTGCCGGCGGCCGTCAGGGGATGAGGGTTTATGTAGATGGAAAAGCATCTGATCACATGCCAGTAGCCACAAGGGAGGTCACATATAGATGTCCTTATGGTCTGAGAGCAACATACAGCAGAGGTTCATGATTGCTGGGCACTCCCCAGTGAAAATTTTCAAAAAGAATGTGGCCATTGGTTACTTACGTTAGAAATCCAAGTGAAAGCGGTAGGCAAGGCACATTTATGGAAAGGCGAGCGGGTGATTACATGGTGGAAATTGCCCATGAAAACAGAGGAATTCACACAGGAAGTACACGGGCAGGTAGACTGGGATTGGGAAAGGACAGCTGATGCCATGTGGGACAGGGTCGCCAGAAAAATTAGAAAATGTGGCAACGCCATTTTACGCCACGCTAGAGTAGGATTCCAGGCAGGCAGGCATGGTGGTGGAATAACGAGGTAGTAGCAGCCATCAAGCAAAAGAAGGCTGCTTTCCACAGGTGGATGAGATTGGGGACCAGGAGTCTAAAATACAATATAGGCTGGCCAGGACCACAGCTAAAAGAATCACTGCCTTGTCGAAACACCAGAAGTATGGGGTCTTTATGATCAGAGACAAACGAAGGGGAGAGAGAAGTCTTTAAACCGGTGCAGATAGGGCAGCTAAAGATATACCCTTAGACATAACGGTGAAGGATAGCAAAGGTAGGGTCCTGTTTCCCGCGTCTGAGGTAAAGAGGAGGTAAAAAGAGCATTTCCATAACCTCCTGAATGCTGCAAGGTGTCCTGTGTGATAGGAGTGTCCCACTCAAGTTAAAAGGGAAGTTTTACAGGGCAGGGGTTAGGTCAGCTATGCTATATGGATCACAGTGTTGGGCAGCGAGGAAGAGGCACTTAAATAGGGGGACATCACGGAAAAAATGGGGGAGTGTAGGTTAAGGTGGTATGGACACGTAACGAGAAGAGGGGAGAAGGAGCTCGTTAGGTTCAGGAATGCAGGTGGTTGAAGCATCCCGGGCTGAGGAAACCGGAGCAGACGCAGGAGCAAGTTGTCCGTAAGGATATGGTAGCGTGTGGGGTGGACGGGGACCTGGTGGGATATAGGCGGGAGGGGAGGGCTAGAACCTGCAGACCCGACCCTGCCACAGGCTGGGCCAATGGCGCACGTTACAAATGTGATTGTTTTTTAATTAGATTTTTTTATACAGCATGGCATTTTCAGTGCTGTTTACTAAATATTAATAATGTCTCAATTTTACACTCTTAAAATAAAAAAATACTTGAGTAGATATTTCGGAAAGAAGAGGGCGCCCGATAAAGGTGCTGGTCCTAGCGCCCGCTGTAGAAAGTGGAGTGGGGCTTTTAGAGAACATAATGTCACGTTGTGATGCAACATTATATTAGGAATATTAGTCCCATACGTTAAATTAATTCATTCGACCCTTACTTTCCGGTGGAGACATTTACAATTAGCCTACTTAAGCATGTGACAAGATTGTTATGGGCATGAGACCAAATGGATACATCTATATTATTTCAGGACTAAAGTATTAGTCACTGCCATGTGTCATAATCAAATGACACATAGACGAAAGCACATATGATCACTTGGGCCCATATGGGGAAATTAATTACGAATTACAAATCATTAATTATTAAACTGAAAGGGTTTCTTAAAGTTTAAAATGCAAGTTAACAACTATTTATAAAGAATACCATTTGTTTTCCTTGCCGCCGATAACGACCCAATAAATACTATATTAAATTTCATATAAATTAGTCATTTAATTGTTAAACAATGAGTTAATGAGTCGATATTACAAAGTAGTTTTAACTTTCGAATCTTGCTATTTGAATATCCATCATTTCTACAAATGTCACGTGTGACAGAAAAAGCGTTGTCTACAAAATACGAACACAGAAATCAATCTTTAAACATTTTCAAGCTTGCCTTTTCTATTTTGAATTACATTTTTTTTTTCTTTACTGAAAAAACAAGACTTACGATGTGTGTGCCAAAAACCAAGGAGCTAAACAGAATATTTGTTTACACCTATCACCACTCGACATAAAGCCAAAAAATCCTCAACCAAACAAACACGAATTATATTATCCGCAATATTTCACAAGAAAAATAAAGCCAGTGCATAATATGAAATATGACAAGGAAATATAAATGCCCAATAATAAATGTTTCCTACCTAATTTGTGGAATGCATGACATACGAAAGACATTTCAAGAATAACAACCATCTTTAAGAAAACGTGCATCACTTAGGACCACTAGAAAGAACTGCACGCAAAAGTAACCCTACCTCTCGCTTACAGCAAAGGCGACTCATTTCTCGGACGCATTCTCTTTGCATTTTAAGAACTTTTGTATCCCCTCCAGTATCTATGTATAATTACAAATTAAAACTTCTTCTTACCTTAACGCATGCCAAAGTCTACGAATTATATAATTAAAATTTCACAATCCCTTTCCTACTCGGCAGAATAACGAAACACAATCTCTCTCCAACTCATCATTCGCATTCCTATTCTGAAAGCTGCTCCTGAAAGATTCCGACATCATAGGAAGTAGGTGGCGCTACGATACTATGTACCCTTAGGATATATAAAAACTATTCTTTTTAAAATATCAGTAACTATTGTGTGAAATTTTAGCTGTAAAATCGTTTATGAAGTTATCAGAATTGAGAAATGACATGTAATCTCGACGCGGATTTAGCATTTGCAATACATCTGCAAGAGCAGTTTAATAATGAATCTAGTCAAAATGAAAATTCCGATATTGTATTACTGCCTGCAAAAGGTAAGTGAAGACGTCCAAAGAAAAAAGAAAAAATCTCTGCAAAATAGTTATAAAATATTTGTTCAAATTTTAACCAGCATGAGGCAGTAAATAAGTTCCTCAAATTAACATTAATAATTATACTTGGCACTATAGTTAATACTAAAAGAATATTTTGAAAAATACGAAATTATAAGACTTCTTTTAATAATCGGCTAATTAACTTTTGACATGCAGTACTTTAATTATGTAATAGATTCGACTGTTGCTTGTGAATAGAAATAATGTATTGAAATTGCCAATGTCAATTTCCACTTTGATCTTAATCACTTTCGTTGGCTTTGATTTCAGTCACGAATAATAATGAAGCTTATAATCCTATCGACAATAGCCTAGAGTTAATTGACCCAACACCTGACATCAGAATGCTGTTTCGTGAATACGACAAGGTTTATTTCTGGGGAAAATTAACATGTTGTGAAGTGAAATGGAGTGAAAGAATGACTCTGTAAGAACTATATGCTGATAATTTTTTTCTTTACCTAAAAGTGTTTAAATCAAAATATTGATAATTAGATGTGCAGGGATGTGTCATTATGAAGGACGTGGGGGACTCTGCTCAATACGCCTAAGTGCTCCTTTGTTAAAATTAAGACCTAGAAAGGACCTTGTGGAGACACTGTTGGTAATTATCTTATGGAATACAAACTTACATTTACAAACGTACCTTACAAATATACAAACCTTTATAGAAGTTCTTATAACAATACTATTTTTTATTAGCATGAAATGATTCACGCCTATCTATTTGTGACAAACAATTTTAAGGTATGCAGTAGTTCTTGCACTCTATTCATTTTTTGTCAAAATAAATAGCGAGTGTTTATAGGATCACGATGCTCATGGACCAGAGTTTTTAAAGCATATGCGACGTATAAACAACCTCTCAGGAACAAATATAACGGTATGTATCAAAGCACAAGTGTTTGATTTACACTGCTTACATTAACTTCCTGTGGATAAGTACCTTACTAATGTGGTTTGTTGAAGTTTTCTTCATTGGAGGAGGGAATCATTCTTATTAAATTCGACTTACTGTATATCGCCTTTATGTAAGAGTATTTACAAACAGATAGTGGTAAACTAATAATTTCAGGTGTGGTTCAATGGCTAATGAATATTATTCATTAATCTGACGTCGTGCTCACGAGTATTAGAACTACATACAGTATATTCCATTCTGAGAGTGTAATAATTTAAATTTCGTGCTTCCATTCTTGGGACCGCGAAACTGGTAGGACGTAATTTTGGGTGCTTGTTAAACGTTGGGTATTAAAAGGTCTTATCTAAAAATTAACAATAAAACTTGATAAAATTGATCATTAAATAACACCGAATTTGAATACTTGAAATTCTGTCAAAACCATCGAACGCGTGCGCTATATGCCGGTGTGCTTTAACCGCTGGAAGTATGAATGTTAGGTTTAATCTTCATTTTCAGTTTTAAATTTTATTAAATAAGCTTTCAAGCTTTAATCAAGCTTTATTGTTAATTCTTAGATAAAGCATTTCATGCCCAACATATGACATTCACTCGAAACTTGTGAGTTGACATAGACCCGTTATTACCGACTTCTCTGAATTCCCACCTCTCAAAATGTCTACCTCAGTTGGGTAATGACAAATCACCTTAGTCAACTTTTCATTCCTTTTTCTTTCTACTTGTACATAGGTTTACCACAGTTTCCATGACGAAGTAGACAACTACCGTCAGCACTGGTGGCAATGCGATGGCCCTTGCAAAAATAAGAGACCGTATTTTGGATTAGTGAAAAGATCAACGAATAGAGCCCCAAGTCACAATGATAAGTGGTGGGATGAACATCAAAAAACATGTAATGGCGTGTTTAGGAAAATAAAGAGTCCAAGTAACCATACAATGAATACAAAGCGAAAAACAAAGCCTACTATTGCAGCTGACGGTATGCAAGACTTCGGCCAATCTTGTTTTCATTTAAAATTCACTGACTCTCCTTGTTACAGAGCCACCAGCTAAGGAAAACAAAAGCAACGTTGCTAATTTCCAACCATTTTCTGGCCGTGGTTATTTACTTGGCTCACCCTGTGGTTCGTCACAGCCAAAGATGCTATCTATGCTACCTTCCACAGCAGATGTTATAGACCTGACGAAAGAGTGTACTGGCAATTATAGTCCAACTAAAAATTGCGAAGCTACAGCAGCTAATCTCCTTAAAACGTCTCCTACTCAAAAAAAAGTTAAGTGGCTTCAAAATCCAGGAAAGCAACAACACCGCATTGACACTTTTTTTAAGCCCACAGGTGTAAGATTTCCCACTTAGAAACAAAGTACGTCTGGATTGTTTCAGGTATTGATCACCAGTGAAAATGCTTTTTATAAAATTTGAGGTCTCAAAAGTGGTTAATCTGAATTTTTATGTATAATTGTTTACTCTTATGAAGACCTCTATATTTTGTTCCAAAGGAACCAGTATTTAATAGAGCCAATGCCATTTTAATGATGAATGCAAATGAAAGATTAAAAGGTTTTAATACACGTGATGGTTAAGATTCTTTTTCAATGTTTACTGTTTTTGTGTAGCCAGAGGATTTCTTAATACTAAAATCACGGAATCTCCACGTAAAAACATCTTGGAGATGTATCTGTCTTTGTTCACAGGTTTGGCTTTCTTCTTTCCTTTTCCTGTCTTCGGAAGTTCAGTCCACATCTCTTTAACATTTTCCAAAACCATATTACAATGTCTTATGAAAGGAAAAAAATAGCATATACAACACTAAGTTCATGAAGTAGTGAATGCGAACTAAACCATAATTTTAAATGAACGAAAGAAATTAATTCCATCACTCACCTATCAAACGCTTTGACTCTCCCTAACAGCTTCTTGTTGTTTCGACAATTGATCAACACTTGGGTATTATTTTTTACAGACTGTGTCAAAACAGACAATGGACCGGTATTAAATTCTTCTTCCTCTCTCTTCGCTAACTCCTCGGGTGTCATTTCACTTTTTGGTTTGTTAACAGACCTAAGTTTTCGAATATGTATATAGAGAACATGTGAATTCGACTGCTGTACTTAATATATCACCGGATGAACTACCCCACATATAGCAAAAAACACACTTATAAACTTTACTCCCAATCATTTTAACTTAAAGTGGTAACTAATTCGTAAGAGATTATGCAAACCATAAAAATACTTACGCCATGATCTAAACAATCGCAGAAAATTACAACAGAGTGAAAAAATATTTTAAAAACGACGCTTGAACGACCACACGCTCACGGAACAACAGCGCCAAACAAGATGACGGAATTTTCTGAAATTATAACTTCTTAAGAGCAATTCATGAACTACGAATTCTTTGATAATTCGAAGCATGTGGCTGAACTCTGGAAGGTTTGTCAGTAATTGATTTTATCTGGTAGGCAGGTCACCTTTGAAACCAGGTAAACTTTTAATGTATGCTGGGATGGAATAACCATCCGTTTAGTGCAATATTGCCTTGATAGTATAGTGAAATATACAGTAAAACGTTCTGTAAAGCTGGGTTTACACTGCGCGCAACTGTTTCATTAAAAAAGACTCGCGTAGGGTAATCGGAGACTCGCCCCGAAACTTGCTGCACGAGGCAGCCTCGTGGTGAGCCACCGAACTGTCGTTTTTTTGGACACGCATCAAAGGGTTTCGCCACTCCCACTTCGTGTATTGGTACTCTAGATACGTTTTGTATGCTTGCTTCGCGCAATATTTCGCCCAATGTAAACAGGGAGGACGAGATTGCCGCAAGCCTGTGGAAACAGTTGCGGCGAAATCACTTTACCCTGTGACGCACCTCACGGGAAACATTAGTAGAAAAAGCGCCGTTGTTACCCGGCCTGTATTTAGCCTCCTAAACCGTTTTTCGACAAAGTTGAAGCCGGTTCATTTCATTCTACTAGTGCAACTTTGGAATGGCTATGAAATTACTGAAGTATACCGGCTTTTTAATTCTTTAAAAATGAAATTACAAGTACAAAAAACTTGCTTCAACAGATTCTTCACCTTGACAATTTATTATATAAAACTATTGTAAAAGTTCATTAATACCTAACAGAAAAAGATGATCGTCCCCCAGAACTACTGCTTGCTTTCTGACTGGAATCATCAAATGACTTAGCACTCATGCCATATCTTGGGCCCGTTTTCCATAAATCTCCATTTTCATCCAAAACTGCAACTTCCACTACTATTAAATGAACACCAGGTACAGGAAAAGCTAACAAAAACTGAGTAGTGAAGTAATCATTGTGAGGCTCCACTGTCTGGGCCATATTGTTGTTAACAATATCATGACCAGCCTAAACACATATCAACATGATAAAATTAATTACCACTGGAATCAATTTAATGAATGTCATTTCAAATTATAGAAGTTCTACTTCACCTTCGAATCCAAACTAATCTGTTGTCGAATTTGAGGCTGGGAAGTAACAGTAATGACCACACTTTTAACGTGTCTAAACTGTCCACATCGTGATGTATGTTGGACTATTCCTTCCACTTTCAAAGCAAGATGCGAATTTACTTGCACGTTAATGGGCTCTCCAGAAGCTCGTGGTTGTGGAGATATTGCCAACTGATTGAAATAGCATGAAAATCTCTTATTAACTATATCGTCATTATTTCAAATTAAATATGTAATAGTAATAACAAACCTTTATTGTCGTTGATTGCAGAGACTGAAAGAAAAATCTCGGATAGCTCAAAGGTGTTTCAGTCAAAATTCTTGATATTTCCAAAATGGCGTCTATGTGCTAACAATAACACAATTTTTCATACATCAGTAAAATCATTCATTAAAAGAAATTGAAAATGTAAAACAAATCGTACTTCATGAGCTATTAATTTCAGGTCACTCCTTAGTGCCAAGTCTTGAGCTACTCCGAATGCTCGATGACTGGCATTTACTAAACTTTGAATCTCAATGCTTTGTAAGAACCGATGTTTAGGCAACTCTAAAGATACATCAAAAGTCCCTTCTTCATCCAAGCCCATAACTCCAATATTCTGAGACTTAAAAGCAATATTTTCAATCGCATGTGACATTAGAAAACAACTTTGCTGTAAGCTGGAACCAATGTTAAGAAAATGATTGTAGGTAAAATATTGAGCTAAAATAACTTTAAAACACTAAACTCATCCAATTTTTGCTATTCACAATAATGAAAGCACATAATTGGTGAACTATGTGCTTTTATTAAGCCCAGAAGTGGCATCTCTGTAGTTTTTTTTTAATTTGCGCAAGATCTGCGAGTGGAAGAATTCCTTTACTGTGCTACCACCGCTGTTCTTTCCCATCTCTTCCGAGTTGGCACCTTTATGGACATTAGAATTAATAAAGGATACACCAGAATGTTGGTTAACGTCAATGGGTCCATATCAAAATAGGACTGGTACAATTTCCCATACATTTCGCCCACTGAGCGAAATTCCTTCACTGATCTGCGAAGCTTAATAAATAAATAAATACTTATAAGTGCATACAGGTAATATTGGTGTATTGTAATAATCTCACCTGAGTTGCAATTCGGCCGCAACGATTGAGTTCATCTCTCGTAGCTACTGCTAACGAGGCAGAAATAGCTGGTGGTGGAGACATTTTAAAACAATTGCAAGCATTGAATACTTGAGCATGAGCTTGAAGCATTTCACTTCTCAATCGCGCATACTCGCACTGAAATTGAAGTGTATGGGTTGGTGTTGTGGCTGCCTATAAAAACGTACGTTTTAGTAATGATGCAAAACTTTCAAGATTTAAATCACCATTATATTACCTTCAACGCCGAGATCCCACGCATATAATGAGTGATTGCGTCAGTAAGATTGTCAATGTGCATTCTTGGTTGGTTTCTTTGGCAAGAAGATGAACTTAAGCGACTTTCACCTAAACATAAGTCTGATAATCCAATCAACCAAAAGTGAAGATGCTCGGAACAGACGTGATTGGTCAAGCCTGAGAAAATTTGTGTTGCCACTACATGATGCCCATAACGGGCTGCCTGCCTGGCAATCTTATAAGACACCCAGTGATCACACATTACAGTTGTTAAAGAGGCAATGTTTTCAATTTCAGAGTTCAAACAAGAAGTATCCTTGGCTGCTTGAAAGATCAGGGTACAAAGTATCACAACAAGCTGTTCATTTTTTTCTTTTTTTAACGTATCGTTTAATGTTGTCAAAAGGACAGGTGCTAATGTATTCAAAATTCCAGATTTTCGATTTCCAATGGCAGCTAGTGTTTCACAAAGAAATACTGCCACTGGGCCTAAAATGACACAAAAAAAGAGTTCCCGTGTAAGTACCTGCCAATTTTAAATTCGTTCCCAATTACTATTTTAGTAATATTTTAGCAATAAATATTTTAGTACCAGATACTGAAGCTACTAGTGTTCCAATTGAATCTACAAACTGATGGCTAATATTTGAATCTGCTTCACACAGGTTTACAGCACATGCTAACGTAGACTATTTGAAAAACATTTTCAAAAATTCTTTTAGAGGTACACTTAATCTTTGGAATTATTAGTGTTGCTTACCTTCAAAGCATTTTTGTATGGCATATCAGTAGTACTGGAGGTTATCAGTAGAAGTAATGATTCAACAGCCATTACAGCTTCTTGAAAAATATCAAAATCTCCATCTACATGACCTTCTGCAGGGGCAAATTTTTACAATCAATAACTGATGAATGTCAAAAAAAATATGGGACAATAGTGTACCTTGGTAAGAATATAATGCTACTTGAGTTATTAATTCAATTGTTTTTGCAGCGACTGTTATATCACTATTATAGCATAAATCTTCACACAGAGTTAGAAATATGGAACCTAGCATTATTTAAGATAATTTGTTACTCATGAAATCTTGGTAAAAAAAAATTCAAGTCAAAAGTGTAAAATACATTCTTACCACGATTAATATCAAACTTTTCAACAGCCACTTTCTTTGCCAATGCAACTAAGACTCCCAAGGACAAATACTTCAATTCTTTGTAAGGGGTATTTGATGCAAACAGGCAAATCGCCTATAGAACAAATATTCATTTGATACATCTGATGCATTTATAAGAAAAGAGAAATAAGTACGCTAAGAATTACCAAAATGTCATTCTCACTCCACATGTGAGCGCCCTTTTCAGCCAAAGATTTCAAATTCATTAGGACCAGTTTCTTTACCGAATGACGAGGATCCGTATTCAAATACTGAAGGAGGAGAGAAATTTGATCTGGAATATCTATGGTTGCTGCAGCAGCCAACTGAGTCATCGCATTCAGGGTGACGAGTACGAATTTTTGTGCAGCATAATTCGGAAGCAGATTTGTACACAATTTTCGCACCTGAAAGTTACAATATTCAAGAAATATTATTCTCGAATGAACTCAATTTTATACTCAAAGTTTTCTGAACTTAGACAAGAATTTCTTATTTGGCATTATAACGTCAACCAACTTCAAGCGTGTTTCAAAATAAAATTGCTATCTTATATAGTTGGTGTAGTATGAAGTAATAAAAAGGAAATCTTACAGTTGCTGCAGTATGTGCATCATGGTGCATATGTTGAAAAATTGGGATAAGTCTTAATTTCATATCAACCGGTGTAGCAAGACCTTCAATCATTTGACTAATTTTTCCGCAGATATTTAAGGCGAAAATCCTACAAGTAATAAACATATAAAAATTTTATTGTAATAGTGCCATTAAATAAGCAAGTAGTAAAAAATGTTAAAGGTTTATAAAAACGTGACTATTCTACGTAAATCAAGCCAATATTTCAATCATAACACTAAAAAAAAGTCAGGATAACAGTGTCGGGATAAAAGTCAGTTTAAACTAACTGCAATTAACTTACTTGGAATAAGATGCAAATTTCTCAGTCGCAAATATTGCTGCTTCCAACTCAACCGCATCATGTGAATCCAAACTATTACGAATAGTGTGATGAACATTTTTGCGATCAGGGATAATGCAAGAAATACTTCCTAATACCCTGAAATGAAAATAATAAACGTTCAGTAGTCAATGAATATTCTAACATGCTAAACAACAAATGACCAAACAAAATTGAATATTTCACCTCAAAGTAAGGGCTCGGGCTAAAGGGTCATTGCTGTGCATAACAGAATTAATTCGACGAACAAATTCGTCAATGTTTAAAATCTTATCAAGATGTTTCTCACTTTGCTGTGTTACTTTTAAAACACATAACCTTAGAAAATTATTACTACGACAAAAAATATTTAAAAAAAAAAGCATTATTGTTATTGCTGAATAAATGTTGTACCAAATGTTGCTACAAAGTAGCGAAAGAAAGATTACATACCCTAAACGAAATGTATCAGCCAATTTAAGAAATGCCGAATTGATTAAAATGGGAAACGGATACTTAGCAAACAAACGAGGAAAACGAACAATTGCTTCACATTGGTCACCACTTTTACCAGATCTAAGACCTGCAAGTTTGAATATCATCATCCCGTGTACTGCATTATGGACGGTTTATTCAATGACAAGTCAACACAATTACCAGATGCATTTACCTTTATCCAACTCTGTCAATGCTGAATTTGCATCCTGCTCAGGTTCCCCATAACCATTTTCTCCTAACACACCTAATCTTGCTGCAACAGATGCCATGTTAAATCTCGGGATAAATTCTAATTAATTACATTACAATTATATGAAATCCCAACAATATGCACATGCACACCACACCGCCATACCATCATCAAAAAATCAAAAATTCGATCTTACCGCCAGGTTTAAAGGTGTGGCTTGTTTATATTAGCGCGAACTCATTCCTGGTAATTCTTCCAGGCTAATTTGCTGCCAAGACTCTTGTTGTATCTTCTGCCTAATCAAAAGCAACATTCGAAACACTATGGCAGCTGATGAGAATTTGTTAGTATTACTAGAAGCAATTGTTGCTAAGCAATTTTATAGTGAAATATCAAGCGTTACAGATGAAGAGTTAGAAAATCAGCTCTTTAAGGATCTTCCTCCGGACGAGTTTCATCAACTTCATGATAAAATGTCTCAAGTTCTTAAGGTAACAAAATTACATAAATTTATTTACGCCATCCTACCTAATAATATAATTATTATCTGTAATTACAATCAATGTTGTTTGAGATGTGACGGACTTTATTAATTACTTTAATTTCTTACTATTGTCATCACATTCCTAAATGCGTTGGCATCGCTTCAACTTTATAACAGTTTGGACATACCTCTGTCAATCAGAGGTCGATAGGTTCCTTTCCCTGAACCACCTGCTAATGCCTCGGGCGTAAGGTGCCACCAGGGCTGGTTGGAAGTTATGAGACCTAAGGCTACGGTTACAGTGGATGCGACTTCTGACGAAAATGCGTTCTGACGGATTCGTCAGAACAATCAACTATGGGCAATTCTGACGAGGGACACTCGCAAGCAATGTAAACACTCTCATATTCTTTTCATTATTTGATTGTTCCGACGAATCCGTCAGAAGTCGCATCCACTGTAACCGCAGCCTTAATCAGAGGCACGAAAAAGCGACACCTGAGCCATTCCCGAGAGTCCTCATAATAACGGCCAGTTATGAGTGCGCTGGCCACCATTGTAGACTATACTGACTGGCCACATACAAATAATATGCTGCAACGAAAACATGCATTGACTGAAAGAAACCCAGAAAGACAATATAAAAAGTCGTGCTTGCAATTACTATGAACACCGGAAAATCCCATAATTGTTTTTATTTTTCAGAGTATGGCATCTTCAGATATGGATGCTACTCAACTTGAAGCTTTCCTGACTTCGCAACTAAAACGCAGAGGGCAACGAATAACAGACGCTCAGGCTAATATTTTAAGAAAGTTTTGGAAAAATCATAAATTAAAGATTCACGATGCTCTTATTAAACATTCCACATTTAATTCAGCACTGGAAAGTGCGAAGTGGAGGATCAATGTGCCAATTCGAACTGGGACAGCCCAAAGTTCATCCAATTCCTCACATGCACTGCTGGAAATGACTTTAAGAGAAGGCCATACTCCAGACAAGGTAGGTTGAAAATGGATGAGTTTCTTCCAAATTCAAGCATTAAATGCAATTATAGTACAAGTGAAAATAAAAGTGTAGGATATGTTTGAGTAACAATATAGTTGGAAAAATGTCAAAAATGGGAACATTTCAAAATAGCAGTAGTGCGTTATCTTATAGTAAAGAAGTTTCTTTAAATCACAGACTGCCAAGACTTCTAATTAGGTACTCCACGTAGTTGAGCAATATGCATTTTTTAAAAATTACGAATTTTAGGTAAAAACGGAAATAATGACGTTAGAAGTAGATGCTGGTGGGCTTACGAAATTATTGCAAGTTATGGATCAAATAGACTCACAGCTGCATTCGTTTTGCAAAAAAGATTTCTTAAATACAGGTCATGTCTGACATATTTATTTACATATCTGCTGCAATATTATCATTAAATCCCGAAATATGATGATACAAAATAATGAAATTAAAAGCTGTATAATGAATGACTCGTGTGTTGTGGTAATAAATAATAAGTCGACATTTGCACTACTAAGCGAATAACAATAAATATTATACATTAGTAAGGAAGAAGAGTACGGCATGTGTGTGCATTGGATTGCTTATTGTTATTGTACAACGGGTCAGTCACCATGCAATATTATAACGAACAAAGCATTAATTTACCTGCCATTGTTTCTGTTTTGGTTGTATAATGTGATGTTGGAACAAGTGGGGGGTAGGCCGGCATCCCCTCACAGACAACCCAGCCCATATTCCTGCGGGTTCCAGACGTCTGGCTGGGGTGCCCCCAGTCTGAGCATGTTTAGTGGACCCGCAGACCCGAACCTGCTAAAGGTGGGATAAGGGTATGAGGATGATGATAAGGAAGAGGAGTGGTGCTTAACGAGAGAGCATTTTGGTGCAAGAGAATTTCATAATTCAAATACAGTACCCATATAATTACAATAATTTCACTGTCAAACGCTAGGAATGGTTCTAGTTATTTTCTAAACAAAATGAAAGAGTCTGTGAGTAAATATAAGATCAGATTTGCATAAAGATGTATAAACACGTCATTACTTGCATAATAAGATCACTTGGCCCTCACTTGGAATTCAAATACATAGGGTTTGGGAAATGTCAAAAACTGACCAGAAATCACTTCGCGAAACCTTTTATAATACTAACATCTCGCCTAGTTTCTTTTTTTTTTTATATAAAAATAGGCAATCATTTTTCAACATAATTTACTACAAAAAAAATCTTATATATAAATAGAAATTTTCTAGTCATCTCTTGGTTAACAAGTCCGTCGATGTCACGTAAGCAGCTGCACATAATTCATTTAATTAAAAGGACTTGTATACATATAGTTAAAAATACGAGATTCTGAATAAAAAATGCGAAGTAAAAGGCGAATAACATGCATCTACTGTCACACTTCACAATTTTGACAATCAAATAAGTCTAGAATTTTTTAGGTACTGAATCAGAACAGAATACACAAATTTATACTGTGCTAAAGTCTGAACAGTCAACATTCGCTGTTGCCTTAATTCCGTTAGTACAGACTGTACCTCCACATTCTGTAAAACAAAAACAAAATAAGAAAAGACATCAAGTGACATTTACTCTGATGGCTGGCTTACAACATAGTAAGCTTTTATAGCAGAAAACCTGTTTACCAGCACCATAAAAAGACGTAAGTAAGGGACAATACGTCACCATTTGTTTCACCACTTTTACCACTTCTTTAACAAATTCATTTCCCGCTTACCACAGAATAGGTTGTCCATCAGTTCAGGACTATGCAGAAACGGAACAAAGGAGACCGAAATAGGAAAGATAGAGGGAATCACGCTTGCTAGATTAAACGAGAGAGACAGCAACAGGCGGAGAGACTACTGGGTGAACAACTGAACAGTTCAAAGATAAATGATGTACCGGATGAAAATAAAAACCTAACGAAATATATGTTCTACCAGGTCATGAGGTTTAGGAATATTCATCAATGACCTGATAAATTCAGTTATCCTATCATCTCAACTCAAGTTTGGGAAGTTGGTAACGATTCCTAAAATGACCACAGATAAAGCTACACTCTGCATACCCTTTCCTAGCAAGGTCTATAAATTTGATGACATATTCTTGCATACCTCATTGTGATCCAAGCAATAAATCATGACGTCACAAAGAATTGTAACGCCTGAACGTCCAACGCCCGCACTGCAGTGAACAATGGTCGGTACATTACGATTTTTTCCAGGAGGCAATTCACTAGCAGCATGTCTGCGTACTGAATCGATCTCTTCCATAAATGCTTCAATGAAAATTGACTATTAGGTTCCATAAATTATCAAACATTTGGTATATACTGTAGTTCATTTATGTATTATGTGTTTGTACCTAGAAACCCATGAACATCGTCTGGACAACTATGATCCGGCCAAACAGTATACTGAATGTGCCAAAGATTACGATGTTTCTTTTGACCAACATGAGTGAGCGTTAAGGCACACGTTATGAAGCTCATCGAAACGGAGCTAAATTTCCTAGTTATTTGAAACTACAAATTATACAACAAAGGTTATTTAAAAAATATAATCAGTGATGCAGTCAGAAGTTACTATTAGATTTGTAACTTACCTCCCCAAATTCTAATTTATCGCCATTGTCACCTTGAGGCCAATAAGGATAACATTTCTCTCGACCTTGTTCCGTTACTTCAGTTAGCATAATAATTATCTTTGCATTCTGTTCCCAAACCATTTGCCAAAAACTTACTACTGTATTTTTAAGGGGTCCTTGAGCTGCAATGTAAAATCTTTGATGTTTCCCTACTGTTACCTAGAAAGAAAATTAGTGATGTCATAAAATCCAACTTATCTAGTAATGGAGTAGGCTTTCATAGTGCTGGCAAAATTTAGGAAAAATATACAACCAACAGGCCTGCCTTAGAAATTCATTCCAACGTGGGAACCCCAAGGCTGCGCTTTCCATCTGAAAGAAGGAGTACCTCTACACCAGAACATGTTTGTAAATCTGAGGTCTTAATGCCCGGTTTCAGATTTCGATAGCTTTATCATAAGAACTACTAAATATCTTCCGAGAGCACGGAACTTAAAAACTTTATGAATTCCAAGTGCTATAAGCAGTGTTAAATTACAAAGAAATAATTCGACAAAAAGACTGAAGGGAAATGGATGCTATTGACATATTGTACTTTCTATAAATGTATGCTAAATATTTTGAATGAATGCCAAATAACGTCAGAAGAGAGAAAAGAAAGCTTTTTTCAAACCCTATCAAAAGAAGGGACCCCAAACAAAATTTCCACTTTAGGTGCCAAATTCGCAGAGCATGCACTGTGGGCAGTCACTGTGGTACAATCATTTTTGACCAACGCTCAAGAAATAAAACGGTTAAAAATTTATATTCACCATTATGTGAGACGCATTTATGTATCCAGTTTTATTGTCCTTTGCTGGCGTTAACCGCACCCGATTGTGTTCGTATGGCAAGACATCCTTGAAACGATTACGACTTGCGTTGTCTGGTAGCAGAGATGTTACGTAATCTGCATTGGCAAGTTTTTTCGGGATATGGTCAAACTCCATAAAAATTGAGCCTTCCAGGAGTTTGTTTTCAAACATCTGGCACTGAAAACAAAAAAATTAAGCAGCAATTACTCCACGAGGTCAAAATTGATGACTTCCACAACATTTTTCAATCATCTTCCTTCTTCAAAATCTTTTGATTGTAGGTTTACTGTAAATATTCCATTTAGTTACCTAATGTGATAGCCAACAACCTTACCCGAGAATCCTTACTCTTAATCATTGCTTTTTCATCGGCACTCTCCACATATCGACCGGATTTATCAAGTCCTCCTGCTGGTAGTGTATCTGGAATGAGTGCCCTATGTTTAGAACTGACTTTGCCCTGATACTTTTTCTGTGGTAATTTTCACCAACCTGAGTGGAGTTTACTGCTAGCATTAGCCACAGCTTTCATTACTTCAGGAGCAGATTGTGTGCTGCTGCTTCGACTTCTATGAACTGTATCGCTGTTTATCTTTGCAATGCCATTCTTGTCATCACGCAACGCTAACAGCACTTTATTAATGACATCGCTATTGACAGCGTGCTGCAACAAAAAGTTCCCGGGCAAGATACCAGTTTGTACTTTATCTGTGGACCGATCTGGATCACCTATATCGCTTTTATTCATCACATCACTCGAGTTCACAGGTATATCTGCAATATTATTATTATTCGTTATTTATTCGCGTAGCAAGGTATGTATGTATCAGTACGACGCCTGAAAACACAATCAAAAAGCATGTAACAAACTCAGATTGAAGTGTTAATTTAATAAATGGATATGCCATTCATTTGCCGCCTAAGAAAATAACCTATATACATTGGAAAAACGCCAAAAAACGTTACTCGGCCAAATTCAATGTGACGCATTCAAACTGCCACAATTTCGTTATTACCTCCGCAGTCGTGCATTGAATATCACCAATTTTCTGCGCAAAACGAAAACTCAACTGACAATAACGTCTTCTACATAATACAAAAATTCAACATCATCTGCGTATACGAGGTTGACTGTACACACTTAAGTCTGATGCCTACATGAATAGTCCAGCACACACGTGACAGGCCGAATTTCCAAAAAGATAATTTCAAATCTCAGTATGGAGTCCGCGTAGATGACCCACTTCCCCCCACGGCACAAAGCAAGAGATGACAAGCTTGTGCTGTGGGCTTGAGTGATACTCATCACTCCGTGTGTCGATATCGCATTGGGTAAGGGCCAAGAAACATTATCCAGATGCTTAGTCATCGTAGCAAACTTCACAAGCAACGCAAGTAGATAAACAACCACACATACTGTACAACCAACGAAATGGCTATTTTGGGGGAGAGATACCGAATGTTTTCTTTTGGAGATTGTCAAAATATGCCCATATGGATATATTGTGAAACAGCTTTGTTTTGGGTATTAGCTTGAGCTTGCAGAAAACCTAAGACCTGGGTGAGATTGAAAAGCTCTACTCTTACGCATACAGTAACTGCGTAATACATGCGCAGTAGTCCTTACAACAGCTCTCAGGGTCAGCCAGCCCCGATCCAGCTTTTTCGCCGCCTTGGTTAAAAAATTTTGCTACCCCCGGGAAAATTCCAAGTCTGCATCGCCCCCTATATCTAGCCCTGGCGCCGGAAATGACCGTCGGTTATTCCGAGATCCAAGGGTCGCCCAACTATTTCAAAGTACCTGCGGAGTGTTGACAATGTACTGCAGTTCATGTCTTATAATTTGTTTCTATAAATTTTATTTTTCCTTTACACCACTATTTGTCTCCCGAATCTGCCGCCCAGGCAAATGCCACCTTCGCCCCCCCCCCCCAGGGCCTGGCGCATTACATCCCAAAGTGACCTTGGAACTCTATATGGATGTGGGCGACCATTACGTCCAACCCAACCCAATATTCTCGGCCTACTTAAAAAATAGAACAGTGAAATTATGGGGGGCCCTACGTCAATCATCTGATCCCTCCAACCAAAATGCAGTATAAGTAATTTTTTCGACTGTTTAACTGACTGGGATGAATCAGTGATCAACATCCAGCCCTTGTTCATTTTGGTGATGAATGAGTTACTAGCTAGTGTGCACGCTATTTGCAGATGATATCGGAAATCTCAGCGACTCTTGGGACGGGGTTAAATGGTGTTTAATAACCTCAGAACTGTCCGAGTGGGGTCAGTTTTTTCCCTTGTTAACCTTTAAGGTTAACAAGGGAAAAAACAATACTTAGCATTCAGCTGGGGAGGGGAGGAACCAGACGAGGATGTTCTTTGTGATTGGGGAAAAAGTAAGAAAGGTGGAGCAATTAAAGTATCTAGGATCAGTCTTTAAAGCAATGGGGTTGTTGTTGTTTGTGTTTTAGGGCCCATCGACTACAAAGGCCATTAGGGCCCATTAAAACAATGGGGAAATAGATACAGATATTAAACACAGTATCAGTATAGGGTGGACAAAGTGGAGACAGGCAAGTGGGATTTTGTATGTTAGGAGGATCCCAGTGAAACTTAAGAAAAAAATGTATAGAACAGCGGTCAGGGCAGCCATGCTACATGGGTCAGAGTGCTGGGCAGTTCGAAAGTGCCATGAGAACAAAATGAGAGTAGCTGAGGTCAAAAAAAAGAGCGGATCGGATATGAAACCAGTATATCAGGAGTAGCCTTGGAGTAGGGGACATAGCAGAAAAGAAGAGAGAGGGTAGGCTGAGGTGGTATGGGCATGTTTTGTGGAAGGAGAGGAGGATTTGGTTAGATCGATAAGGAAATGCAGGTGATGGGTCACAAATGTAGTACAGGTAGGCCTAAAACTTCCCGGGAACAAGTAATTTGACGGGATATGGAAACGTGTGGGGATCTGACTCAAAATAAAAGTGAGTGGACGAACAGAACTCGCAGACCCGACCCCGTCAAGGGAGGAATAAGGGTAAGAAGATGATTATGTTTATAACACTATATTTATACAGACCTTTAGAAGGAAGTGTAAAAAAAACACCTGATTGTCCCTCTGCCGACGGAAATATTGTTTTCACTGGACGGAAGCCAGTGAGAGGTGGATATGTATAAATTCGATGGAATATTAAGAAGTTTCCGATGACCCGGTGAACCCATATATATGTTTTGGCTTGTAGACAACACCAGAAAAACGATTAACTTAAGAAAACGTATGGAATGAAATAAGTCTTACCTTGACTCACTAGTAGTTCATTTCGGCCCAAATGCACTTCACTACTAGTTCCGTGGATAACGTTCGACTCGCAACCAACGACTAGCCCGTTTCGTCCACCAGTTCCTTTACCAGCAAGGTCTGGCGTACTGGTACTTGACTTATTAGCGTATGGATATGGCGGCGGTGGTTTATATTGATTAAGTAATTGTTCACATGTGATATCACTAGTAAGACCCTGTGACTTCAACTCTGGAGTACTGTATGTGTGGTTTGTTGTATTCCATTCAGAGATTTGATGTGGTTGACTATGTTGTTGGAAAACAACATTACCAATTAAACCATTAGTCACTAATCCACCTCCATTATGAAGTACGCTAAACTGCGCCGGTGACTCTATTCCATCATCCAGGTGGGCCAAATTATCAAAATTCTTATAATGCGTATAACTTTTGACTTCGGGTTGTGGTAAAACAACCTGCGACGTAGCAAAACTAGATACTTGGCCAACATGCTCCATCCTATTATACACATTTAGAGCACTTTCATATGAATGTGAAGATGATGGCATTGACAACACTTCTGGTACAGGTATGTCGGGGTGTTGAAGACTTCCATACTTTTGTTGCACTGCAGTTTCATAGTCTGGAGCAGGACGATAAGAGGGGAGGAGAGCTGCATGGTTCTCATAATTTTGCGACTGAGTTCTATTAAAAGCATGTAAACTTAGATTTGATGATGACAGTGGCTGTGCTTCAGAAGAGTACACCCCACTTTGATGACTTAATTCGTCGATGCTATAAGCACTGCCATGGCCTAGATTGCCGGAATATGCGTGAGATATTGGGTAAGGTGCAATCTCATCATACGGCAGCTTTGGATGGACAGTCAATGCATGCTGAATATCTACGTATAATCATGAAT
>JAAFCE010006949.1:19950862-19967899 GCA_013389805.1 Trigoniulus corallinus | reverse complement strand
TGGTGAATAAAACGTTAATTGGAAGCAGACGAATGCTCATCTTAATACTTTATCAAGATTATATCAGAAATTAAAACTTTAAGAAATCTTAGTTATCTTTCATTTACAAGCAAGGAATTTACTTTTTTTTTCTGTTAGTAACATCAGTCAGATTAAGTATAATACATGGTATTCATAAATATCACTTGTATACTCACAGAATCAAGCACAAGAGTGTGATTAACAAAATTCTGTAGATTTCTAGCAATTAAAAAACAAAACAGGCTTTAAAAACTTGCTCGAAATTTAAAACAATATAAAAGAATTTTATACTAACGGCATAGATCTAGATTTCCAAGGTGGCTGCCCAATTTCATCAGATTCATGACAGGAGCTGTAAAATGTCATTTATACCATTAATTACGACTGTTAAACTTGCCTTAATTATAACGGTGAACGAATCACTTAGTGTATACCACCTGTATGTCGATTTAATGCGTTTATAAAACTTGCGTTGTTGTTCGCATAATTTTTTTATGTACTTCGCAGTCTCAGTATCTTCCTATATTGCAAAATATTTACAAATGAAAAATAAACGTATTTGTGAATGGGAGAAATGCTATTTTCACCAAAAAAACCCTACCAACTGATAAGTAGCATTCCGAGATGCCATGCTAGTAGACTCTATATAAAGATATTTTCTGTGATGGCTTAGCCGTGAGATATCTTCCCATCTACGTAGTAGTTAATAACACAAAGTACTTTACTATATATTTTGAATTTGCTATGCATTTTTCCCTCAGTGATGCTTAATGCCCTTACTTGTAAAACAATGTAATGCGTGTATGCAATGATTTTGCCACAATACCATTTACCGAAATACCTAGTAGTAATTCCTTACCCAAGTCATCCTAAGACATGAGCAAACAAAAACTATTAAATAAAAACCTGTATGAAAAGCTTATCAAACGGTACACATCACTTACTTTAGCCGAAAAATATTCATAACCATAACCATCAAGTTGTTGTGCTTCTTGAATATAACGGATTTCTGCTGCTGAAGGAATGAGATCTTGAAGTTTACAATGGGCAATCAAAACACTCGACATAAGATCCTCCAACTTTTGGGGATCAACTGTTAAATGCTGCAATAATACAATCAAATTACCACTCGCAACAGAAAATAAAATCAAATTCAGTAAAGCAGTCATCGACATAAAAATTGTAAGCAATAACTGGTTTTAAAGGAATAACGGAGGTTAAAAACAAGTTGACAAACTATAGCTTTACTAGAAGTTCCTGACTTGGCAATAAACATAAAAAATTTATACCTTTGGAAATAACACAAAATCTGTTAGATATTCGGCTGTGTGCTTTTCTGGATCATGATTTCCAAATTCCGCTAAAAAAATTCCAAACATTATTCACACTAAATTTAAAATATTTGTTAGAAACTTTTAATGAGTTTAGACGTCTTACCCTGCAGACAGTAACTGGTCAATAACACTGCTTGTTCAGAAGTACATGATAAATGGCCTTCATTAATATCTTTCTTTAACTGCAAAAAGTACTGATACCTACATAATTACAGATAAACATAATACATGAAAGTTAGTAACTCCACATGTAAAATTAATTCTATGAACAGCAAGTCACACCTCGTAATTTCATCATGAAGCTGTCCAACATCCGAAATATAAAACATAACAGCCAGATATAATTTAGATTCACTGGCAAGTTTTTCAAGCTGCTTCTTTAGGGGTTTAGCCATTTCAACCCATCGCAAGCCATGATGCTTGTAAACAAAACGTAGCCCGAAGAACTCCGGCTGTCAAAAGTTACAGCCATTTTAAAGTTTAAAAGAAAAAAAAAACGTAAAAAAAGTTTACAAGAAAATTTACAGAAGATCGATACCTGATTTAAACCAACTCGCTGGCACACATTGTAAAGGCATTCTAGGCCAGTGCTATCTGCTGACAGGGTGCATTCTATCAAGGAATGATCCAATAACTCAACCGTTATTAAGAAAAGATTCTTAGACACTACATTGTACTGTCGACTTTTTTTCAGACGAAGTTTGAATGGCATTTGGAATCACACCACAATTCTCGAGCTGCACTTCATGTCACCATGGATGCTGCATGTAGATGCTATATAAATCTCATTTCGTCAATCCAACAACTGAAAAGAGAAAACAAGGTTAAGTTCACTTTAAATCAATGATAGTTATCGCCAAGTATTTGCTTAACAGATGATAATACTACAATTAGTCTAAATCATCTGGTTATCTTAAAATAACAATCGAATCCTTCACGACTAAATTATGTAGAAAGCAATGGTATTGTCAACATCTAAATATTTTCTTAATTTCTTTCAACAAACTTTGTTTGATATTGATTCTGACCAAATTTGGTAATATTCTGTAGTTTACACTACAACTTAATAGAATCCTGCAATGCACAGCTTCGAAATTACGCTACTTTCTGCGAAGCTGGGCTATATAATAAAATAATAAACAGGTGCATATCTTATCTGGCAGCTCCATCAGTCAATTTCCAAATTAATAGACTATTTTGTATGTATTTACACTGCCAGACCCTTAATTAGCCTGATACGAATGTTCAAATTCAGTGGACGGCCAGTGACGTCCCAACCATCAAACTGCGGATTAAAATGTACAGTATATCGGTCGATTAATGATTTTAAATTGGTCTCATCATCAAAATATTTTGGACCATGTGCCACTGCCTAAGGGCCATACTAATCACCATATTGCATATGGCAGGTGTCTGTCAATGCCCTTCCCATTAACCTTTTAGCCGCCAAACGTTTCAGGCCAGTTACTGCGCTTAATGTATGATGTCACCTCTGGCTGAAATCATTCTGTTAAGATGGCTTCCTGCAACTTACTTTTTATTTTTAACATGGTTACACAGTGAAGTAGGGAAAAGGGGCGCTCATTTAAATACAAAAAATTATTTCCCAAAATGATAATAAAGTGGAATTGCTTAAATTCGGAAAATATCCAATATTCAAAGCACCAGAAAACTGTACCTGTTAACTAGAAAACAAGGAACATTTACCTAGTTAATGACCCCAAGAAAAGCCAATGTCGTTGTTCGACTATCCAGCCATATGTTGTAAAATCTTTTGATATTTTCCTGGAGTTAATGCAGGAGAGAGCTTTTATTATGATTATGCATATGGACATGCTAGGCCTTAAAAAGGATAGCCAAGGATGGTATTAAAATCCCATCTTGGCCAAGATTGAATACAGAGTATTACTATTATTATGACATTTCACAAGTCCAACAGCAGAAGATTCAAGCGCGTGATTGGAACGATAGTTATTCGACATCCTACTGATAGGCACATGGATAGTGTACGACTTGTAAGTAGGAGAGGTCTTACTTAGTGACTCATTTAAGGATTGTGTGAGATAATAGCAATGTGATTGATGACGGATAATTTTAGATCTTAACGCGCTTTCTTTGATGGTTGACAAGCAATATTAACAGTACTCTGATGACAATCAATGAATCACATACCACACTTCTAGCATGAGTCTTAGGCTGAAGACAGACGAACGACAATCGTCACCTTCAAAATTGTCGGTGGAAATGCAACCAATGCATTTCAATGGGGATAATCAGACGAACGACAGAAATGCAACCACGACAAAAAAGACGGAGCATGTTCTATTTTCTGACCGACACTGGCCGACAAACTAATTGTTTCTATGTGCATCAAAATAGACGTCGACTAACAGTCGTTAGTCTGTGATGACTTGCCTACAAATTTGTAGTTTGTCGTCAGTCGTTCGTCTGTAGGCAGCCTTATTGCGTGTGAGTCTATACCAGATCTAGGAAAATAATGATACGAACAGCGACTCAAAAACTGGAAAGACAGATAGGAAAAAACAATTCGTACACCGAATTGGTTCCCAATTACAAGTTGATAAACTATGTCCGTCTATGCACCTGAAATTCCATTAGCTTCATGCCGAGATGACGTAGTTCTCTAATTTATCTTAACAAGCACAATTTCATATTGCCACTTACCTCTTTATAAATAATATTATCATTAACGGTATGATAATAATGTGCACATGTGTAATGAATGGCATTCAACAACAAATCTAGTACACTTACACTCACCTGGGACCAAACCGCACGTAAGCCAGCTTACCGGCACAACTATGGAGCGAAAAACAAAAAAGCAATAACCTTGGATCATGAGATAACTTTAACACTAATGTGGCATACGTATTATTTATACAAGGCACTGGGTGAACAAATTAACAAGTTTATAAAACATCTTTTTAAAGTTCTTTGTGCAAATAGAAAAGTAGGCGGCACAACAACATAAGTCGTCTATTGTATCCTGCATATCATAAAACAAATCTCTGCCAATACAAGATGTTTATAGCATTGTAATATTTAGCACACTTTTAATGCAAAACAAAACGCTGAAAACAATGTCGAAGAAATTAATGCCGCTGAATAATTCGAGCTTTATTAATCCTTTTCATTCAAATGCTTGTCGTGATTCTAGTGACAATCCGATTATAAATGGCATAACCTGTAATTGTACGAAAAGAAACTGTGCCAAAGTTATATTACAATGTTGAGTTCCCACGTAAATTCCTAGCGAATTCTAATAATGTTAAGCAGTCGGATAACAAGGCTGAATATTTCTATCAATTTCTAGTGTTTTAATAAATTGTGGGGGATGGAGTGGTATTATGTAACTTGCTTTACATCCTACCTTAAGATAAATTGTTATAGGATAAGAGTAGACCGCGTACGACCTACTGGTACTTGTACCCGATATGATGTTTCCTAAATTTATATTACAACTCTAATTATAAAACATTCTCTCAACCCACCACTATGTACCTCGTTCTGGTGAGCGTGTTCATTGCTGTTTACAACACAAGAATCAATACGTCGGTTTTTGCATAATAATGCGATTAAGAGAAATGTTTTATTACCTTCCTGTCTCTTGCAGATTTATCGGGTGGTTATACGGCAACCTACAATGCGCGAAACACTAAACCTACGGAAAAGTTGAAAATTCAGTCAAAGCCTATGTAACAAAATCACGTTAAAGCCTAGGGCCTAGTAATGATACAATAAAAATAATGAGCACTAGAATTGAGAATGTGCTTCTTCCAGAAACGGTCGCAAGTCTTACATTGCCCTTCCTTGACCCAACTGCCTCAATTGACTTGTTAGTGGTAACATTCTTTATATTTGTGTCATGCCACCTTAGTATTTTTATTATTATTTTTGACATTCGGAGCTGAAAAAGTTCATAATCACTGCTCTTGGGTATTCAGATGCGTATGTGGATTACGTGACAGATCAGGGCTACGTTTCTGTGGTCATACGAATTCAAAAAAGCTGACTAAAGGGGTTGTGATTATCAGGGTTGAGCGAGCCCAGCGAAAGCTAACGCCAGACGTTTGTTGATGAAAATTCTGATATCCACTTTACTACATCTTTCCCATCATCACTCTTTTAATTGAATATCTAGATCTCCTAGGGGTCAACATTATAGATGCGGCACAGAAAATAGGATAGAGCTTATCGTAGTGAAAGTACAAGGCATGTATTAGAGCGTAACAACAAGAGGATAGATTGTAATTCCAGAAATAATTATTTTATGGGGTCAATGCATTGGGCAGTAAAGAAAAGCTGATTGCCTTAAAGCTTGTTTTAAATTACAGATTGCAATTACTGTGCTTAAAGAACCATTTAACAAAAGAAGAAAAATGACGGGCTTCTCATTAACACTGACAGTATCAAGTTGAGGATGGGGTAACATTACAAATAATACGATACACAGACTGTTGTGATGGACAGCAAACTTAGAGGGCCCAACTGGCCCTGTCCTAGTGCATGTAGGACAAGCACCTTGTAGAAAAAAAAGATTTGAAGCAAACTATGAACATGTTAATATGTATATAAAAAAGGCGACATTATAAAGTCCCTTAGATTTATTTTGATGACTCAGACTGGGGGAAAGTTCAACAAATGACTAAGCTAACGCTCTACGATTTGGCAACGGAGCCCCCTTCTTGGAAGCCGGACTTTAGATCAAGGTCTGGTATTCACTATCTCCCACGCGCATCGTTTGACATTTTTTATGCACTTTCAAACAACGGAATGCTGTGACGACACAAAAAATAGTAAAATGAATAGTTCAATTTTAAAACGCTAAGCAGAATAACAAACGTCATACTATTCAAAATACAGATTATAGTGTACAAGATTGTCAATGCCTATTAAAGATACTATTTTTACCTCAGCACCATCAAAGATTACTTTTGATCTTCAACCAACAAAGCAGGATCATAATACAGGTGTCAGGCATTCCAACGTACGCCAATAAACTATCAAGTAAATCTAGAAATGACTTTAAAGTTACTCACCACAAATTCAAACAATGTTCATTATCAATGTTCAACCCAAGCGATAGAAAATTTCTCCATAAACACTATTGTCACCACAATTAAATGGTCGATGCTAAATCTGGGGTTTTCACATTCACGTTACACTGGTTGTTAAACGAAATGCAATATCTGCCCCAATATCAGAGGAGGTGAAGCAAAATGAAATCCGTTGACCTTTTAAATTTGATCTAACTTTCGATACCTACGCATCGACGTCCAACGACTAATGTCAGGATCATAACAATGGCTCCGGTTAACAAAAAAGTAGCAGTCAAAGCGGAAAGGCGCTTCTACTAAATGAGTTCAATAACACGTAGCCCATTGCTGACCTATTATCCACTGAAGCTTTCAATGGGATACGGCTTGACGTACTATAAGTTTTCAAATTCATACTTGTACTGCTACTGTTAACTTTTATAAACGTTTCAACGACAAAACTTAAAAGTAAAAAGGCAAGCAATTGAAGCTTAACCCTTAAGCAGGTGCATTGAGAAAATCACACAATTGGGCGCATGGGGTCACCAGAGAACCCATATTTAATTATGAATATTAAATTAACCAAGTGGTTTTGAAACATAACAGCTACAAATAATAATACATAATGTTTACTATTTTAATGAAGAGATGAACTTTCACTACAAAATAATTAAAAGAACCTAATTTCCAAGTGCATGTTTGAGAAATTATTATAAAATATTAAAATGTAAAATCCTGCATTACATGTAAAAATCCCATAGAGATGGAAAGTTACATACTGTAAGTGAGCACATGTGGTCAAATCCACTAGAACTGCATGTTGCAGCAGCTAAAGCCCCACAGAATTAGAAATGGCAATCGAAAATATGAAGCTACTGGGTATGGCAGGTTTGAAAAATAATGCTTTCTATATTTTTTTTTGCATTTGAATTGGCTGTGACCCAATGCCCCCACTTAGGGTGCGAATGCGACACAGAATCATCTAATTCGCCAAAATACTTCCCAGATCAAAAAAAAAGAATGACTAGAAAAAAGAGCACTGACTACAATCACCCCATGGGGAAATTTGCAGACTCAATCATGATATGCGAAAAAGTGTTTGCTGTATTCTGTATGTATATCAACTATACATCGACCACATTTTAATTACAGGTTAAATTCCTTTTAAATCAATATTTCCAGAAGTCTGCCATATTCCATATACTGTATTATTCCATACGCCAAGAATTTAGAATTAAAATACAAGTTTACAAATCAACACAGCATTCCCACACGAACATCTCCTACAATCACACAAATTAACATCAATGTAATGTAAAGAGTTACATTTATTTACTGTATAACTTTTCTCTATCACTGAAAAAAATAGCACAGTTTTCATCAATTTTTCTATGCTACAAATACAGTACTGTGCTAATTTTGACAAATGAACATGGGAATGTCATATGAGCTCTTTAATACAGTCAGTGGTGTCACTAGGGGGTATGCGCCATGACAAAAGGGGTGAAACCATGGCATCACTGCACTGGATGATGCAAATCCTAGTGACGCCTCTGAATACAGTACAGTAGAACTCCAATTTTCCGAACTCTGACTATCCGAATCGCTAATTATCCGAATTGCCTTCAGAATTTCAGAAAAAAAAATTAAGAGGGAACGTACTGCGATTTGCAAAATAATGTGCGATTTGGCCCATCGAAAACGGATACTGACAGTCAAACAGCTTACTTTGACCAAGATGTTCAGCAAGCAATGACCCATTTCCAGTATGGTAAACGTACATATTGTACTAATGTACAGTCCTTTTAAGTATGCTTAATATGTAAAAGTGTTGTCTTTTCATTTAATTAATTAAAAGCTCTTTTCGTTTAAAAATAGTTTTTTCTCCCATTTTCAACATACAAACAGTGATAAATGAAATTAGACCCTTTTTTCAGAAAAAAATCTAATTATCCGAATTTTTAATTATTCGAATGGGTCCAGTCCCGATTGATTCGGATAATTGGAGTTCTACTGTACATGGAAATCAATAAGAAAGACTGATGATAAACATAAATTAGATTAAAAAATTCAATTGCCTTAAAACTACATGCCTACCCCCTCCCTTTCAGAGGCACCGTACAATAACATTTGATAGTATGGCTCCAATGGATACTCCAATTGACATAAATAACGCCATAATTACCCCTGTTACATCTTGATATTCACGTGGCACTTGTCTACAAAAGTAAATATACAGCATGCGGTAGTGGTAAACGTTGAAGCTAGCAATCATGTTATTACAATCATAAATAAAACGAGAATTACTCACCGAGATGCATTAGCCATAGTTAACGAAGCCAAATACCCATTAGATAAGGACAGGGTGCACATTAGAATTATGAAGGTAATGTCGCTGTCAAACACAACAGGCAGATTATATCTAGGTTGTGCGTTGCACAGTAAAAATAATGGGATGAAGATTATTCGAAAAATACATATAGCGATCAAAAATATGGAATTAGGTTTAATCTGAAAAAGAAATAATAGGTAATTTAAATTTGATTGTCCCATTCTATTAAGTAGCTTTGTTTACTTAATGCACAGAGGAAATCGAAATAATTAAACTATCGTGGACATATCAGAATATTCATGCTAAAGTAAATTATCAAGAAAATATTGAGTGCAAAAAAATCTCAATAATTTGAGTTATCATAACGTTTTCTGACAGAATGTCATTTCAAAACAAATTACACAAAGAATAAACTTTTCTCAATCAAAATTAACTGAGGCTATACCAAAACAATCCGACTAGCGATATAACGGCCACACAAATCTCCACAATTGAAGAGTAGAAAGCAGGTAAAAGGTAAAAAATATTTTCCTACAAAATAATAATAAAAAAATGTCTTAGCATTTAAAATGAATACGTCAAAAAGTCTAGCAGCGTCTAGAGACCTTACCTGTCCATGGTGAATGTGACTGCCAATCCACAGAAACTACTAATGATGCCAATGCAGGAAAAATTGCTAGGGTCACAATAAAAACAAGAGCAGTTCCAACTGCTTCATATCTCACCTGCAATTTAACCAATTAAATTCATCATAAATATAATTCTTTAGGAAAAATAACATCTATGTAAATTCTTTAAACAGAATTTTACAAAAGTACCATTGCAGGAAAACAGCCTTTACCTTTGATAATATGAATTTCACAGTGTCTTTTAGGGGTAAAACTTCATCCTCATTTATTAAGTGCAATTTGTGATCTGCATATACAATTATATTTAGTAGGAAATGTCATCGTTGATTATTAATTTGTTGAATAACAATAAAAGATATACTACCTTCAACAATATTAATGTAATTATACTTGTAAAACTTTGTACGTATCACAATTAAATAAGCAACAATTCCAATTACAATGAGTATCTCTGCTGCAATAAAATAGCTCATAGCCGATAAAGTTGAGTCAGAAGTATCATATATTAACGTTAGTATTCTGCCAACACTTGCAATAATTCCGCCGACTGCCTATTGTTAAACAAAATTCTCAATTAAAAGGCAATGTGGTGATATTAAGATGAATCTTATTAATGAGGAATAAATGAAAGAATAAGAAATTTGTATGTAGATAACGGAAATAACACGTGATCCTCTCTCTCTCTGACTGACGTTTATACTGGAACATACTAAATACTATAATAAAAAGTTGGATGTGTTAGCAATATTTCCTAGACACATCATATAAGTGGCATAACAGTTCGTCAATTGTCAGTTTTTCTAAGCTGTTTCGAGAACTTTAAGGCGAATTGAAATTCCGTCTTAACACCTGGAGTTAGACTTTTCCTGATTATCTCGTAATACACATTAATTAAAAGAAACTAAAATATACCTCACAGGTGAACAACCGATATTTAAATTATATTATTCAGTAAGTTGTAAAGATCACATTCATATTAAAGAGGTAAATGTATCCCTGAGGGGGTGCCTATGAGTCAATTCTGCGATTAACAAACAACTCCGAAAGTTAATGGATTATTACCTGGCCATTCAACACTGCTTCAACAAATCGAATGCCAATTATCCCAGCAATTGCAAAAGCGTTTGCCTGAAAAAATGCAATTAAACCTAAAATCAATTTTTATTTGAAGTGCCTTAAATATCTATTCAGGACGTTGTTGAATTAATGTGCCATTTTGATTACATTACCATTCATGATAAATGCAAAAACGAGGGTAATAACAAAGAACACCATCTGCCCTATTAGTTAAACACACAAATGTAAATTGTGTTAAAGTTAAATTAAACAAATATTGGAAAGAGAATAAAATGTAATAAGTATCTCCCATACATGGATCAGTATCAACCCGTGTTAGGATTGTGGTCACACAAAACAGCAATGCCACAACAAAAAGTGAGAGCATCATTTTCAAACTGTTCGAACATCTAAAGAATTAAAATTACAAGCAAAAGTTAAAAACAGCAAGAGGGAGATTCTCATAATGCAAAAAAAAAAAAAAGAAAGAAAATTCTTACTTCTGAGTGACAAGGACACACATAGATATACCTAATATTGCAGGTACCATAGAGCATATACTGAGATAGCTTTCAAATTTGGCTTGCAGCTCATTTCGCTTCGATGGGTCGTATTGGCCACCATGGCTCACATTCCGAAACTTATACTCCCAGTACTGAAAAATTTAACATCATATGAAACATATAAATTCACAAATGGACTTCTAAAATAAAAACAAATAACCTCGTTAGGTGTAACCAAAAAGTTCCAAGGTACTGTCCCCACAACTCCAAAGAGCATAAATATTATTTTAACAACTTTACACCTATATAAAAATTAGTTCAAGTGATTAAAACGTGATTTTTAGGAATTTATTAATTGTAATACAATTAACATGAATGTCTTATAAGACGCAGATGTCTTTTGTCTTTCTGAGATTCAAGTAAACTCATGATCAAAAGCGAATTTGGTTCATGTTCATTTATTGAAATTTCCCAAAAACTACTGGACAGAATTTAGCTAAATTTGGTATAGAGACTAATATACAACAGCAATTTATGTCCTACAAAGCAAAAGCCAGCCAGATCTTCAGATAAGAATCCTACTGAACATACCTGGGATGCACATGGGAGGGCAAATGCAATCCGAGCTAAGAACTGCTTTGGTGCAGTGGAGTGGGTGCAGCTACCTTAGGGACTCATCAACTGTCTCAAACAGTTTGTTAACTTGCTGTGCAACCTGCGTGTCTGTTAAAAGTCACCATACCCCCTCTTAGCCTCATTTTCGGAACCATCTTACAACGTCAGTTTTGAACATTCCAGCATCATGTGAGAATCATGATTGTGAAATGGCATTTTTCCTGTTGTAGGGCATAAATTGTGATTGTATACTACTCTATCTCCATACCAAATTTTACTAACTTCTGTCCAGTAGTTTTTTGAGACATTTCAATAAAGGTGTTTATTCTTTTAATTGTGAACATGACAAGCATTTGCAGGCGGTTCCTAGAACTCTCACGCGTGAAATACTGGAAAGCGAGTAAGGGGCATTTTAAGTTAAAATACAGGCGTTATAATGTATCCTTAAACAACCAATCATATTACAAGGCAAATCTTAATCAGTAATTAAAAAATATTAAAAATTCGCTTTCCATTAGTGCATTTCTGGATTTCTTCGCCTGAGGTTGTAAACAGCTGAGAGGTTTCGTTCTATAGATCAAAAATTTAACTTTCGCTTTCAAATTTAAGGTAAAAGCAATGGTTTAACGCAAATACTGTAATTATTTCGTCATTCGTAGCAGATGAAATGTGGCGCTTTGGTCGGTATAACGTCGTCAAAATACTCGTTCCAGGGCCTGCTGCACATGCTATTGTTTTTAAATCGTTTGGACATAATTCGCGAAATATTAGGCGTGATGAAATCAAGGTAAAGAACTTCATTAAATAAATTCATGAAGTTCTTGGCCCTGGAACGAGTATTTGACGAAGTTATACCGACCGAAGCGCCACATTTCATCTACTACGAATGACGAAATAATTATTTGCGTTAAACTACACTTTTACCAAATTTAGGTCAACCATGTTTAATACGCCGTTATCAAACATCTACTGTATTATGAACCTGACAAGAGAGCGGAGGAAACGATAACAAATTACAGTTACACTTACTTGTCTTTTACCGATTCTAGTGGTATTAATTTTCTTTTCCATTGTTCTGTATCATCATCACCATCAACAGATTCATCGTTATTTTCAACATCAACATCTTCCCCAATACTTGCCATTAATGGCTCTGCTGTAATACAGTTGTGTTGAAAACTTGACATCCTTATGTTTTTCTACATCTTTATTATCGGTTGAAATGCAGGAGTTTTAAATGGATTGTTTGACAATATGATAAGTCAGTGTTGCCAAGCGTAGTGAGATTTCCTTACCGTTACGACTTTTTATCCTGTTTACATATTGTATACTGTACATCAAAAATACTTTTAAAATAAGGCATCAAAAGAGTTACAGTACTGTATACAGTGAAGGACAAATGTAATATGATATTCAAAAATTGACGTGCGTCATAAAATTGAAAAACATTTGTAGGATTGTCACTAGTTAGTGACTGCAATTACATAAGTTCAGAGTAAAGCCCGCTTCACAATCGGGAACGAGAACGGCAACGGGAAACGACCGGGAAAGTTGAAAAAAAAGCCGTGTAAGCCGTTTGACTAATAGGAGCTCGCCCCGCAAAAAAGGGCCTAATCAGGACTAACATCCGAAAAAACGTCTTATTTATCACTATAACATGGATACTTTAATGTCAGTTAAGAATTTTAATTTGCAAATTTATTTAACAGGACATTTAAAATACAGTATTATAACTTTGAACGGTGGCGCCTGTTACCCACGGGGCGGGAAAGGGGAATTGATTGATTTGTTGGTATTTTAGGGCCCTTCAACTACAATGGTCATTTGAGCCCCGTCCACTACAGTACATAGTTCTAATGCAGAGTCTGCACAGCTACTACGTTGTTAAGACGATTTTTGGGTATTAGCGTTACTCAGTGTTTCCAAACGACCACCCATATTAGTAATAACAGAGGTTGCGTTGCTTAACTTCAGTGAGTCCAACGCAATACAGCCGCTCCCGGGAAAGGGGAAGGGCAGATAGAAATATACGACCAGTTTGAGAATGGGAGTCATTGAGAGAAAGATTCAATAGGCTGGGGTGATACGGGCTTGTCATGAGAAGAGGCATTGTTAGGCCTTTCAACCAAGCCGTATTCAGTGTACACGGCCACCTGTGATACAGTGGTGTTTTAGGGCCTTTCAACTACAAAAGGTCATTAGAGGTATATGTGATACAGTTTTAGTAATACAAAAACAAATTATAAGATATAATCATTAAATTCGTGCCCTCCTTTCTCAAGGTTGCATAAAGATTTTACATGCCTTACGTGCTTTCGTAGGCCCTTCAACAGTTGGTCATTTTTTTTGGTTATCTGTGTTTGTAGGCCGTATACATTGTCTTTAAAGTGCATAATGGATAACGTGCCTTGCCTATTCGACAGCATGAGACTGACAGTGATGTATATTTCTAGCCGAGAACCACTTGTGCACCTCTTTCTTTTACTATAATACTCCTGTCCCAAACAGAAGATTGTTCGTGCTCTTACCAAGTTTTATAATATTGAACTTTTCATTTTACAATGCGGACACAGAGAAACAAACTATGCCCAAGGTACACTGATAAGATTATAACAAAAATATCTGATATTAGGGAACCAACTTTAATGATTATTTAGCTCACCATATATAATTGTTAATTAGCAGAATGTATTACGGATTAATCACTTATTATATGGAATGAGCATCACAATATGCGTTGTTATCACGCCTTGCTTTTTATAAATTGCATGATATGGTCATTTACAACTTTGGGCGAATCTTGCTGGACCCAGTGAGAAGCTCCATCGACATACTTTACAGTGCAATTTTCGCAATAGTCGCTTGATAATGTTGCTAACTGACTAACAAGAGCGATATCATCTTTACCCCAAATAATTAAAACTGGCATCTTAATTTTAGGCAGATCATCCCCCTTTTGTGCTAGTGCTGCCGTTAAATTTCTATAGTAATTTAACGGACCGTTAAAGCCACCTACAAAAAAACGCATGCAAGTAAAAGTCACTGAATATAATATTACAGAACCCAACGTTAATTCAAATCAAACGATCTTACTTTTAGAAAATGTGTATTTAAACGCATCAATATCTTGTGAACTGAAGGCTTCCTGTCCTTTGGGATGACTAAGAAAACCTTGATCAAACAGCTCATAATCATTCAATGAAAGTATAAACTCTGGTATGTACGGCATTTGCACAAAAAAAATATACCTGATAAAAGATTCTCATATATATTACATACAACCATCATCAATCAACGAAAACGAAGGATACAGATCGATAATCACTTACCAAGAACTTAAGAATTGTTTCCAACTTGATTGAATGAGTTTTGAAAAAGCGCTTGGATGTGGAGCGTTTAAAATAATGAGTTTTTCTATTAACTTAGGTGACTTCATCGCCAAATACCAGGCAACAACACCGCCCCAATCATGAGCCACCAAAATGCACGAAGATCGCCCTTAAAAATTACGACAAACAAGGAAGAATGCAATTACCTAACTATTTAGAAGAAACATGGATGAAATCGTAATACCTAGAGCATGGACAAGTTCCTCAATGTCTCCCGTCAACTTTCCCGTCTTGTACGACGAGACACCGGAAGGTTTGTCAGACTCACTGTAACCCCTCATGTCCACGGCTATGGTCCTACAACACATCCATGAGTCAAGCAGAGAGTAATCAAAACGAGCATACATAAATTAAGCTATCTATCCTAACAAACTGTTCGGTTTTGTTATCTAGACTCAAGAATGACGGCCACCTAGATTACTTTGTGTTGAATGGGTTTTTTTTTCCACATGCAGGAGACATCATGCACTCACCAGAGCCACTGCGGTTGCACGCAAGGAACTGAAATGTGCATATGTACCTTAGTATGGACTTCATCAGGTACAATTTTAATTCCCCACTATAGTCTTTATTCCAATAATTCTCTACTGTCTCATTCAAGAAAGTAAAAACATTGAAAATAAAATTTAACGTTAAAGTGTTTTATGAAAGAAAATGCTCATGAGGATTAAACGTGTCTAAGGTCCACGAATACTATCATAATACAAGTGTTAGGACATCTGGTGTACCTTCTTACAATTCACCCAAGGTCCTGAACTAGATGTGGACAAAATGCTACAGGAGAATGACGTTAATAGTAAGCCCGTGAGACAAGAATAGTACATCATACCCAGATTTTTTATACATGTACTTTTTTTTTCTCGATGTTATCTCAACGGGAATATTGCCATGTAAAAGTTACATTTTTTGTCAGTGGTCCACTCCATAGGTGTAGCAAGAATATGTGGACAGGCCTGGTTCAATGTTATTTCGGAGAAATCTGCATAACATCCGAAAAGAAGCTGCACGGCGACGGAACAGACGACAGATACTCGATATGCACTGCTCCCTAACTACACCGAAAACGATCGATCGACCTCTCATGCAAGTTCTCCATAATTGTAATACAATACAAATTACCAAAAATCCTTCTTTAGAGCATTAATTTGGTGACGCCACGAATACCAAAACTCCGGAAAGCCGTGAAGAAACACAACGAGTGGTTTCGATTTATCTCCGGCTTCTACATAGTGCAATTTGACATCCTAGTAAAAAAAAAAACAATTATGAATGCAATACATCAAACAAAACCCTACGTTTTGCAGGCATCAGCCTGCTTTACTTCACTCTTAACCCTTTTTCCCGCCTATGACAGGGTCGGGTACCCATCTTGTCCCTCTGAATGACACAAAAGGGTGCTATATTGGACAGGATTTTTTCTGCAGCCTGTTGCCAACCAAAGCTGTAACTCATATGCTTATTTATCGTCGGTCTACGTTCCACCGACGCCAGGGAGCGAGCTCCTACACCTGGGAATTTTGCCTCATCTACCAGTTCCATAGTAGAGATAGTTCTTTTACGAGCAAATGCCATCTTACACCAGACGGGACATCGGTTTTTCTTCTCCTCCGAAAGAAGCCAACCCCCCTCGGTCTAGTATCAAACCTAGAACCACGGACGCAGTTAGAAAAAAAAACGAGCACCGAGGCGAGTCAGCTATACTTCACTCCAAACCAAAATTACTTCGATGCAACCCTATTAAGATATACAAGTGCATATTATGAACAAATTATTTCACCGTATTTTTTAAAGACTTTGTGAACGACGCACTGTATATGTTTGCCTCAGACTCGTAAATATTGCTGTGAAACATTGACAGTTTCTGCAGGTCTTATTGAAATGTACTCATGAGAAGGTACTAATGTTTGGGAGGGTATTGATAGGGGATACCTATAAGCAATGGAGGAAAACATTATTCAAAAGCTAAAAACCGGAGAAATGTTAATTAGAAAACTGGCATTTGATTCATTATCAAGGTACGAAATGGTTAGGGACTTGTGGAAATGAGGTCCTATGCATTAGTAAAAAAGAGATGACTGTATGGAGATAGCCCAAAGAGGTT
>JAAFCE010006949.1:19760982-19938818 GCA_013389805.1 Trigoniulus corallinus | reverse complement strand
TGTGTACTTACATTTAATTCCTGGCGATTTTCAGGATCCTCGGCTGCTAAATGATAGCAAAATGAAGATCACAAATTGCATTGAACCTTCTGAAGCTTAACTAGAAGATTAACTTCGGTTTTATACCTTCTGCAAATTCGTGATCTTGTTTTCGTTTAGTTCCACCCCTACTATGCTGTTTTTGTATAGATCCATCGTTTCTTCTATGTTGCTTTTGGAGATATCTGTTGGCATGATCGCCTTTGCGCTTGTTGTCGGACATCTCAACAAGAAAATTCCACACCTAAAACCCACAAATGTTCTTGTCAAAACAACACAAGTCTCATCAAATAGTTTTCAATGTCCAGTAGCGGCTTTCTACAACGACGCTTTATATTAGGTCGTTATATTTTCCCAGCAACTTCCTGATACAGATATCGATAAGGCCTTGACTGGTCCGTAGGACAGAGGCCGTCGTGAATAATAAAGCAAAATCCTTTTTTTGGTATTTATCCATTCTTATCTGCTGTTGTTTTCTTTTTCATAATGCCCATACACCGTTTTCGAAGCTACCCCTGGCTCTAATTTCCCGTATTTCTTAAGTCTTTATTGAGTGCTAATGATACATCGACAATACCCTAGGCCTTACAATATCAAAATGAAAATTACTCGACCTTGCTCACAATTCAGCTTCATAAAATGCAGCTGTTTCTACCTTGCCACAAAGGCAAACACAAGGCGAAAGTGAAGAGAAGTCTAAACTAGAATTTAGCAATACAAAGTTGCACTTTAGGTGTCACTTTTTCAGCAATCTTTTACTGTATTTGGTAGTCATTATCGTCGTCATTCCTCATACTCGGACTTTTAGGGGAATTTAACAACTGTAACTTTTTTATAATGACATGAATGTCATATCTTTTTGAAATAATTAGCAATCAAAGTATAGACCTACTAAGTTTCTTAGTATTTTAATGTTTTTATTGAGCTATACTGTGTAGCCCTTTATATACAGTATACTGTATAATCGTTTATATTACAAATGGCACACTCAACTCTTAAGTTTTGACATGCTGTACTTTAAACTTTTCAATTTCTTCGACTTAAAGCCGTATGCTCTAAGCCTCGAAGCCGGGATAAGAGGCATTTCATTATTAGCATATTGATTAGAATTCTGTCGTCTTTTACTTTTCTTCTGTGTTTCATGTTTTGATTGGAAAGTTGAAAGAAAGTTATCATTAGCATGGCGATTAGAATCGTCGTAACGTTTTTCCATACGAGAATTAAATTCCTTAGACGGTGTCTTTTTCTTCCTCTTCTTCTTCCTACTTGTATCGTCTGTCTGATTGTCTGCATTATCGTTCTCATCAGCTCTGGAATAACAATGCTATCAGTTACGACTTTCTCAAGAAGGATAATCAAAACGCTTTTTAAATTTAATGTCTTTACTATTATTTTTTCTGTTTCCAGCATATACAGTATAGCCAAGATATGACAATACTTTTTGATTTAACGGTTATCCCAAGGTGGTATTTTATCGAACACCCTACTGTAGGGGACTAATGCTGAACCCCTTCAGCCCAGCAAAGCTACGTACAGTTCTGGAGGGGGGGCATTCCAGCCACCATTAACTCAAGAGAATTTATAATACAATTGCATAAACCCAAAATTCTGCCAATATCAAATTGTGAAATGCACGTCTCATTTCATTACAAGATTCTCAGAAATTCATAAATGAAAATTAAAGATTCAAACCTTTTAAAAATACTTTTGAGAATATTAGCTTTCTTATGGATATTTTTGCCTTTTCGTAAATATTTCTTTATATCATATTTTTCGTCCTCTTCAAGTCTAAAAAAAAGAATTCTTAGTTTTATTCGTTTGTTATCACACTATTTATTGGAAAACCTTAAATTGCCTGCTTGATCGAAGAAAATAAAACCTATCGGCCCTGGTCAATAACAAATCTATGTATACAAATATTCCTAAATGTATCACTACGATTACTGAATTATCACTCGAAAGTACTCAATTACATCTATTACATAGCTCTCCTGTGAACACACACAGGGTCTCCCTCTCGCCCTAAAGAAGACATCAGCCTTAGTCACGATCCAACTTGCAACCCTGAACTCAGGAGTCGGGCGATACACAAAACGGATATTATTGCATGTGTCAACATGATGGCTGGGAAATGAGTGCTTTGTTAGACAATGCGACAATATATACTCACCTATGCTGACTCATTTTCTTTATTGAGCACCATTCGTTAAGTTCTTTATCATCAGCCGCCAAAACCTGCAAATGAAAAATCAAAATATTAAAATTTTTGCAAAGAAATCAAATACTTTTTGGCATGCAACACATACTTCTTCAGTAGATAATCCAAAATCATTGGGAACAACTGAACGGTATTTGAAACGACAAAGGAGATCTCCAATATTATCTTCATAGTCCAGTTCATAATATTCATTTAGGTAATTCTCAAATGAAGAATGTGCTAAAAAGTAGATGATGTATAACTACATTAGGCCTTGGTGCACCAACTTTCGATCTAACATGAAAATTTAAGATAGAACATACACGGATCAAATACTGGTTTCTTTTTCTCCAAAGCTGCTATTAATTTTCCTTTACGAAATCTCTTATTTCTTTTGAACTTATGCTGAGATTGAACTACTTCAGCATTGGGATCATAATCACAATCCATCTGCAATAAAATTATTTAATTAACTATTTGAATTACCAGTGTTGTAAAGATACTCTTTTGAGTAGATGCAATTAAAAGTAACTTTAAGGAGCATAGAATCAAATAACGGGAGAACATTTACATTCCAAAGTACGAAAATTCTTACATTAAAATTGGGATCTTCAAAGTGCAACTCCTCACCACCATCCTGATTTTCAGTGTTATCCCCTTTCGTCGATTCCCAGTTGTCCCAATTATCCTCATATTCATCATCTCCTGAAAAATACTTATTTTTAAATTTTTTAAGATTCTAACTCGGTGTCGTGATTGAATGACCACTATTGAACCCATACCTCCATCCTCAAATATAGGAGGTCCATCACAATCGCCTTGATTATAAAATTCATCATCAAACATTTCTTGCATCTTTTTGTCATGTTCTGTAGGATCAAAGTCTTCATTAAGTTCATCAATATCAAATGCCACTTTTGTATTTCCAGTGATATTCTTTATTTTTTCAATCCTCTCTTGTATCTCTTTTCGTTTCAGTGCCTTCAGACGTTTTATTTCATTGCGTTTCCGTTCTTTTTCCTAGTAATTATATTTCAGTGATAATTATTAAATTAGACGTTAAAATAACTTCAATAATTCAAACATTATTCCTCTACATAATTTACCCTCCGCTTTCTTTCAATGACTTCCGAACGTTTTAATCTTCTTGTTTCATCTTGTTTACGAAGTGAGTTTGGAATTACACGAGGATATCGTTTAATCTAACAAGAACAATTTTTCAAACTAGTAATTTAGGATACAGGACTACGATTACGAAATTCAGTACACCTACAAATTGTTGGTCAGGCTCCTCAAATCTGAAATTATGCGTAGTCTTTGAAGATGCCTCCTCTTGATGTTCAGTCAACATATCTGCAGAACTTTCTTCAGAATCTTCAGAACTTTCTTCAGAATCTTCAGAACTTTCTACATGGTCCTTCCAGTCTAGTATCTGCTTGTCGTAATCATCGACATATTCCTTATTCACTAAATAATTACGCAGCAATTTTTCTTTTTCATCGGCTTCATCATTCCAGATAGTATTCTATATAGACAAAATAAAATACGAGTAAATCTCAAGAACGACTTTCCCAATAGCAAACAAAATTAAGTTATTTTATAATGGGTATTTATTATTATAATTATTACTTACAATTTTATTTAATAAGGCATCATCCATTTTGTTAGTCTCAATTTCTTTGGGTCTACTTTTGAGCTTAAAATAAAAATAGTTTAGTCGAACATCAATTCCTGTATATCTATTGTAAATGTAATATACTAAACTGTACTATAGTTAACTACTTCAAGTATATTCTCATGCTTGATAAATAGTTCATCATCGTCAGATTCTGGTACCACTTTTTTGAAACTAGGAAAATAAAACAGATAACGAGATTTTAGAATTAATTTAATAATGTCATTATTACAAACATTTAATAATGCCAACAACAAGTCACATACTTGTCTTTTAACATCTTTTGCTCTTCGACATACGTCAATGTCTGTTGATTTTCCTCAAATTCTTTTAGTTTAATAGTTTCTTCTTCTTCATCATCATCCGAAATTTGTCTAATAAAACAAGCATTTAAAGCATTATACCCATCAATGATTCAGAGTAGTTATCGTACAATAATTACCCTCCATGATTTAGCAAGAACTCTCTCTCATAATCCTTCAGAAATAAAGGCTTATCCTGCTTTTTTTTGTCGCGTTTCGGTTTTTCCTTCAGTGCTGAAGTACTATTTGCTAATAAGTCACGAACACAAAATTAGAGCTATATTAGACACTCGTGATTAATGATGCTGTACGACTTACAGAAGAATGAATGCTCCTTGTCATAAATGCAAGCATCTTTGTTTCTCAAACACGTTAACGTATGATAAAAGTCTTTATCAAATTCTTCTTCACATATCTATAAATACCATTTAATATAGACGTCCTTAATGCATAGCGCATCGCTCTCATAACAAGTGAAAGACTGAAACTGAAGACTTCAGAAGTCATAGTCCCACTTGAAGGGTCAAACCTTAATTTACAGAAATCTTGAAGTAAACAGGTTAATAGAGAGGGATAATTGAACTCGACTCCAGATCTAGAATATGTTGTGGGTTACTTATGTCAGAAAGAAGGCATGAAAAAAAAATCCTACTTCCTCATCATCATCCTCTTCTTCATCGCTTGATGTTGAATCAGATCCTTCCACATCTCCATAACGATCCTTCACTGAATTGGAAACTGATATTAAGATACTGTATTTAACCATAATGATCAATTCAGGAGAATTGAAGCATACACACTCACACTTAGCGTATTCTTCCTTTTCTCGCCATTTATCATACTTTTTTGCATAATCCTTATTAAGGGAAAACTTGATATCATCACAATCATCTTCAAAAAGCTGACGTAATTGGCGATTACAGTCTTCTTGCATTATTTTGGGAGAATCGCGAATACTAATTTACGATCAGAAACCAGTAAAATCCATAACAAAACATTTTTAGGAAAACATAAGGAATTCAACAAAGGCCATCACACATAACATTTCGAAGACTTCCGTATATTTTCATAGTTGGTAATATAAACTGGCGTGTTTGTTGGTATTCCCACGAAACTTAATTAAATAAGAGTATTTGAGGTTTTTATTGTTCCATGTTTGATTCTGGCCAAGGCAAATATGGTTGAGGGTTTTTTCCTGATTCTTTAGTACATTTTAAGGCATAAGGTCATTTCACGGGGGAAACAGGAAATGCAAATCGACCGAATCAGTAACATTCGATGTTCTCAGCGTGGGTTGAATTATCATTGACGCTTCTCTAATTTGGTCAAATTTTCCTGAGTTGGCTGACATTTTCAGAAGAGGAAGGATTAAACACAAAACTCGACCAGCGCGTCCGGCTAGGCCGCCCAGGCGTGTATGACCCTTGCCCCGCCCCTGAATATCGCAACGAGGCTGGTGCACCCGATTAGGTAGCACGGACCAAGGTTACTACCGATGGCTGGTGAACGACGCCGCCAAGGGGTGAGCTCCTACACCTGGGAGTTTTGCTTCATCTAAACATTTACATGGCAGAGAGAATTCTTTTACGCACAAATGACATTGTACACCATATGGGACCCCAGTTTTACTTCTTATCCGACGAAAGACTCCCTCGGAGCCCTCTCTCTTTCTTGCCCGAATTTTGTTTATGTTTTGGGGACCTTCAACTACATGGTCATTAGAGCCCCGTCCACTGCATAATTATAGTGCAGAGACTGTACAGACACTAACTAACTAATGTGACGATTATTGGGTATTAGCGGTACTCAGTTTTCCCAAGTGGCCACCCATGTTAGTACTAGCTGGCGTTGCGTTGCTTAACTTCAGTGATCAAACGAGAACTGGTGTGTAAAATGAAATACGCCGCTCCTCTTTCCTGACAGAAACCAACTCATCTCGATACAGAATCGAACCGAAAACCCTGACACAGTAATCGAACTCACAACCTCCATAGGCTCTAGGGAAATCTCAACTAACAGGCGCAAATCTTGCGTCCGTATTACGCATTTTGCAAGCAAAATGATTCCTAATTAAAACGCACTAGTGAAAAACTGCGCAAAATTTCACGCATTCATTAATAAACTGTGCATGTCATATCTTACAGTGGATCAAAAAAAGTATTGACAAGATGTGTTTTTTGTAATAAACTTGAAAAATAGTTAATGTAGAAGAAAAGTGAAATATATATATTATGTTCACAATGCCTTATTACATCAGTCAAAAGTTCATTCTTTTATATCAAGAGAGTTTTAAAATAAAAGAAAAAAACTGAAAATCACAGGTCAAAAAAGTATTGGCAACCCTGAATTGTGTACATTTTGCAATGTATTAGACATATTTAAATTAATATTATTTAAATGTAAGGACTTTAGACATGCTAAACAAGTATATTAGTTAGTGTTATTTCGATAGTTAATTAGATGTTCAAAATGTCTGGCAAAACACGTGAACTGGCAGTGGCTGAGAGAAACAACATCATTTTGCAGAGAAAACAAGGATTAACTTATAGACAAATTGGAGAAAATTTAAATATTAGTTTATTTACAGTAAGAAGTGTTGTGTTGTTCCCATTGAAAGGAACATATAACAAAGAACTCAATAAACAATAGTCCAACTACAGTATGTATTAAACTTCTGAACCAGTATGAATAAACACAAATATAACACTTTGGAATAATTAATGGATGTAGAGAGAGAGAGAATAACGGAAATCTAGCAGACGAAGGAAAACATGTCTGCTACACAGCCCAGTCAGAACTCAACTGACTTTTTGAATTTGCTGTTTCCAGCACTGCACATGCGCGCCATACACACCAAGAAGTGTAATTAAAAAGTATAATGAAACGGGCTCAACTGAAAATGCGCCAAGGAGTGGCCGTCCACGTAAACTTTCTGAATGCGAGAGAAGAGAGGCAGTTAGGATTGTGCAGAACGAACCAAAAATGAGTGCTGCTGACATTGGGAAACACATTGCAACTGTAGTGAATCCACACTTGCATACTTGCATTGTAGTGAATCCACAAACTGTAAGAAACATCCTACATCAAAGTCAGTATTTTGGAAGAGCAGCAAGGAAAAACCCTTCATATCTAAAGCTAACCAGCAAAAAAGACTCAAGTTTGCTATGGAATATTTAAATAAAGAAGAGGAGTTTTGGAACCGTGTGATTTTTTCTGATGAGTCTAAGTTTAACATTTTTGGATCCGATGGAAGACAATATGTCTGGAGAAAGAAAAATCAAGAGTTCTTACAACAAAATCTACAGCCAACTGTGAAACATGGTGGTGGGCATGTTATGGTTTGGGGATGCATGTCATCCAAAGGCACAGGAAGTTTGCATTTTATTGAAGGCATAATGACAGCAGATGTGTACATTGATATTTCACATTGTAATTTAAATTCTAGTGTTCAAAAGTTTGGGTTGGAAAGAACATTTGTGTTTCAGCAAGACAACGACCCCAGGCATACTGCCTGAAAAACTAAAGAATGGATGTTGTATTATGCACCTCATTTGCTGAATTCACCACCACAAAGTCCAGATTTGAACCCGATTGAAAACTTATGGAGAATTTTAAATATCAATATTAGAAAAAGGAAAATTTCTTCAAAAGAAACATTAAAAACTGCTCTGGTAGAACAGTGGGGCAAAACCTCTCCAGAAACAAAAACATTAGTAAATTCCATTCCAAAACGTTTACCAGCTGTATTTGAAGCTAAAGGACTACACAGTAAATATTAAATTACATACATAATTAATTAAATGTATTTAAACAAATGTGCATTGTACTGTTGCAATACTTTTTTGACCTGCAATTTTCAGTTTTTTCTTTTATTTTAAAAATTCTCTAGATATAAATAGATCAAATTTTGACAAACGTTGTAATTAAGTATTGTAAACATAATGTATATTTCACTTTTTTCTACATTAACTATTTTTCAAGTTTATTACACAAAACACCTCTTGCCAATACTTTTTTGATCCACTGTATTAGAAACATGTTGTATGTGTGGCTCACCTGACTTAGTATCAGCATTCCCGAGGCCCTTTAATAAAAATTGTATGTTGTACCCTGGTACGTGTAAAATAATAATACTAATAAAATGTTGCCTACCCCTGGCCTATAATATGCAAAACCACATGTGCCTTATTAAAAGAGCAGTCTTGAACTATACCACAGATATAATGGGTCAAATTCCAAGAAGTATAATATTTCAGTGCCTCATCTGTAAGTATTGAATGCTGTCCTTAAAAACAAGTACTATAATATCGGTATAGACATAAATCATCAAAATAAAAACTGAATTTATTTTTTAAGAGGAAAAAATTACAATGAGCAAGTACTATTGATGTGCACGTCTTCAAACATATCGTACATAATATCCAACTATATATATATTTGTATATTTATATATAATTAGATAAAAAAGCCATGTAACGGCGTCTTAAAACGCCACTAAGCATCACTACGTTAACATAAATTGATCATACTATAAACAACCTCTTTTATTCTCACTCAATTTGAGTTTTTTGTATAGTAATTTCTCTAATTTACATGAACACATCAATATATATATAGAGATAAGTGTATATATAAATACTTCAAAGGAGAATTTCCTGCAATCCTAAAAAATTATTAAGGATTGCAAGAAAATAAAGGACACAGTCCTCAAACTTAATGGAGAGGTTGTTTATAGTTAGTTTCAGTGATAATTATAATGTACACAAAGTTGAACAAGACATGTATAATGAGGTAACACGAATCATTGTAATTTTAATAAGTAATAATTATATATATATGCTGGTTTTATATACTGCTGGTTAGAAAAGTCAACAATTAATGATTATATAGTTGTCACCATTTAACAAATGAGCAGATTTTGGGTGCTGTTTTCGTCTTTACAATCTGTGGATAGAAACACGTGACAATAAAAAAAAAAAAGAGTAAAATGAATGCCATTTAGTCATCCGACAAAAGAAAAAAAAAAGCACATCTGGTAAAAAAACTGCAAATGTGACGGTATGAAGGCCACATATTACAAGTTTCCGGTTATTTAAAAAAAAATTTGAAAATAGATGTCATTTTCAAAAAGTCAATATCAATCTATCCACGACACCTAAGTGGAGTAAAGTGGTTACTTTTAAGATAATTTTTAAACCAAACCTATCGTATATAATACTACCTTTTCTCACACGCTTTTAAAATTTACACTTGCAAAATATTTCATGCAAATTTACTAAATATTAATAATAACTGATCTGGCCTGAGAAATGATGACCACAATAGTGCAGTTCTATGTCAAATGTTTCTCTTGTAATTATATCTGGCAAATGGTTAGGACTAACTGCAAAATAAAGAAATTCAACAAGTTTCTAATCATTTTACATGACTTTTCTTCGTACGTGCCCATGTCTAATAATTCCAGACCACCCGGAATAAAAGCAAAACTAAAGATTATCAAAAATCATAAATAATAGAAAAAGTGACACAATTGGAGACCGAAGGATACTGTAGTCCCCAAAAGCATTTGCTACCCGACAAATTCTGGTATAGAAACTTTAAACACCAAGCCTGAATACGTTATATCGTTTTGAAGGCTAATGCAGAAAAGGGTTGTAATTAACATGCTGCAACTAGTTTCAGGATAAAGGCCATCGATCACAGTTACTATGATCATGCGCTTGTAGTTGTGGTTTTGCAAACATTTAAATGGCAGGGCACCCCTGAAGAAAACATGCATTTTCTATTTCTTTTATAGATATTTTTAATTTTATATTTATAATGTGTTCTCTAATATACAATCGTCAGTCACTTTTTGAGCATACGCCTGAAAAAATCTTAAAATCAACAATAATGTTTTAAACTAACATCACCAGAAAATTCAGCTCTTGTTTTATAAATACACAATAGAAATTTACCTACATGTCAAGAGTGTGCCATAATATAACACTGTGCCACAAAAAAAATTTTTAAGGAGTTCTTAGGAAAAGATTTAACTTTTGATGACACGTCACTTTAAATTAAAAAAAGTCGTCACTTAGGAGAGGAGTAGGAGCAAGAGAAGGAGTAGAGGAAAGTCCAAACCTCACAAAACAGTAATGCCAATAAAGTTGTTTCGACAAATTAGAAAGTCCTTCAGCAAATACAAGGAGCTGTGTTCTCACTAAATACGTTTTACACAACACGATGCAACATTTAAAATTAAGCTATTTATTATGTAGTTGGGTCCGCCTTTTAGCACGTTTGATGGGTCTTGCTGTCCGATTTCCACCCGATGCATCAAAAGGGTTTGAACTTTAAAAATATGAAATAATCAATTTACATTAATAATGACAATGCTTATTCCAATAGCATTTAAAACGAGTCGAATTTACAAACTTACCCAAACTCTAACGCAGGTTGAGTAGATGGATTGAAGTTAAATCCTGCAGTTGGCTGAGAAGAATTTGACTGACCAAAAGAAAATCCAGAATTGGTGTTTAGAGATGTAGGGTTCTACAAAATAAAGGCAGTGGTTATGACCACAAATAGTACTAGTTTATAAAACTGCCAGATTATTTTCTGCGTAGTGTGACAATACCTGATTTCCTGAAAAGGTAAAAACACCGTTATTATCAGATTGAGGTTGGCCGCCAAACTGAAAACTTGACGGGGTGGCGAAATTAAACCCTCCACTGAAGTTTTGTCCAGACATTGAAGGTGTCGCTGAAGGGTTTACTGCATTCGACTGCAGCGAACCAAATCCTCCAAACACAGGTGCAGCTGATATTCCAAAAACGGAGTTAGTTGAAACAGGAGCAAATGGAGATGCTGTGGAAGTATTATTAGTACCAAATGCTGGAGGCACACTATTGTTATTTGTGAGACCACCATCTGTGTTTTGACCACCAAAAGCTAATAGCGAAGAGTTTGTTGGACCACCAAAAGATGAAGTGGTGGAACTAGAGGACGCCCCAAATGCGAGTGTCGACTGATTCTGAGGTGGGTTCGACTGAGCAAAAGGAGAACCAAAAACGGACGATGACGGCGCTGCTGATTGATTGGTTCCTCCGAAAGTCGGTAATGAGGAGTTTGCGGCCGGTGTAACAATCCCAGAATTTCCAAAGTTGAAAGTATTGCTCGCTATAGGCTTACTGGTAGCAGTAGTACTTAAAGCACCAAAAATTGGTGCAGTCGTGACAGCAGTAGACGCTGCTGTGAATGGTGAAGAACTATTTGGGAACCCAACGTTTACACCTGCTGGTGCAGAGACTACAGGATTGTTGACACCAGAACTAAATGTTCCAAAAGCGACGGGAGTGTCTCCGGAAGAAGGCAATGCACGTTTCTTAGAATTATCGATACTACTATCATCATCAGTATTCCTTTTGTTGTTGGTGTTGTTCCCAAAACTAAACTTAAATCCACCATATCCTTGGGCGCCAGTGTTTTGCGCGATGCTACCAGCATTGAAATTTGTAACTGGAAACTCGAACGATGGTTGGGCAGTAGTAATTGCCGGCGGGTTATTCTTAGGAACATCAGCATTCCCGAACTTAAACGCAAATCCTTCATTCTGAATTTGAGACGACGATGACACTGGTGTAGACTCTGAAGTTGTAACCACTGCAGTAGAGACGGTAGCAGGAGGATTAGAGCTAAAACTAAAGGTTGAATTTCCAATGCCAGATCCACCAATTGGCAAAGCTAAAAACGAAAATCATTAAGATATTTCATGACAAGTTAAGGCTGCTAAATGACTAAACATTAAATTTTAGACACTTACTCGATCCAGTTGATGCAGCTGTAATAGTCGGCAGAGGAGCAGCAACAGAGCGTGAAATAGAAGTGGATTCCACCTTTTCTAAGGATGCCGGTGGAAGCTCACTGACAGTTTTTACTATTTCAACTTCAGAGCTTTTTGTATCTTCTTTGGAAGTACGTTCTAAACTGCTACTCGATTCACTTTTACTTGCAATAGGCAACACTTCATTTTCTACAAGATGACTCCTTTCCACAGTTGAAACAGGGTTGGTGCCCAACTTTTTGTCACTATTAGCTGATGCGCTAGCTTCGAACGCAGGCACAGAAGGCGTAACAAACTTAAATCCTGATGTTGGAGGCACAGCGTCCGACTTTGAATCACTGCTTGACAATCCAAATTTGTAACCAGTCACAGCTGGTGTCAGTGAAGTAGTATTTGTGTTACTTAGTCCAAATTTTATTTCTGAAGGTGTAGTTGAAGGAGAGAATATCTTTTTAGCTGAAGCAATCTCTGTTGGAATGGTTGTGTTGCTTAACGCTGTAAAACCTGTGCCCACTGATGTCGTTGTCTGTGTAGTGAAGCCAAATTTGAATGCTAAAAATTAAAATGTAAGTTATATTTACATTGTATAACTTGTAAATGTATATACAAGTAATTTTAATTTACTTACCAGAGGTTGTTACTGGTATAGATACGATCGGTTTGGGAGCCTCACACGACTTGCACTTACAGTCTTTCACCACATTTTCCACAAGACAAATTTCACATTCCCAAGTATTAGGTGTAGGCTTGAATTTATCTTTAAGTGCCGACGAGGACGAAAAACTAAAATTTACTTTCGAGGTATTGACATTTGTCGATACAGATATAGTCGGAGAACCAGAATTCACATCCTTTCCAGGTTTGACAGTATCACATGCCAAGCACTTTTGTAAATTCTTATTAACACGTAGAAGGCAAGTCGGACATTCCCATGTGTCCGACGAAGGCTTAAATTTATCCCCAAAACCATTGCTTGAAAATGAAGATACCGTATTACCGGAATTATCTTTTTTACTAGGAGCTTCAATGCTCTTTTTCTTATCCGGTTTTGGGGTTTCACAAGCTATGCACTTCAAAGCATCAGGTTTATTACTTAACATGCATGTTGAGCACTCCCAATTTCCAGAAGGTGGCTTAAACTTATCGCCAAACCCTAAGAAAACGAGACCTATCATTAATAAAAAGTTTAAACATAAGAGGACAACTTATTTCATAAACTTCAAACTTCAGATTGGAAACTATCACAATCAAAAGCTAGATAGCTGTCAACAATCTACAGGTAAAAATTATTTTAGAAAAAAAATCGTTAACACCAAATGAAGAGCAATACCTGGCGTCTGAGTCTTGCTTAAAACATCCATTACACTGCCGGATTTCAATTCAGTAGTTGTTTTCTGTATTCCTAAGTACAGAGAAGCACATTAATAAAAGATATTTCATAAAATTAAATTTGACTTACAAACAGAATTTGACAAAAACAACTGCTCAATCACGTATCAACAACGCTTACAACAGTCAGTTTTCTTTTTAAATTAAGTCTTAACTTATTACCAGAATCTGGAGACTTGCTAAGAACATCCATCACACTACCGCACTTTAATCCAGCAGCTGCTTTTCCTACCCCTATTAAATTGATGTACAAAATATACTCGACCATTGCAACTTAAAATCAATATCCTAGTAAAAAACTTACCTTGGCTAGTATCAGTTACTACAGGAAGCTTTCTTTTAGGTTGATTGGATGATACAGGTGTTTTAAATACATCATCACTTGCAGTGGAAACTGCCTTCTCATTTTCACCTACCGCAATTGGAGAGCTGAACTCAAAATGCGCCACATCCTTTAGATTCTAAACAATTACAAGGGCATTTTGAAATTATCGATAGAAATATTACCTATCATTGATGTCAATCTAATAATAGTACCAAAAAACTAACTGTCAATATTATTAATCAATTACGAGTTCATACTTATTTTAATTACATTTTCATTATTATAGCTAAGACTACGTTTTCTTTCTTAAACTTCAATGTCACACTTTTACTTAATATCATAAAATATTACGTACCTTAGAAATGGCCGCTACAGTCGGAGTAACCGCTTGTTGTACAATTGGCGATGCAAAACTAAAGCCTGATTCCACTTTAGTGTCATGATTATCAGAACTACATTGAATAATCGTTGGTGTGGTAGTTGAATTTTTCACATTACTACCCTTTAATATCGGCTTAACAATATCTGATGTCTGTTTCTCATGCACATGTACTGCATTTGTGCTCTCTACAGTAGCGACAGGGGAGGACTTGACAGCACTTTTTGGAGAGATAATGTTGAATACTGGAAGAGTTTTGATAGGCAGAGGAACTGAAGGTAGATTTATAGGTTCTACAATCTGAAATATACAAAACGCACAACTCAAAATATGCTAAAGCTAAACGATTATCTCTCTATATATATATCTGCTTTAAAAATATTCGGAACGCGTCTTCATTTACCTCATGATCATCATCCATTTTTCTAGAGTAATGTAGACCATCCTTTAGACTTTTCATTTTTCCCCCACCCCGCGGAGCGATGCTGCTAAAATTAAAAAAAAAAACAACAACAAAGGATTAAATTAATTTAACATTATGATTGATGATCAAAATTTTTAAAGTGTAAACCAAATTACGAATTTGGTGCATTCATAGGCTGCGCTTCTCCTTTTGACAACACAAGTGTCTGTAAAGCAATAAACTAGCGTAAGACTTAATTTAGTTAAACTTCATAAATCTTTATCTTAAAGAATGCTTACGGGGGAATTAGGAATTTCATTTGCGAACTTGAGGTAGGTCTTTGTAACTGCTACGGAGCCCGGAGTCAACAGTCTGGTTACAGGAGGGCCATGGTTGGAGAACACTTTAGGTGTTGTCTAAGAGGTAAATAAAAAATTACAGATTGGTTAATTAAGAATGCTGCTTCTCTCATACTCTATCGTAACCTAACGACTTTGTAAGCTCCTAGTATAATTTCATTATTTTTTGAGTGCAAATTATATTTCGTGACACTGATAGTTTGTTGTGACATTTTACTTCCCAACCTTCTACCAGAAATGTGAACAATTAGAAAACGAATTACCTCAATACTTTGGGTGCGTAAAATAGACCTCTTAGCGTAACTTGGACGTCTTTTACAGTTTGCATACTGTTGATATAAAGCGGTAACAATAAGAAATGTTATAAATCACATTACTAAAAGAAAATCCAACTAACCGTAAAACTCAGTGGACTGTCTAAAATTGGATCTGCTTCTCTAGTTGGAATCTTTTTAGCATCCTAAAAAATGAATAAACTTTAGGAATAACAATCCACATCAAAAGTGCCCACCAAAAAACGTTTTGCATGTTACTTTAAGAGGAGTAGACATTTTTTCTAAAGTTTCCAAAATCCTCTTGGTAGTTGAACTCATGACTTCCAAGTCAGTGCTATTAGATGGTTTAACTTTAACAGAGCGAACGGAAGAGGCCACCTGAGTGGAAAAAAAACAACTGCATCTCAGCCCAGTGGGCCAAAAATTTCACTTTTCTATGGGTGGGCAATGCAATGACATACGCTTACACTATAAGGTGCGTTGAATGCTAAATGTTGCTGTCTTCGATATGATGAACCAAAACCATACTCAACTTTATTAGAGTTGTTTACACTTGCAGTTAAGACAGATTTACCCTCCTAAAAACACAGTTTTAACGACAAATTCATATTACTATAACAAACTTTTAGATAACAACAACTTACCCATAAGGGGCAGTTTAACAACTGAGGCTTGAAATGGGGCTTTGAACCCATTATTACAGGCTGGGGCTTTGTTTTTTGTGCACTTGATAATGACTCAGACCATAGAAATGACTGCTTAATACGTGACATGTCTGAAAAATAAATTACTATTAAAAAACATCCCTGCCATTTCATGTGGCCGAATATCATTTATGTGAACAAAACGCTTTAATCATTCCCCACTCTCTTAATAGCTTGTCAGAAAGATAACAACCAACACCTGCAATGCTATTTATTCTCTCCGCGCACTATCAAAGGATAAGTTGATTTTTATTTTACAACTTGCTGATCTATCGCTATCATGATCTTTCTTGCCAAATGAATAGCCTTTTAATACTATTAAGAGGCATAAGAACACAATTCTAATACCTGTAACATCTGAAGAATGACGCCAGCTTTTCTTGGAGGTGGATTCTGACATTAACGACGCTTGAAGTTTTGACATATTCTCTAAGGATGGTTTGGTCAGACTTAAAACATCACCCCGATAATCGTTTTTGTCTGGATGAGGTATCATGGATGAACATCCACTGGTTGACACAGATTCTTCACTACATTCTGAGTGAGTGTCCCCACCTAAAACGTAATCACAACACTAGTATGACAAATATGACCTTAATATACCATGCATTTACTGTATATGAATATTTGTCTTAGAACACTACTTCACGAAAATATGTCAACTGGGAAATACAATACATTGGAAAATGAGGCGAAAACCAAAAGGTATTTAATACATATATTAATAATTTAAAACACTGATAAGTATTGATGTCACGCCTTTTAAATTAGAAACATAGCCTTACCTAAACTGTTCACGTTATTTAACTCTTCTTTTGTTGAAACCGATGGTAAATCATCAACGTTCAGTTTTCCAATATTACTTAACTTCGAGAATTGTCGCGGAGCTGTAGCTCCACCAATTCTCGATGAATCATCCAATCGGCTGCTACACAGAGGTTGATATTCGTCTCTGAAGCTATTCTCAATATTGCGATACGACAAACCTAAAGCAGGCCGAGTAGTTGGTTCGGTTATACGTTCTTGTGGTTGCAACCCGGATGCAAAAGACGTAGACGGTAAAGCCAATGGTGGTACGAGTTCCGAAAGTTCGTTTGGTTCGGTCAACCTGCCATCGTCACCAGGCGCGGATTCCCATTGAGAAGCACGCTCACCGTCCAAAGGAATTCTTGGCTTCAGCCAATGCCGCTTTTCATTACTTTTAGTAGTGTACGGAGTTCGTTCTACAGACCCATAAACAGAATTAAGTGAACTTCGTTTTGTTGTAACGTCTCCATCATCTTGATGCCGTGAAGCAACTTCATTAGACTCCTGCGTCGTCAATCCTGCCCCCCAAGTATGATTCCAAAGGCCACGCACTGCATCCGTCATACGATTCAAAAAGCTCTATAAAAAGTCATGGAATAAGTATTGTCATTCAAAATAATGGGCATGTGAAATTCGCGAACAAAATACTGCCCATGAGGGACGTTGACAAGCTGGCATATGCAACACCAGGGGATAAATAGAAATTACCCCCTGCTTTGTCATCACAGATGGGGATCTCCTACACTACCATCAAAAAGGTTTGTTATAAACCCGTTAAGTGCCTTGGCTAATCTAATGAGAAGTTAATAGAGATGTGATCAGACTTGGAATTTATGATGATGAGTAACTCATGAAATCTGTAAAAGACACTAACGCATGTTCTTAAGGTTTGTGTAATAGCACTATTTTGGACATGCATATGTATAGAGATAGACCTAGCGTTGCTAATGCGCTGCTCTGTAATAACGTGGACTCTCAGTGTTGAAACGAATAACTAGATATTCAAATGTTAGGACACCACTTCATATCTAAGTCTGGCGCAAGAAAGACAGTAATGGCAATATCTGAATTTCCAAAACAAAACCAGGTTCCCAATTAATATGGTCCAAAATGTCACTGAAAAGAAAAATTAAGATACTGTTTAATCTATGCTGTTGATAAAGTATGCAACCCAGATAAAGCTCAAGCAGACTGTATACTACTTGTATATGTATATAAAAATTCAGTAAAACATTGGCCCATTCCGTCGGGGTACTGAATGTCTAGCACATTGGCAAACTTCCTCGACCTTCAAACGACCAAAAGTTGAGTAAACGCCTGATAGTAGTAAACTACAAATTTTCTAAATTAAAAAAAAAAGATGAACAAACGCCAAGCTTCACAGATGTGCGTCGTCTCTGATTAATTATTAAAAGGTTTTATCGCGTTTCTTGGGTTATAATGATGAAATCCTTAATATCTTAATTCGCACTGAGTGAGGACTGTTTAAACAATTACAGGCACTAACAAATTATATATATTTTTTCTGGAATTTATAAACGTAAAACGAGCTCAATATATCACCTGTTTTGTATTTAATGGTAAGTGCTATATGATAACTATGTCACACATGGAAAAAGAGTAAGAGCTATCTTATCTCACAAGCAAAACCCGTATTACTGAAAAAGATGATAGTGACTCACAGGAACTATAATATATATTATTTTATGGTAATATCTGGCATTACATATCGTCCTAATTCCACAAATTTAACATCCTAATGAAATTCATACTAGCTAGTATGCAACCTTACCCCAGCTTAACTCTTAACTGAAGCACTAACCAGCATAAGTTTCTAATAAGTCAAAATCCTAAGCTAAAGTAATAAATCAGTGACTCGTCAACTCAATGTCAACAATTAAGAATATTTCGGTATTTCATATGCTAACGCCAGTTGGACGTCTTAAACTAATATGAGAATTCTTAAGTCAAATTTCTGGAACGAATTCAAACTCTACTCACGTTACCAAATGTTGAAAAAAAAGTTATAAAGACAAGTATCCAAATAATATATCATAAAAAGACTCTTAATATAATAGGAAATTACTAGTGCTAAAATTAATTATTTCGCGATTGCTCCATTCATTATCATTGGCACCCACTCCCCCACAGACTCGATTTCGGCGCCATCAAGAGGCCAAACTAAGAAATAGGCTTAAAGATAGGAAAAAGGAATGGGCACATAGTAACATTAAAATCAAAGTCTAATGATGGTACTTGGATAAAAACAATAAATTCGACACCTTCATTGTCATTATTTCTGTTATTTATTTGTAGATCTGTATTAACTTTCAACAACACTGAAACATAGCTACTTGATGGAAAGTGTAAAACCTACTTTCATCTCCTAGTTTCGGTAGCAATTGTAACCGAAGTTTTTCTTACCTTAGGCCGATCATAAGGTTTCGCAGTATGCGGTCTTTTTTGTTTCAACTTTCCTCCGCCTTCACTTGCCATTTTTAACGTTAAAAAAAGCATAAACACATAAAACTTCTAACAATTGCATGAAGATTAACGCTCTGAAACTCACATTATTATGAAAACATGGCGGTAGAAATACTTCATTCTTATTGGTTATTAGGTCATGACGATACGAGAACACCAAATCGAAGTCGTGATATGGACAAATGTATTTCAAGACATTTTTTTTTAAAAAGGAGGCACGATATTGTTATAATATCTGATTTTCTGTATCTAACTAGAGTCATTCAAATACGTCTATAATTCATATGATGTAGTAGAAGGTTTGGATCGTAGTGATATTTTTGAATACTGAGGAAAATTTCATAAAATATATACTATTTACATTTTAATATCAACGTAATTCTTCCGCATTGGAATACTATTTATGACGTCACGGCCCTTTACGTGAATCGTATTCTTGCTGTCGTGTTCGAGCGACTTAAATTCTAAATTTTTATTTACTCTTTGACACATGAAACTAATTAAAATTTAGATTGTAGACAGGTCAGTATGTTAATTATATCTGGCAATAGATGTAGGCTTCGTCCGCTTTCTTAGTTATATGGACATCACTAGAATGATGTAGAACGAAATCTGTAGGTCAGTAACCTGATCGTCCGCGACCAAGGATCTAGTAAAAGCTGTCTAGAAATTCTCCGATCGATATGCTGCCTATTGTAGACTGCGGACTGTCTGCTATGCTAAATGCAGACGAAAATGTAAACTTCGGTGTTTTAAAAGCAACATGTACAGATTCAGATTTTGTTCACTGGCTACAAACATTTCAGAAAGTTCTTAGTCAACCACTTTTTAACTGACTGTAGTTGAGTAAATTCCTCCTCATGTCCGACACTGTTTATCTGTTTCTCATATTGTCTACTGGTATCATATTGCTTATTACATACTGTTTTTGTACGCTTGTGCGGGATTAAGAATAATAAATAAGTTACGTTTAGATGGCGACGAAATACTGAAGCAAAATGAATGAACTTAGGTTCGAAACACCATACCCCGCTGCATACGTCCGCGATTTTGTGTCAATTTTATCTCAGGTCCCCACCGGATTATTTAGGCCCGCTTCACACCAAATGAATCCAGATCGATCAGACTCAATGAAATCAAGGTGAATGTGATTTGTAATCTCCTTGCTTTCACACAACTCAATCCGAGTCAAACGAAGTCACACTGTTTTCTTCCATTAAAAGTTCCAAGTCCAATGTGTTTGATATTGATTCATGAATGCCTGAAGGTAGAAGATTCTGACCAGCTGAATCACTGTCAATCTTGAATCAAGGTTGATTTAATCAGATTGATCTGGTGTGAAAGGATAGACTGTATCTGTGTATATTTTGAGTGGTGGAGCACCAAGCTGAATCCCAGTGAGTCAGATTCACCTTGATTTGGACTGATTCTGAGTGATACAGATTCATTTGGTGTGAAACGAGCCTAAGTCCTCGCTTGGCTTTTACAATGATCAGAAAGAGATTACTTTTAAGTAGGCTACATCATTCATTCAATGTAGAGTTCATAGCAATGCAATCAGCACTTGTAGGATAGGGTGGTTACCCCGGAGCAACCACCACCACCCTGAATGGAACTCGATTTCGTAATCTCAGATGGAAATGTACCACAAAAAAATTATTTAGTAACGCGTTTTCTTTGACCAATGATTTGAAGCTAAGAACAATGCACAAAAAGTGCTTTTTAAATTACAATTATTAAAGAACAGCGTTGATTTAAAAAAACCTGAATTATACATATTAACAATGTCAATTCTTTTGCTTCCACTTGCTAGAAATTCCCTTACTTTTTGATGGTTTATGTTGGTCAGTTACAGTCTGTTTTGGAGCAATATGCAAACTTTCCCACAAAGACTTAGAAGAAGCAGAATTACATAACAAGTTAGATAACCGTTCTTCAGACCAATTATTTGCTAAATCAGTAAGACTGGAAACGTTGTTCATTAATGACCAACAATTTTTTGTATCTACTCCTGGCAATAATGTTAAGAAATCCTATAATGAAATAAACATTTAAAATAATGAATTCGTTTCGAGAAAAATCACATCATTGAATACCTTCGGTCCAGGGCTATATTTATCAACGTTCACATCACGACCTTGATCAGTAATTACAGCCTCTGTAACCTTCATTGCTTCAGCAGCATTCGGCTGTTGTTTACCCAACTGTAAATAAATTTTAAAGCCATTTTGGAGTGAATATCATGTAACCACTCAAAAACTGTGATAAAGCTATAGAAATATTAATTTAATGAGCACTGCAGTATGCAATATTCATTTAAATGCCCTGTATCTGTAACGATTTCAAACGTATTCTTTTTCTCGACTTCTAGATTAGAACATTTTATCTCCAACAAGACAACGATGAAAGACACCCACTTAATACAAGGTTGAGAATGTGTATAAAACCTATCCTTTTGCTAACTTAATACAAATACATTTGACATTTGAATCCAACTTTTAAAACTAGCCAGTACAGCAGTAGTAGCTGATAACACGAAAAGCTTCCAATTCATCAAAAAAAAAAATTGTTGGTCAATAGTATCGATGAAGTAATTAATAGTATAATAATATAACAATTACAGCTCAAATTAAACTACTTTCATAGCAATTTAGTTATAACACGTGGAGGTAGTTTCCTTGAGCAATGATCGCCCTTGCCTTTTTCTTTACATTTATTCAATCCATTTCTGTCATTTAAATAGTTAATGTTGTAGCAACCTATTAAATAAATAGGAAATGTGTTCAACTACAAAAGTTGGATCTGACTGAGGAAAGCCTTCCAAAGGTGTCAATCTATCATCCTCATTAAAATCTCCTTTTTTAATTTCTGTGCTCAAATTCATTAGCAAACAAGTTTAACACGTAAGCGCTTATAAAATGAAACACGTACCTTTAATTCTTCAAATATTTCAGCAGTCACATATGGGTTGGCGCACCACAATAGCTTGAGTCTAGGAAAATGCAACGTCAATAATAACAACTTTGATGTAAAATCTTGTGAAGAAAATTCACGAGATGAGCCATATTTTGCCTGAAATCATACAATTTTGAGAACGTCTAACAATATTTGATTGAACACATAAGAAAACAAACCTGCAAAATGAATGGTTTCTCTAAATCAAATTCAATTAACAGCATTGGCTTTTTATAGTATCGGCACATGGCTGTTGCCTGAGTGTACAAACGTCCACTATTCAGGGAACCAATTAAATCGTTTACACTTTTTCTTTCCACACATATATCCGGTGTAAGAATGTAATCTCCCACCTGAATATAATCCATTTGTATACATGAATTAAAATATCTGCACTGAAGAATTAAGATTAATAACTATAAACAATTACCTCTAATGTTACTGGCTCAATGTCAATTCCTCTTCTATGTATGAGTGAAGGGAGCTCACTTCTAAATTCTCTCACATCAACAATAACCTTTGAGTAAAAATATCAAAATTGAAAAGGAAATTAAAAACATGCTAACTCAATCTTCTCAAACCTTACTCATCATTTATACCTTCTGTTTAACCTGACTTTCTTTATCACCACCACCTTTTCGCATGCTACTACTAGTGGACGAATTGACAGTTTCGTTAGCTTTCCTAGGGTCTCTGTCCAAGTCTGGATGTCCTTCTACCTTTCCGTCCCTCTCCTCTGGTATGACCATATTACCTTTCTGTTGAATCAATACTTCAAATGCTTCTTTTTCTCTTCTTAAAATATTTAAGTATCGTTGTTCTTCAGAAGAACCTTCATATACCATAATATAAACCTTGATATCAAAATTTGGATGTGTAGCTTTGTAAACCTATAAGAATGAGCAAATCTCTGCAAAAAAGACTGAAAATACAGCACAGAAACACTACACAAAAACAGACCTCCATTTGCCGGACAAAGGTCATATCTATGTCATACATAATAATGAATCTTGGCTTGAATTCTTCTAAGGATTGAAGGATAGTAAACGAATACCCAGTTTCACGTACAGGCTCAATTATTATCATAGGTTCAGAAACCGGTTGCAGTGCAGGTTTATCTTCCGTGGTAATCTGAAACATTATTCTTGCAATTAGTGCTGACGAATAAGAAGGAAAATTAAAGGTATATAATGCGGTCCACCACACCTTTTTACTTTCAAGCTCACCACCATTATTGCGATCAATTATTTGAGTTAAAGTTATGATGCCATTGTTGTTAGACTCTTTATTGCTTATGCCCTTTTCAGCTGATTTCTTCATTGTCTTCTGCAAACAAACATTGATTCGTACATAAAAAGCTGTTAGATCAGATGAATTGATCCAGTATGCAACAATACTTTTCTAGGAGCTTGTTGAGTCAAACCTTTGGAGTTTAGGTATACGTCATAAAGTCTGAGAAGCAATTTTCTATTGCCATCACTTAATATCTAATAAATAATATATTTTTAAATCAATACATAAATAAGCTTAAAGATAAATTAAGTAAAAAGATTAACATACAACTGCATCTACTAACTTCTTTAATTTGATCACAAGTATGCGAATCATTAGCAACAATAAGAATTCGGTTAGCTGAAAGAGGTTCATCCAAAGATTTTATTTCTGCCAAGACCTCAGAAACAATTTCTCTTAATGCTATCCATTTCGGGGTTTCTTCTAATAAAAGGTTATCTATAATGGCATAAACCATGCTATTATTTGTTTCTACAAAGTGATTTATTAACAGCATTATTAAAGTTACCGGCAGGTACAGCAACATTAGATGCTTGTGCAACTTCATTTTTTGAGCGTCGAGAATGGCCAAAAACTCTTTCCTTAGAGTGAAGAAATAGCGATTCTGCAGCTGGTAGAAATATCCATCCTGGATTCCGCATCACTTTATCAGATGTTTTAAGGGATTCCACGACATTGTAGAAAGACATACAATCATACTGTGTTAGATGTCTATTATGAAAAGAAAAATTGTTACCTACACGAAAAGTATTAACGTAGAGTTGCAATATTTCTTACATCAAGATCGTCCGCAGTTCTTTTAGATCATTAATTAACCGTATGGTTTTACTACTCAGTTGGTGCCACACAGGTTCAAGCTGATACCTAATAATTTTGTCAAAAGCCTTACTACTTGCATTATCAACGTCCACTTCTTCTAAATCAAGCTAAAAGTTGCAAAAAAGTGATTGTACAATGGAAATTGAAGTAGACCATGAGAATTTTTTCAAAATAATATTTACCATGGGGTTACAGCTCTTTAATTCTCGGACACAGACTGCTATCAAATCTAATAATGAAGTTTGTATTGCTAACATTAATTTTGTTAAAGATATTTGCACTTCCGTTACATTTCCCTATGTAAAAGTGGAAAAGATTAGTAATAAAACATCTTCAGAAAAATTCTATACTAGCGATATTGATAAATAAAAACAGAAATATAACAACTAACCTTGTGACACTCTAAACTTGCATTAACATTTGCATGAAATCTTGGCCAAAGGTATAATTTTTTAACAAATAAGCTTCTCATCACTTTTTCTACTTTGCAGAATCCTCTTGTGAAGGCATCTGGATGGCTAGAAAATCCTTTAATGAAACCATCCTGAGAGAAAATATAAATCTAGAAATTATCCTTTATCTAAACGCAGTACTATACTGTCAACTACTTAAAGATAATTTCCGCTTACCTTATTTTTTTCGCGAAATAACCTTAAAATGAAGGCCTCTTGGCAGGAGTCTCGTACTCTATATATTTAAATAATCGAAATATCTATATCACGTAAATGAAAAATAGAAATAAACTAAAACCCAAAAATTCGTGTCCTAGGATCATTTGAACTTGTAATTCAAAAGAAACTGAAATTTCTGATTATAGCTTAATGAACTTATCAAAATGTCTTCCCACTTCAATCTCATCCAACACAACACATCATATGAGCAAATTAACTTACTTGTGAGCTTTAAGGACTATAATGCCAGTGATTGATTCAATAGGAGCTGTGTTCTTTAGCATATCAACAACTAAAATTCGTGTTGTAACAAACAAAACTCCTCCTTGCAAATAAATGGCGTATCTAAATACAAATAAACCTCGCGTAACTACACAACTGATAACAATGATCAAATGCTTCAGCTTATCCCCTGTAATAAAGGCTGGGTCCCTTGTGTTTACAAAAAAATTATGGTATATCCACAAGAAAGTTAATTACCTCTCTCCAGCGCCACAATCTGCTGTTATGGATTTGGGTAGTGGCTTCACATGGTCAGATTCCAGCTGATCAATGAAGAAGTGCTATATAGGGAAAGAGCTACCAACTGTCAGATACTGTCCCAAATACGTAATGCTTATGTGTTTATATACAGTAGAAGCCGGATATTGTAATCACGGATAATGTTATGAGTCAGTTATTGTTGTCACGATCAGTCGGTACCGAACCACATACGTACAGTTTATTTTCTTGTGCTTAATGTTATCAGCCAGTTATTGTTATCAAAAATTACGGGTCTCACAGTGATCACAATAAGCAGCGCCTACTGCATAACGTAAAACAATGCAATTAAGATTTAGGAAATGTTTCTGTTAACCTCCTCCTTCGGATTTGCACCTATAACCAAAACCAAATTTCCCGGTTCGCAGTGTACTTTTAATACGTTCAGTATTATGTGTTCTATACCCAAACCTCTAAAGAAATGAAAAGTTATTCAAATGGCAGTTTAAATTACGTCATCATAAAAGTTATTAATCATCTATTTTAAGATTTATTACTTGGCCATGATCAAAAGTCCATCGTCGTGCAAGATATCTAATAAGGCTGCATTTTGATAATCCAACATCTTTTACTTTTGGATAAATCTGAAATTTAAAATAGTAGAATTAACCTTTTTGCCGCCAAATTAAGGTGCCTCAAATGGAAACGACTATACGTACTTTCTAAGTTAAACTCTACAAATAAATCAACAATTACTCGTCAGCTCTACACTATAATTAATATTTCTACTCACTAAACATTATTTTTTTATTTTATTTAATTCTCTCCACATAGCAAAGGTACAAAAAATGCGACCTAACAAAATGCTGCGCTAATACACACACCGCATAACACAAATAGAGAAACGAAATACACCCCCATACTTTCTTTCAGACATCCATGCGTCAATATAACATTAAGAGAACAACATTAATTTATGTAACTGTTGGGGAAAAAAATGTGTGGAAAAACTGATGGAAAATAAATGAGTGATTTACCAATAAATTTGTGGCGGATTGCTTACCCCAAAAACAGCAGACTAAATGAAGATACAAAAACACTCTTTGCTGAAGCGCCCGAAACAGTCTGGTGAAATTTTAATACCGTGTTTCCCCGAAAATCAATGCGAAAACAAATTGTTTCTGTAAATGGTCTCGTATAGCTAGGAACATAGTTCTGTTATTTCAGGCCGAGATATATGCCCAATTATTGTAGTCCTTACAGTTTAGGGATGGTATTGTGCGCCACTAGCGGTCTCTTAATTTGGTCTCCTAAACTGTAGGATTACCTTATATTTATTTATTTATGAAAACAAAAATGTTGAAAATTTCTAATTTTATTGCGAATTATGGCCCCGAATTATTACAAAAAATGGTGTAGGCCGGCATCCCCTACTGACAACTCAGCCAATATTTCCTGTGGGTTCCAGAAGCACAGTGTGCAGCATGCTTGGTAACTACGTCAGTGGTTCTAGGTTCGATACTGGACTGAGGTGTGTGGGCTTACTTTGGACGACAGAGATGCCCCGAGTGTGCCTTCCTTCAGAAGAGGAAGGCAGGCACAGGTCCCGTGTAGTGTACGATGGCATTTGCACATAAAAGAACCCTCTCTACTATGCAATGGGTAGATGAGGCAAAATTTCCAGGTGTAGGAGCTCGCCCCACCCCCCCTCCTGTCGTCAGTGGAATTCTTCAACGAACAACAGACCTACGATAAATAAGCATAGGGTTTGCAACTATGGTCAGCAATCGGCTGCAGAAAAACACTGTCCAATATGATATCACCCTTGTGTCCATTCAGAGGGACACGATGGAAATCCAACCTTGCCATAGGCGGGAAAAGGGTTAGGAGTTGCTTTGTACCAGATAAAAAAGAACATTTCTTTTTCCAGCCAAGCGTTTCTTTTTGTTATTAGGGCTTATTTTCGGGCAGGGCGTATATTGATGTACATCCTGGAAAATCATGGTAGGGCTGATTTTCGGGGTAGGTCCTATTTTCGATGGATATACAGTATACATTAAAGTAAACAATCTGTTTAGTGTGACTCCTTCCCAAAACCAAATTTGTTTTTCAGTAGAATGAATAGTAATGTAAGTTTTATTACAGTGTAGGAGCCAAGAGGCCAATGCTAACAGGAACAATGAAGCAAAAGAGGTATGAATGCCGAAAACAACGTAGGCCATGGACTGTAAATGATTGGATAAAGGTGATTTTTAGTGATGAGGCAAAGTGTTGCTTATTTAATAACAGTAAACAATTAGTTGTTAGTAAACGTCATGAAGTGTTTCAGGCCAAATGTGTCTCACAACTTGTAAAGCATCCACCAAGTGTGATGATTTATGTTACCATGTGCTCAGCAGGTGTTGGAAGTCTGTGTGATTCAAGGCACAGTAATCATCATCATCATACCCTTCTCCAGCTTGAAACTGGGTCAGGTCTGCGAGTTCTAGTCCTCCACCCCCGCCGATCCCCAACCAGGCCCACATCAAAACCCAGCACACACCCATGTCCTTTTGTACTACCTGCCCCACGTGCGCTTTGGTCTTCCCCTCCCCCTGGTGCTCCCAACCACCTGCAGTCCCAAGATAGACCTAACTAGTGCCCCCTCCCCCTTCTCATCACATGCCCATACCACCTCAACCTGCTTTCCCTCATCTTCTCAGTGATGTGTCCCACCCCTAGACTCCCTCTAACAAGGTCGTTTCGGATCTTGTCAGCTCGTGACACCCCACTCATGAGGCGCAGCATTCGCATCTCAGCCACCTGCATTCTCCTTTCATGGTCCTTCCTCACGGCCCGACACTCTGAGCCATACAGCATAGTTGGTCGCACCACAGTTCTGTAGACTTTGCCTTTTAGCTTTATAGGCACCCGGCAGTCACATAGGACTCCACTTGCCTGTCTCCACTTTAGCCAACCCGCTTTAATCCTATTGGACACATCTGAGTTTATTTCATCGTTTTCATGGAACACTGATCCTAATTATCTAAATTCTTGCACTGCTGGTATCACCTCACCTCCTGAGCGAACCTCGCCCTCTGGTCCCTGACCACTCCAGTTGAAAGCTAGATATTCCGTCTTTTTCATATTCACATTCACGCCCCCCTTTTCCATATTCAAGGCACAGTAAATAGTGCAAAATACTGTATGTGGACATCTTAAATGATCATCTGATTCCTACATCACACTTTTATTTTCGACATGATTTCATATATCAACAAGATGGTGCTCCTTGCAATACTTTTACTAAAAGTCAATCTGTACAAATATAAGTATGGTTAATTTCTAGTTGGTAATATGGAAAACTATAATAGAATTATTCAGCTATACAACCCTGTAATAAGGCTAAGATTCTACAATTTAAGTTCAAAATGCGGCCAATATAGACATCATTAATGAGCAGCAATTACTCCCCACTCAAAAAGTGCAACATACATTCAGATGACATGCTGCAAACTCCATAAAGCAGGCATACAGACAGTATAGACGCCCAAATATTCAAAACAGCAATGAGAATTTGAAAACGTGCAATTGCAGACATAAACTGTTAGTATTCCAGGGTTAATGTCTGTTGGTGTTTTAGGGCCCTTCAACTACAAGATCATTAGAGACCTGTCCACAGTGTAGTTCGTATGCAGAGACTGCACAGACACTACACTAATGCGACGATTTTTGGGTATTACCAGTACCCAGTTTTCCCAAGCGGCCACCCGTGTCAGTACTAGCTGGGGGTTGCTTAACTTTAGTGATCGGACGAGAACTGGTGTGTCCAATGCAATTCGCCGCTCCCTTCCAGGGTTAAAAATGTTTTTGAAAGATTATGATCTATGTGGCATTTCCCTTTTTACATTAATTATTTTAAAGCAGCTATCTTTCTAAGCAGAACTGAAAGGTATTGCATGACGCCCCGTCCACTGTGTAGTTCTGATGCAGGGACTGCACAGACACTACACTAATGCGACGATTTTTGGATACTAGCGGTACCCAGTTTTCCAAAGCGGCCACCCATGTCACTACTAACTGGGGTTGCGTTGCTTAACTTCAGTGATCAGACGAGAACTGGTGTGTCCAACGCAACTTGCCGCTCTCTTGTGGCACCGTGCTACGATAATACAGTACTGAAGAACTACGCAATGTTATCAATATCAACTTTTATTTATGCAAATTTCAGAGCGTTTTAGTGGAACACATGTTCTTCTTAAGCCCATTAGCAAATAGCACATAAATGGCACTTGAATGCACTCTGAAACACAAGCTGTGGTAACAAAACGAAATTAAAACTGTAGTAATACATCACAAGAAATTCGAGGAGCTTTTGATGAGCAATTAAATAAAAACCAGGCAAAATGGTGATATATGTCGGGTAGATACAAGTTTAAAAAAAATTAATCTACATTGGTGACGAAACGTAATTGAATACTTTAAGTTATTATAAAACTTACATGAAGCACACAAATATACTGTATATTCATCATGGAAATTTAAATATGCATACCTTTGGAGAAATTATACCATAAGTAAAAACGAAACAAAAAATACACCGACTTTAGCCTATATAAATTGCAAATATTTTAGTTATTTTGCAATTGCTTTGTGTTTTTTATTTCTGTTCAGAACAATTCAAGTTTCATGCAGACGTCGTTAAAATGAAACTAATTTCAGAACATGTACAAATATTAGGGGAGAGAGGGATATAATTATGAGATTTACAGAAATTCTGTTATACCTCTAAGTTTGTTTGCTTTGTCAAATTCTTTTGCATAACAAGAAATGTTCATTATTGAGACACCGCTTCAACTCAGAGTGTAAAAAATGAATCTAACATGCACTAAACGGATTTCTTTAATTTGCAAAAATGATCCCAAATGGATCATATTTAAATGTTACCATCATTGATGCTGCTAAACGTGGGGGTTATTATCAAGTTTGATCAAAATGAAGTAAAATATTATCTGCAAAGGAAAAAAATGCAGTCGAATTAATTTGATAGTTTTAAAATGATTTCGTTACTAAACAGTAAAACATCACTTTTGGAATCCGGAAGTACATACATTATAGCGCTCTCTGAAAACTTAACACAATGTTTCCAATATTAGATAATCCTAATTTCGTCATATTTCAAAATTTAACTAGCAATCCACTATTTCTCTTCAAGCTCCAGGCTAAATTTATTAGAATAGGGTATAGGGATGCTAATACAACTTAAGGTTCATCAAACCAACAATTTGGCCATTTAAAATAGTTGACTCGTTAGTTATGTTTCATCGTCAATGGGATGGAGAGAGATTTTTTAAGACGACCGCTTAAATATTCCATGGCAGCGATCACAACTGTATATATACCCATAAATGTTAAGCACAGACTATTAAGGAACAGACTCAACATTTCACTATTATCTTTACTTGGCAAAAAAACTACGCCATCTCTTTTTTTCACCCAATAATTTAAAAGTGAGTGATGTTGAATTATTTTTCCTAAGGTGATGAAAGGGTGCTTATTATTTTTTATCTATGTTTCAAACGATTTAGCATAACACTTGTGCTTTACTTGTAAGTTAATGATTGATATGACTAAGAACTATGGACTTGGACAAATGAGAAAATTAACTGTAGTGACTTATATTACAATTAAAAAATCATACAGTTTTCTTTTAAAGTCATTGCAAGTTGGAAAATAGCAAATCACTCATTATTTTGCCATCTTTATCATTGCAACTTTCATGCATAATAGCACTTTGCAAATTTCAGATTTTGATAATGCAAACTCTCATAATATATTCCACACGTACATCAAATGAATAAGGACCACCCTCGGCCAAGTAAAAAGTCCTGTTTCTTACGAAATTTAATCAAAGCATTTGAAAATTACTCCATAACTTTGTCGATCAATTCTTCGCAAAACAATTCATGCTAGGCATCAATTTCTTACATCCTACAAGCTAGTGAAAAACATTACAAATTAAAAATACAAACCTAGCAGCACTTAATACTACTGGAGGGTTGAGGGTTGGACACGTTTACTCGATCTGATTCTTGCGTATCTTTTCCAGGTGTCTAAACAAGAGAAAGACATTTTAAACAATGACTAGAAATTTAAAATTAATACAGACATCATTCATAATTGTAAAATATTAAATAACTATGCTTTTAAAACGAGTATATATAAAAATAATAATCGGAAATGATGCTATAAACCATAAATCTCTGAAATTAAAGACAGATTTGCAAAAAAAAAAACTTTGGAACGGACCAACACTTATAAACTGGCAATTGCCTTTGGGCATATATAAGTAAAACAATTTATTTACTTTATTTAAAATTGCTTCTGCTAATTCCATGAACGCCCTTTCGATATTTATATTAGCTTTGGCACTTGTCTCCAAAAACCTAATACCATGCTCTCTCGCAATCTAGAAGAAATATATGACCGAGATAAAAGTTTTCAAAACAAACCTTTATTTAAATAGTTTCACATCAATTTAAAACTAACCGCTTCTCCCTTTTCTTTAGAAACGACCCTTTTGCTGTCCATATCACACTTGTTTCCCAAAATCATCTTTTCTACGTCTTCGTTTGCATGCTACAAGACAGTTAAAAATTACAGTATTGAGTAAGGTGAAAAATATGGTCGGAGAATAAATTGTGCACACTGATAATATATGTCAGTATGTAAAATTACTTCATCTATATTCCGTAACCATTTCGCTATGTTTTCAAAAGTCTTTGCATGCGTTATATCATAAACTAACATGATTCCCATGGCTCCTCTGTAGTATGATGTTGTAATTGTATGAAACCTTTCTTGTCCTGCAGTGTCCCTAAAGAGATAAATGATAAAAATTTAGCAACAGTCAGACAGAACAAATACGAATGTGGGAGGAAATAGTGATTATTTTTATTATTACAAGCTTCCTTTAAAATGACGTTAAAACCAGGTGGCATAGCTCACACCTCATTTATTCTCAAATGCATAAAATAATAATGTTGCGCGACTACATTATAACATTATGCATTCAACAAAAATAAATTTTAGCAGCAGCCACCTAGACGATGACGTGCTTATTGTTTAGAGCAGCGATTCTCAACCTTTTTTTCGCCACGGTACACTTTTACTAATTTCAAAATTTGGCGGCACACTAACAACGACACATTTCGGGGCACACAAACGCCAAAGAAAATATATAAGTTGTAACCTAACCCTATGCAAAAACTTGCCTCGGTGGCGCTCGGTAACTGTCAGTAATTTTTGGTTCACTACTGGACCGAGGTGGGTTGGCTTTTTTCGGGTGAGAGAGAAGCCCTGAGTGCACCTTCTTTCGGGTGAGAAGTAAAACCGAGGTCCCGTGTGGTGTACGATGGCATCTGCACGTGGAAGAACCCTCTCTATTATGGAACGGGTAGAGGACCAAAATTTTTAGGTGCAAGAGGTCGCCCACTGTCTTCGGTGGAATGTCCCAACGAACAGTAGAAAGACGATTAATAGCATAGGAGTTGCACCTTTGGTTGGCAACCGGCTGTGGGAAAACACTGCCCAATATATCGCCCTTGTGTCCAGTCAGAGGGACAAAATGGGTACCCGACCTCGCGGCACAGTGGTTGAGAATCGCTGGTTTAGAGTGATGTCATCTTAATTCTCAATTTCTCTTCGGTGGAAGCAATTTGATAAATTCTAACGATCCCAAGAGTTAATAAGTCAACAGTTTTCCTAACACAAACGCAATCATATCACACGACATCAGTTAATTATACTAACCATATTTGAAGTTTTATTTTCTTTCCTTGAAGTTCTATTGTCTTGATTTTAAAATCAATTCCTGAAAAATAAAATTAAAATTAATCAGTGGTAACAAATCTGAAAAAGCACTCTGCGTGATCTACTGTCCTATTTCATTTAACCGAGAGTAAAAGATAATTTACACGCATGACACAGTACAAAACGTGATAAGAATGTCTAGACTCTGCCTGGTAGGTAAAAAACTTTTTCTGGCCATGTCGAAGTAGTAATAGCGATAAGACCATTTTTAAAAAGTCAATTGAAACCGAGGCCCCTTCTGTTCATTATACAACCACTTCTGAAGACCTATTTACAAAGGTACAAGAGACCAAAGAAATTTTAAACGGGGAATCCGAAGGAATGTTGAACACTAAATGCTTTTACTATTTCCCCGAAGAACATTTTAAGGTGGCCTTCTTAGGAGGGTTTTAAACACTAGCAATCTCAAAATATGTGCCTCAAATACCAGTTAAAGCGACTTTAAATCATTTTATGGCTGAAGGAACCAATTTTGATGGCTACCTCAAAAATATGTTCACCTATCAAAAAAGTTCAAGGTTTCCCAAGACTATTTTCTCGACAATTTCAACTGTCTGACACTCCTGACATGTTTGTCGACTGATAGTCTGTCATGACTCTACTGGGGTCGTAGATTATTATCCATTACGGATTAATCCTGCATTTTATCTAGACAAAGGTTCTCGGATGCAGTGTGCCAGTATACAGGCAGCTATAATCCAAATAGGGAATTTTAAGCTGAGAATCGAAAAAAATACACAACTTCGTACGAAGAATGTGATATTGAGTCATGGTCTTATTCCAACATCAGCATCTGAGTGAAGCCCAAAAATAAAAATTAGTTTGTGGTTCAGAGGCAACTTATGACGCAAACTACATAACATTTTTCCCCTTAGAGAAAAGTGATATAAGTGGCGTCAATCAACATGCATTGTGTCAGAATTGTTGTTTTAACAAGATCGAAGCCAAAAAGATAGCAAACGCCTTCCTTGTTGAGTGAGGTATCTACCCACCCACCCCAGAGGGCCTAGGAACACGCAAATCGCAGTATTTTCTGGCTAATAAAAGCCAACGTCCTCTATCAAGAATGAATGCATACATTCACAAACTCTCAAATCGAGTAATATGCCGTTGAGTTATCAATGCTGCAGTAGGTGGGTTATTTTTTACTCTGCCATTTATGTAATGAGACATCAAATGCTACGATATGTTTATGATAACTCAAGGCCGTCCGTGGACACTCAAACTACCTTGTGACGAAGAAAACTGGTTGAAATTTATATATATCTATGACGCAACAAATAATTGTCGTAAATCACAGCCAATTCCTTAAATTCCACCATCACGTCATTGAGTAAAGTTGGCAAAATGACTGGTGATTTGTATTACTATTAACTCGGTGTTGCACATCAGCCGTTCAAAAAGGGGTCCAATGTCCACTGTATTAGATAAAGAGGTGACTGAAAGGATCGTGGCAATCACCATTTTACTTCTTTGTACCTTCCCGAACTCAGGCGCCCGACCCTGCTGTAGCAAGACCAGGTGGGTAGCGGGTCTACTAAGATGATACAACAACCACGGTTTCAAAAGATCGGTATTTTTAGGTATACCCTCATTCAGCCTAAGAGGGTGTTAAGCCCAACATGAGAAAGCTAAGAATTGACAAACAGTAAACTAGACATTGTTCACCCTTGACCATCAATGGCACAAACTTTTATTCCTCCATATTTCTGGTATGAAATAGACCGAAACCAATATGTGTTATTTAATCACAATGGCTTGTTTGTTGGTGTTTTACGGCCCTTCAACTACAAGGGCCAGACACTACACTAATGCGACGATTTTTGGGTATTAGCAATACCAAGTTTTTCCAAGCGATCACCCATGTCAGTACTAACTGGGGTTGCGTTGCTTAATTTCAGTGATCGGACGAGAACTGGCGTGTCCAACGCAATTCGCCGCTCACCAATCACAATGGCCTGTGACTATCAGTACTACTCTCGTACCCCGAATACAAATATCAGGTACTACACAAATGAAGAACATGACGATGACTTATTAAATACGAGTATTGCAATGTGAACACGTGATGCAGTGTAATTGGACAATAAGCAATCTATTTTACAGACCACATTTAGAAATCGTATTGTCATTCTTACCTCTTGCACATAGCGATTAATTAAGACCCTATTGCACTCGGGTAAACATTCGGCCTGCTGCGTTGTAAACTATTTCAGCACATAATTTAACTTCTACAGCAGATAACAAAAATGTGGGACAACACTACTACTACACACGCCTTATTCTTCGTAGAAAACCGTGAGCAATCCTACTTCGTTTAGCCTTACAAAAGTTATTTCATCACAATGAGATAGATACACAGCTATGCAACTACCAGGGTGTGGTATCAAAACTCCTTGAAGCCATAGAATCGGATCCATATCATCATTCCCACTGTCAAAGCATCAACTAACGAAACCACATCCAAGTTACCGACATACCCTAACGAAAAAAGTACGAAAAAAATAAATATATTATAAATCATCATATTCATCACCACTCGCCACCAGACACCGTAATTCCATTGTGCAATGTTTAATATACAATATCTACCGTGTGCGGACTGGGGGAGGGAAGATGTCAATACTCTGCTCTCATGTTAAAGACACCTTAAAATTAAATTCAATACTTTACGATATGCTTGATCTGGGTACCACCCTGAAGTTGCTTATTCAATATCCACACTTCTTCGAGTCATTAGACCATTCACGTGATATCAACCAAAACAAAATATCAGCCAAATAAACTACCTTTCATACTAAACTTTCCCATTTCTCATCAATATTTTATGAGTGAAAGTCGTGGGCATTAGTCATACTTCATTGAAAGAGATTTCTGCAAATATGCGAGTAAAACCGATACTCGGTGTTTTATTGTGCTGGCCCATTCTTGTCATTTTGCAGTTAAAGGCATACTCTTGAAATTTACATCCCGTTTCCTAAATTTCATTGATTTGAAAAAAAAAAACGTTGGTAGGAGCAATAATGGAAATAATTTGTCGGTAATTCACGCAGCTATAAAACCACATGAAAGGTACCATTTCCTATTAAAACCAATTTCCTGTAGAGTAGGATAAACACAAGTTCTAGATCCGCTATATTGAGTCAGAAAGGTGGGTACCAACAACGTGTGCAACAAGAAATATACAGTAGGTGGTTGATTTTTGCTTGATTGCTGTCATTGGCTGCTACCCTGACTAATGAAAGACATATTGGTGGCCTAAGAAATATTGGAGGGATATCAAATGCCTATACAACTCCAGAAACTGCAAGGGGGAAGAGTTCACTTCCTCTGGATGCACTCAACTTTCATTTCTACGGTTGATTGACGATCCTGCAGTCTTCAAATTTTCAATATTTACTACTTTCGCGCCCATATTTGTGGTCAATTAAAATAAATTCCCCATTATATCTAACTTCATACAATTGATGGACTTTATCAAATTCATACACCATCAACTTGATGGATATAGTAAATCACTTCTCACTGTGATGCATCTAAAATCTGATGCATCACGTGGTAAACATTTCAATTACCAAAAGATAACACGCCTTCCTGTTGTGAAGTAAAATCAATAGTCCACAACAAACAACGGATTAATTTCTTAAAAACTATGCGGAAAGGAGGACGGGAGACTTCCTATACCGCGGGATCTAAAGACCAAGATGAATAGTTAACTAAATATTTGGATTCGCAAAACATGTTTTAGTCCTTCCAAATTTCTGAACACATCATAGAAATTTCGGATTCGTTTCGCAAGCATTTTCAATCGGTATTTGGAAATTAGGCTACAGAAACAAGCGATCAGTTCATCAATTTCAATTATCAATGACTGGCGTTGTTCGGGAAAGAATTTAGACCCAATTCATCAAAAATTTTATTTTGGATTACCGCTTGTCAAGGAGAAACAAACGCACGTAAGAGATGAAGGAACTACTAAGAGATCGGCAAACTTGCTCAACTATCAAAATGTATAATTTCCTTTCACTTCTTGGATTCTGTCCAGATTACAGAACTCTTAATACACACACACACATGGAAATAGAAATATAAGCGTAGTCAATTCAGAATTTAAACTAGTCGACCAGACATGTGATCATTAACAATTTTACCATGAGTATTCCAAATATAGGCAGGGTGGCCTTTGATATACAGTACTGTAATAGGTTGGCTAATCTTCAATGCACATCGATAACATGTATTTCCTCTCCTCCCTTCCACCCCAAGAAACGTTATGATCCTTGACGTTTGATCTACATCAACAACTCCCAGGGCAGTTGAGGCCCTATATGGAAGATAACGAGACGACGAATGTACTACTGTACTACCGTATTGCTAACACTAGAAAACTGCATGTCAATTTCAACATTGCTATTATACAGTTTTCTTTTCTTTCTAATACAGGGAGCGGCTTATTGCGTTGGACACGCCAGTTCTCGTCAGATCACTAAAGTTACGCAACGCAACCCCAGCTAGTACTGACATGGGTGGCCGCTTGGGAAAGCTGGGTACCGCTAATACCCAAAAATCGTCGCATTAGTGTAGTGTCTGTGCAGTCTCTCCATCAGAACTACACAGTGGACGGGGCTCTAGTGACCTTGTAGTTGAAGGGCCCTAAAACACAACAACAAATTCTAATACAGAATGTGATTCTTCTGATGACGTCCCACGATACACAAAGCGACTCTATTTAGCATGTCCGATCTTATAAACAGTAGGTGCTGCCGAAGACGTGATTCTTGCTCACATGGCACACTGCGTGGCGCAATCAAGAAAATGAACTGGACAATTCTTCAAGACAACAGCCCTTGACCTCAATCCTATAATCTAACATTACTATGCCTACAATGACCACAGAGTTAGTGAAGAATAAAGAACTCTTCATAATTTACATCAGGATATGCGTCACCACACTGAAAAGGAAGAGATGAGGGAGAAAAAAACCTGATAAAGTATACAACACTGAAGGCGATATCTTGTAAAAAGTCAAATATTACATTTCTTCATTAGTAGCACAGCTTGAACTATCAACATCATGGTTAAAGGGTGTAATGATATGAACAAGTTCTAGTATCTCTAGTAAGTTTATGAAGGCCAGTAAAGCATATGCAGCATTATTTATAATTATGATTCCATGGCTTATAACTCAGATTCACTACCAATGCCGAAAACCAATGCCTTACCCAGTGAAGACCAACTTTCTTCAACTTTGTAGCAACAGCATTAAGTTTTATATCAGCTAGCATAATAAAAGTATAACTGGTTGTGGTTTTTAAGAGTTTCACGGGCCAGAAATGATTTCTAGAGAGTTTACTAGGCTGTCTTCAAGTTATAATGATGCTACTAAGTAATAATAAAGAAAAAAAGTAGTGATATTGGTCCAATACGTAAACCTGGAAAAAAACACAAAGCAATAGTATACACGAGGTGGGACTTGTATTGTTTGCCAAAGGAAACTACAGCTGATGACTATCGTTTTATATTTTTCACCACCAGTTATTCTGCATAATTACTGTATTACAATTAAATAACATATTTTGTAATAATAGAGTATTTCTTTCAATTATTATAACTACAATGTTATTCAAATGCACCTCAATAATTTAAACGAAAGTGACTCCCGCCTCAAATAACCTGATTAACAACAATGACTTAAAGATGTATATCACGTATTCCCACTCTTAATTAAAGATATAGCTGTTTCCGAAAGAGTTGTTACCTGTAGAATATTCAAGCGAATAAGGTTTAATTATTACGGAAAATGACAATGCTTCAGAGTCTTGACTAATATAAGAGAGTTAAGGTGTTTACACTTTCATATCGTTCTTTCAATAAAACTTGTGTTACTTGTATGAACAAAATTTCATTACTATTTAATATTTTTTAATAGTACTCACCTATTGTAGATATAAACGTCGTATTGAAAGCATCATCAGAAAATCTGAAGAGAATACACGTTTTTCCTACGCCAGAATCACCGATTAAAAGTAATTTAAATAGTAAATCGTACGTCTTTTTCGCCATTTTTACAGGATCCTAAAAATGGTCGTCTATTATTGGAAGAACAGTCCCGCAGGAAGTGACGACTTTCGACTTTAGCGTTTTGCTTTCAAGATGCCAAACAATATTTTTTTAAGATTTCCTCTAACAAATACTGATTAAGGTGTAATTGACGACGACAGACGCTATAGTTCAATGCCGAAAACCAATGTTAGTATAGAAACGCCCATGCAGTGTCGTAATAATGGTGGCGTGTGTGTCTAATTCCACTCGTATCAGACTTTAATAAGCACGTATAGCAGCATACGCTACTGTCAAACCCCATTAACTGTTAGAACTTAGGTCAAATATGAGTAACCAATAACGCTGTCACTATTTATGCACATGAAAATTCGAATGCGTCTATAACATAAACATTTTCCTCCTTAAATTTAATAAGTAATTAAAAAATTCTTCAAAGGCAGCTACCACCCCGTTTCGAACCTAATACCACTCGATACAGAACAATCTATTCTGGAAAATTGCAAAGACTTCGTGGTGGAGCCTTCAAGAATATGGACATGCATTACGTAGGTTATTTGCGAGAGCGTCACGAGTCTATGTACTACTTTGAACACCTCGAAGCTGACGAGTGTATAATTGGTTTTGATATGTGGTTTGTCACAATATTTAGTAGTTGAGACTAAAATATTTTTTAAAACAGGACGTAATATCTCTCACTGTTATCCTTTTGAAGTGACATGTCAAGTAGATTTGGTATGGGATATATTTTTGGTGCTATTAGCTTGAGTTAAAGTGTTATGCTGCTCATTTATTTACTTTATTAATATGTAGGGTCATCATAACTTGTCATTTACTATGTTCACTTTGTTGTATGGATTATGGAAATATTTATTTCAAAAAGACGAATATTTCATCCTAATTTTGGGACTGGATAATGCCGGAAAAACTGTAAGAATTATACCGTACATGACAATCAATATTCATCTTTTTAACACGTATGAATTTTTAAGACTTATTTAGAGCAAGCCAAAACTAAGTTTAATAGAAATTACAAGGGTCTTACGCCTAATAAAATCACGACTACTGTTGGGTTGAATAGTAAGATCTGTTATTGTTTTAAGAAAATTATCTCATGATTGATTGCTCATTTTAATTACATTTTCCTGATACTTTTAAGTTGGAAAAATAGATATTAGTGGAGTTCGATTAAATTTCTGGGATCTTGGCGGCCAGGAAGATTTGCAGTCTTTGTGGGATAAGGTACACGATTTGAAATTTGTACAGAATTTATCGCAAATTTAAGGAAGTGTATTGAAAAGGCTGAAAAGTACATTAACATCCAATTAGGATGTTAGACATACTAAATATAGCATATACTGTACCATATGTGATGCACTTGGGGGTGCATCGAGAAATCACAATTCAACAAGACTGACTTCTTTAAAATGCTAAAACAGTATTCGGATTAAGATGTGCTTTCATTTAATATTTCAGTATTACGCCGAGTCACATGGCGTTATTTATATAATTGATTCATCCGACAGGGAAAGATTAGAAAATTCAAAGGAAGCATTTGGTAGGGTAAATAATGCTTTTTTTAAAATATATTTTGTTAAGTGAATCATCTTTTATGAGATTTCCTTGTTTCAGATAAAATGATAGCGAATGAATCTTTGGAAGGTGTGCCACTCTTAGTATTGGGCAACAAGCAAGACATCGATGAATGCTTATCCATTAGTGAAATTAAATCAGTTTTCAATGATTCTGCTCATCGTATTGGCAGACGAGACTGTCTTGTGTTACCAGTCTCTGCTTTGAAAGGGTTCGCAGTTATTACATGTTTTTCTTGGACATTTCTGTCGCATATCATTTTTAACAGGTTTTTAATTATTGCTTAAATTCTTGTATTGTTAGAGATGGAGTCGATGAAGGAATTCAATGGATGGTGCAGTGTGTGAAACGAAATGCTTTCCAACGTCCTCCCCTTACTGGGGAAGACAGATAACTTTTTAAAATTCTTACACATTTATTATCGCGAAGTATATATTTATATATTGGAACAAACTCTTCAAGGATCAAATGAAATGCTCCCGTTATCACCTTCATAGCACTTAATCTCATGCTATGTCGCCTGTTTTATAAGTCTGAATTTCATGCTTCATGTACATAATTATGTATCAACTGTGGAATGCTGCGAAGGACGACATCTACAATGAAAATTTTTTCCAAAAAAACTTTTGCATCAAAGCCTCATTGTTTTATGCTACGGTAGAACTTCGATATAAACGAGTTCGATATACCGAAGCTGAAGCGCCGGTCCGGCCAGACGTAAATTTTGGCTAATTGTAATTTCCAGATTTGGATATATCGAAGTATTTTTCACTGTCCCCCGATTCTACTGTAGATAAATTATCGTATAAGGATCAAGGATTGTGTCATCTTATGACAGAAAAGTCATGCACTTTAATTTGAATGGAATCGGCCCATAGCTTTCCTTCTTGGGAAAGACCTCATCCTCATAACTAATTACCTTTCATTGCGGGTGAATTCTTGTTACTTCGTAATACGATGTTGACTTAAGTTGTGAACGGTGGCTGGGTATTAACCAGTTTTGTTACGGTTGTCAGGGTTCAAAAACAGCGTGAAACTGTTAATAGCCCTTAAAGTCTCCTACTCCAGTTCGTGGGTACCCACGTAATCCTTACAGGTAGAAACAGACACGAATCAAAAGTGATTAGCATAATTGGAGGCTACGGGTTAATGAAGACTGAGCCAAATATGATAGTCATTCTATAGTTTATAATCTTCATTCATTATCGACAATGAACAATTTTAAAACGTGATATGCAAGCGAAACTTATGAGAAGAAATCCCCATTAAATTTCCTTATTCAAACAGAATGAGAACCACTAAAATCTTAATGAATAATCCAGTTTTTTTTTTCCTGAAACGAATAACAATTTGCAAGCAAAACTACAATTCTGTGGTAAGTTCACGTGGTTGGCGATAATGTACTGTCACTAGGTACAATCGTCTTAAACAATGCATGAAAGAAACTGCAATATTGGTGCATCTTCTGAAGCATATCAATGTAAGGATACTACAACTACTGTTACTAACCGCAATAAATGAGCATGACAGACATATTGGGAGACATTTTCAAGCATCACAATCCCACTTCAAAGAATTTATCGGAATAGTCATTTAAATATGTAATCTCATCACTTATGAAAGAAATACAGGGCATTTATGTGCGCCCAAGCCGATGTTAAGACTATTACATATTGATGTCGATAGGTAATTCTTAAAATGACAAAGTTTAGATGTCGTGAAAACAAATTTCTGAATTTACATATTTGACTACAACAAAGTTTAAAAAAAGGAAATGGCAAATAGTACATCAACGTTTTCATTAGTAGGATCTCTGAAAGATGCAAAATTTAATCCATTGTGTTTAAAACTCAAAGTAGTCGTTTAATTACTAATTGTCCTATAAACAAGTCTCGATTGTGATAGTTTTCCAAATCATTTAAAACCAATATCTAAAAGTCACAACGTATGAAGAGTCTGCAACCTTGAACATTATGGAAGACAGGTGAAATTTTACATTACATAATCACAAATTATAATACCAGTCAAACCTGCATCACTTATAGCACCAAAACAAGTTCATGACATTTTTCTTTACCAACGTATTCAAGGGTCTAATTTGTGCAGAACGGATGCTCAGTCAAATATTGATTGAAATGTGGTGAACGAGACAAGCGCAAACTAATATATAAAGCTGCCAGTTTTAAATTTGAACTGTTTCGGACTGCATATGGTAAATGCTAAAGTACTCAAAACTCGGAAAAATTCGAAAAACGTACGAAATATCAACAATGAAAGGCAGCTGAAAACGTTTAAAGATATACACTTAAGACCTGCCTTAAATGTAAATGTTGGTAAACCGTACAATTACCTTAATAATGCTAGCACGATGGAAATAAAACTTCAGGCATCTCTTTCTCTCAAGAACCACATTTCAAAAACTGACAAAACTGATATTAGCGCCTACATAATTATCATTCAAGGACCCAAGAAAAACAGTTGAGAAAGTGAAATATTAATGAGTATGTAATCATCAGCACGACAATAATCAAGCATTTCTCGGTAATAAACCAAAGCACATTGCACGGTGACAATGTATTACATTACTGGTCCCATGCAATCTAAATTAACACTTAACATCCCTAAAATTATGCAAGTGCAAAAAATTACAATTATCATCAGCTGGGCCAAGTGTTGAAAAGTGATGAATATCAGCTTTACGAGATTAAAAATTGTTTCAGTAACTAGTAAAGTATTATATTATCACCAAATGTACACTGCATGTCGCAGCCTCAACCAAACTGCCACTTAAATGTTCCTACGCATTTTGTTTTCCAACAACCCATTAACTTTGATGCCCCCTCTGTATAAATACTTTATACATAAGAAAATGACACACCAGACACCTTCAGCAAACTTGAGCACACATACACACTTTTAACAAAAAATAACAATTATAAAAAAATTTATGATATGAGCCAAAATACTGAATTTTATATTAGTCTTTCAAGTGCCAGAGGTCTAAGATGTTCATTGTCTATCTCTGTTGAACCTAGATAACAACTACAATTTTACAATTATCACTTCAAATGCCCAACATTTAACCATAATGTGCACAACAGAAAATCTCGGCAAAATTCCTTGTACATTCCTCTGCAACTCGACAAAACAAGAAAAATTAAATTGCGACTTAATTTTGGAACTAGCATACAATCTTTCCGACCTATTTTTCAATTTAAAAGTCAGAAAATGTGCAATGAAAGGTTAATTTCATATCATCACTGTAATCAAGAGAACTAGAGTAAAAAATGTCTAGTTCAAAAGAAATTTAATCAAGTTTTTGTGCAAACAAATTCACTTATATCAAATCAAAAAATGTCCTTTTGCAAATACAGGAATATCACCTGCGTATCCTAATAGAAATTGCTGAAAAATATTAATAGCATATCATACAAAATCAATGTCTTCATTCTTAACTTATAATTTCGTCTAGAATCGCACGAAGAAAAAAATTATACTAGAATAATCAAAAACATTTTACGATTGAGCGTTTCTGTTAGCTTCAATTTATACAACAGTGATTTAGGAAATAATGATGAACATGTGGGACGAAGTCCTATAGTGTTAAACAGAAGAGCTACAGCTTATAACTGATCACTAGTAACTATATGGAGACACAATGACTGAACTAGAGATAAAAGTAGAAAATACTGGCAGAATATGGAAAGCTGAAGAGGAGAGAAAGAGAACGAAATTCATTAACATAACCATATACCCATGCATGGGCACACAAACACATGTACAAGGAAGCAGAAAATTATGAGTTGCCAAACAGCAGATTACAAATGTATACTGAATTACTGTGGGGGGATTCTTCCAGAGTCCTCTCCAAGCAATGTGGACTCCAAAAATCCTCCTGACAATGTTTCCTATGGCACTTTATCATTTTTACTGAGCAACTTGACATAACTCCACTGAACTGGTTTGTGTGCTTCAAGATGGTCTAAGGCATCCCCAATTGTGAACCACTTGCGTTTACGACCTTATAGAAAGACACAGGTGTTTTATGAGATCATTATGCAGTAATTACAAACCAAGACAAGGCCAAAGAGTATTTTTAAATGTTTCATAGTTCTCAAAATAATCACCAATCCAGAAAAAAAAGGACAACACCGACTGAATAATCGTTGAATAAGTTATTAAATAAGTCTTAGCTCCATACGGATCTAAGACCTAGAATTGTATGGAAACATTTAAAGAACTCTGCAGGCCTTTTATGCCATACATGCCTATACTTTTAGAATCTTCCCATTCATCAAGCTCTTCAGTTACAACTAAGACAAATACAGCCGTCCTATGCTTCCTTTCAGAATTCTGCTGAAAACAGAAAAATATGTCGTTGTGACAACAAAAGTTAGTCAACCTAGCATAATCAACACAGAAGGCAGTTAAGATGGTCACTGGCTTTCCATCTCTTATTAAAAGCAATTATACATACTTCAAAGATTCCTAAACACCGTCCTAGTTTCCCTCTTACTCCAGCTTCCTCCATTACCTCACGAATGGCAGCAACACTTGGTTCTTCATTTGGCTCTAACCCGCCTCCAGGAACAATCCAACGATCGGGGGCTCGACTGCTGGACACCAACAAAACCTAAAGCAGAAAAAAAAAAAAATAAAAAAATAACTCTCTGATTTTAGAGCATATTCTAAACACTGACAACCTCTATAACAATGTAAACATCGACCATGATGCAAATTCATCCTACTACCAGTTCTTCTATAACTTTAGAAGAACATCGTAAAATTCTGCAGAAATGCAAAAATTCTCCATACGAATTTCAGGGGTGGGGACATAGCATCTCATCGGCAGCCAGCTATGTAAAACATTGTCCAAGAGATCCTGTCGGTTCATATTTACTTTAATGCCTCCAATGTTTCCACTTGATGTCCCTTCCCATTCAACTCCTGGAAAAAATGAGCTTGTGCGTATGTGGGGTGTGGATTCTCGTCTGAACGTAATCCAAACATCAAGTGACACCCTTTAATCAAAAAGTGCATATATTTAAGACTCGCTTCTTTAGCCCACGACAGGATCGAATCTACAACCAAAAGTTCACGAGGGAACCAGGCTATTGTGAAACCTGCCATACCCATAGTGAAAACAAAGCCAACTTTAATAAAAACAGAGTCAAAAGACATGCCAGCTGCGGACCAGAAGACGAATACTGAACCCGTCAGCAGTACAGATTAATTTCCTTTACGCGCGTTATGAATTACTCGATTGGTCATTGTGCTAATCTCCGTGCGATGTTAAATTTGTTGGTCACAAGTTCAATATATTCAGGGAATAAATACTACCGGTGTCTTAGGATTTTTCAACGACATCCATTTTAAAATTTCAGGTATGAGGCAAAATAAATCAGGGGATGCGACAAGACAAGATTTGTTTAAAGATTTTTTAGTCCGCTCCTATTGATTCTCTTTAGTTACAATAAGTTGTTGGAAGATTACGTTTTCAACGTTGTTTATGCTACGCAAGTTTTATGTGCATAGCGAAAAACGTCAAGCAATATCGATAAATTGGTCCAATTATCAAGTCAGAAGGAGACACTTTCAATATTTCACTCTACAAGTACGTTCCTCATATGTTTGTAAGCAAGACTTATTTTGATTGTGGAGCTTGTTAATGGCAGCAGAATGCATCAATTTAACAGTCAGAAAATGAAGGGACACAAAGTGTTGTCAAAGCTTACACCATGCAGGGCTAACATCCAGATTTTTATTAACAATCCTGGCTTGTGTAAAACAGTAAGATAGGACCGCAGAGTAGAAGGGAGAGAGAGGAGTACATTAGAAATAAAAACGAAAAGTTGGACATGTATTTCTACCAAAATATTCGTCTTCTGTACAACAGAGACGAGAGAGCAGCAGGGCGCTGATATGAGCAAACAACGGCGAAGAAACTAACATCTGCTAAAGACGACGATGATGGATGTCAACTATTCAACAGACCAGGGAATAAGGCCACCTATACAGGACTTACCTGGAGAGATACATGAGCAGATAAGTAATTAGAAAGAGGAGAGCGGGGCAGACCACTGTTAACCGTTTGCCGGAAAGAGAAAACCGAAAAACAAACCATTGCCAACAAAATGTTGCTAGTTGAAGCAAAAAAAAACTAATTTGCTCTAGTAAATTCTGGTCTCTATATAATCCTCCCTAAGAAGAGCTGTAATTATACCTCAAACAAAATGACAAGCTCACTCAGATATTCGTCGAAAATGAAGTTGTTATTTTGAAAAACACTTCAGACAATGAATAATCAAAACAAACATTAAGCAGCAATTTAGATTGCGGCTTACATTTTCAGTAACTGGATTTTCAATGGCAAATGGGTGATGATATGCGGATAACGACCTTTGCTACATAAGATGGGTTCTTAGTACTTTTCAATGCCAAATAATGACGTATTTTTCTGATTATGAAAATAAAATTTATAAATTGCCCTGATACCCTTCAACAACAAAACATGATGCAAGAGCTATGCTACATATTTACCACTTACTTATTTGCCACTATACTTTTTATCTCAACCTACTACCAACAACCTATCATAAAAATTTAGGAAGCAATAAATTTGGAAATATCACAATATCAAAATTTGGAAAAAGATAATATCACAAGGATCGGCGACTCTGATGTCAATGCGCTCAGTGGAAATTTTTACTATCCAAGTACTGCACACGTTGCTCAAACAATGCAGCTTCGGATAACATTCAGGATATTATCAAGGCTTTGTAAATACGATCCGTACATCATATGAAAAAGTCAACTATTAACTCTCCCCGCCTAAGGCAGGGTCGGGTACCCATCTTTGTCCCTCAGGATGGTCACATGGGCAATCTGTTGGGCGGTAATTTTACGCAGCCGGCTACCGACCAAAATTGCAACCTCTATGCTTATTTATCGTTGAAGCACTCCACCAGCTATGAGGACAAGCTCCTATATACCTGGGAATTTTTGCCTGATCTACCCATTGCATAGTAGATAGGGTTCTTTTACGTGCAAAGGGCATCGTACACCACACGGAGTCATGGTTTTGCCTCCCATCCGGACCTCCTCTCGCCCGAAAAAAACCAGCCCACCTCCATCCAGCATTGAACCTGGAACCACTGATGCACTAGTCGAGCACACTACGCTACGAGACGGATCAGGTAAGATGAGTATATCGTGCCGAGTTAAAAATGTCAAAATTCAATCAATAGAGGCAAGCTATTATTGGAAGATTGTATCATTGTAAAAGTAATCTCATTGTAATGTAAAATGTGTACGCCATCAGTGTTAGCCTGCGGTTGAATGACTGCCATAAACTGGTACAACCTAGAAGAAACGATGCTTACTTTCATCACATTATACCCCTAACAGGGCCGGCGTTAGGGCAAGGCAAACGAGGCAACCGCTTTGGGCCCCGTGCTTTCACAACTCTCGTGCAAAATCTTTTCAACCTTTAAAAATATATTTTTGAATTGTAACAAGAAAATAAAACGCGTATTTTTATACAATATTAATGAAGACGCTATTTTAATAAAATTAAATAAGAACATTTATAAATCAATTTATACGTAATTTTTACAAACATTTTTCTGCCGGTCCCGAACCCCTAATCCCGTCTAAGACAAGGATCGAGTGTGGGAGTTTTGAATCTCTATTCACTTTCATCTTTCACCAGATTTCCCAGGGAGCGGCAAGTTGCGTTGGACACATCAGTTCTCGTCTGATCACTGAAGTTAAGCAACGCAAGCCCAGTTAGTACTGACATGGGTGGTCGCTCGGGAAAGCTGGGTACTGCTAATACCCAATAATCGTCGCATTAGTGTAGTGTCTGTGCAGTATATGCATTAGAACTATGCAGTGGACGGGTCTCTAATGACCTTGTAGTTGACGGGACCTTAAACACCAACAAACAACAACCAGATTTCCGTCCACTACACAGCGCCATGTTTGCTTTAAGGAAGTGCTTCTCAAACTTATTGGAGGCGCGACCCACTTCCGCCGCGTTCCGCGGTTTTGAGACGTGCCGCGACCCTACAAACTTAAAATCTATCACAAAGACTTGCTACTTGCCATTGCTTCGCGACCCACAGTTTGGGAAACGTTGCTTTAAGGCCACACCACAACTCCGTCTGCTCTCTCTAACCTGCAAGGGTTAACCTGACGGATCTAACCTGTCCCGCGGGCAGCCTCCTAAGGGTTCATCCTGTTATGGCTGCCTGGCTTGCTCCCCAACCCACGAAACTAATCCAGTAATCTAGTAATCCTCCGTTTTTCTCATAACACCTTTCCACAATATCTCCCACTTCTTTATTTATAACTATTTAATGTATAAACTAATAAATTTTTCACCCTGAACTACTGCACTAAACGACAGTCTATCCTGAACATAATAAAGCTTATAATGACTTCAGACGTTTCAATTGCTCATCCATAATCAAGAATTATTATAATAATAACACTACTTTAATCCCAGGTCTACATGACCATAGTAAAGACAAGCCTGCCGACCACACCAAGACGTTATTACTCCAGTTAACTGCCCATTTCTATAAATGATAGAAATTCTTAGTAATGCAGGTATAATCTCTTACCATTAAATATTCAAATCTTAAAAGCTTTAACGTCACAGAACATCGTGCATATGCTTTCCCAAATATAAGTCATAATAATGGTATCATACAAAACTCCATGCCGTACGACGGGTCACGCAAAAAAAATGTTTTACCACATTATGACGTTATCAATTTACTCACTGTACAGTGGACATTTAATTCGCATTTAACTTAATCCAATTGCCTATTCCAGGATAGTGCACTTGAACTAAAGGTAAAAGAAGAACAAAATGTAAATTTGATACTAAAATGGGAGACGTCTATGAGGCTAACTTCTGTACACTAACTTTTAACCTTTCAATCTACTGTATAGTTTGATGCAAACCGAAATCTCAAGCAACGGAATTAGCACTTCACTTGACAAAACTTTATACGTGAAAGTATAGGCGGCATAAATAAGACAGTTACGGGTTGTGTTGAAGATGCCTGGACGTTCAATTCAAATTCCAAATACTTATTCATTATCATCATAACTCCTATCATCATCATCATCACCATACCCTTATCCCCGCCTGTGGCAGGGTCGGGTCTGCGGGTCCACTGAACATGCTCGGACTGGAGTCACCCCAGCCAGGAGTCTGAAACCCGCAGGAAATATTGGCTAAGTTGTCAGTGGGGTATGCCGGCCTCCCCACATCATCATAACTCTTATCCTGCTCATAAATGAATCGGGTCTGCCAGTTATAGTTCCTTCCACTGTCATCCATAAGAGCCCTCCATATCACCTGGTCCGACGTTTCCTTTAACCTACCTCACAACCTCGACCGTCATCCAAGATCGGGATACAGTAATGGATCTGACAACTCCTCAACGCCCGTCTCAATACATGTTCAAATCATCTGAAATACTAAGTGATTCTGACAGGAAAATGATATAGTACTGGCATCACGGTTTGTTAAAGATGGCTCGAAATCTCATCAAGTAGTAAGAAGCAATACACCATCTAAAGTAAGAGGGTCATTAGAGTGATCAGAAGAGAAGAGTCACGTTGAGCCGAGCTTCAAACTTGACAGATAAGAAATGTTAGTGACCTAGAGACAAGCGTCATGAAAGACACGAATAACCAGAATTCAGAAGGGAGGTTACAGCAGCCAGTTGAATGCATACGAAGTGGAAGTAGGGCAAGTCTAGAAAACGATAACAAACGAAAATAATGTACCATAGAAGGCAAAAGTAATGAAAGATCCCCATATGTCACATCAAATCACATTTTCGATATCGAAACTATAGGACAAGGTCAGCGTGGAGGTTTTTCCGGCGGCATGGACACATGAGAATTTGGGACGAGCGATTTGAACAATTTAACTTCAAGGGTAGAAAGGAACCTTGGTGATGAATAATGTGACAGCTGGATACGGCAAGGGACATAGTGTCGTCAGTCAAAAGACTTGAATGACTGTGACAATGTGTGCATACAAACCTTGATGTACAATTTGAAATATATTTTTCATAAATTGAGAACGCATACAAGCATAGACTCAGTCTTTTGAATAATACAATGATAATTTTAACAGCTAGCTATCCTTAGACATTGGTACAAACTTCTTAATGTAATCAATTAAAAGTAAATTGTTGAGATTTAATCCCTTATAGTTTCTTTTTTTTTTTGATAAAATAATTATAATTATCAGTGTAATTCCTCTCTTAAACCTACATATACATGTAATTATTTATCAAAACTAGTGCGAAGAAAAATGACTGAAAATGTGGGCCATTTAGCATACAAATGACCTTTCATGACAAAAATGGTTGAATTTATCAGCATGTCTCTTTGCGAGCCGCGTAGGTCAATGAGAATATGGTAAACACATCAAGCTACCAACACTAAGCAATGGATAAGGAAAAATTAAAGGTCATTTGGGTAGAGTCTAGAGATTAATTTACCTGCACTGATTATTACAAGTTTCTAGTTCAATGACGGCTAAATGTATTTGAGGCAGTGAGTAGACAAGACTTCGATGAGCTTAACTTACGCTGCAAAACTGTCGGTGCCAGTCTATCGTAAACAAATCACAACTTGAATTTTGTCGCATACCAGTTTATATACTTCAGCTAAAAAAATTAAAGACTCAAGTATTGTTATAATCCAAGTAAACGCCGCTGCTATCTAGAAGCGATTTCGAAATTAAAATTTTCTTAATGATAGTATGTTGTTTTATCACAATTATGGAATGGACAACGAAATTGAAAAATGGTTAATCAAAATCACCAATTACTATGAAAAGAATGTTTTGGGGTAAATTATTGATCCTTCGTATTAACTGAACTCCTATTTAAATAATAATAATTTCTACGTTACTGCAGTTGCCAAATAGACTCGACTATCCCAACATTTATTTAGGCGTAAGAGAAATAAACGTATGCAGCCAGGCGAGCTCGAATTTGAGTTCTGGCAAATATATGAAAATGTGGGTAGTGGAACGAAAGGGTACGATCGGGATTGGAAAACTGGTTCAATAACCTAGGTAATGACTTTTTATCTATACGAACACATGAAATATGTCTTTTTTATGCATAGGAACGATAAGTGATGGTGAGAAACAGTGAGTCGAAGTCAACTTTACCTCTGTTTCGTCTTCACTTCGAACGCATAAACAAGCTGCTCTTTGCCTGTAACCATCTGCATCATAAGTTCTAGTTGAATTCGGCTTTTCTTTAACCATCTTAATAACACCCGGCACGATCGATTAATGATACTACAAGTCCAGACTACAGTTACAGAAAATATTTCACAATTATCATTGCTGTCGAATAGACACACAACCTTTTACTACGGTCTCCGGCCATATTGTGATAATTTGGAAGTGAAATCGTCGGCTTTCTCAGAACGCAGAATTGCTTCACTCATCGAGCTTCAGCAGCGACTGCGACAGTGATTTCCAGTACTACAATGTTACGGTGGTTGAGAGAGTACAGTACCTTGAAAATGCAAATATCAGAGGAGTTGCTAGCTCGAAGACTATCAATAATCCTACATTGTGGAAATTATATAGGTATCGTAATGAAAAGTTGACACTTTTTCCCCAAAAAACTAATAGCCGTAAAAAGTGAAAGTATCATATTGTTTCTCCGTGAATTGCATGTATGCTGCCGGGGCAAACGGCATACTTTATGCTGTTTGCTCTATCTACAGTATATTATTTCCCGCAAGTGTGCATTGGATTGCTTATTGTTATTGTGCAATAGGTCCGACGCCATGCAATATTACCAACAAAACATTCATTTACCTGCCAACGTTTCTATTTTGGTTGTATAATGCTATGTTGGAACAAGTGGGGTAGGCCGGTATCCCCCCACACACAACCCAGCCAATATTTCCTGCGGGTTCCAGACGCCTGGCTGGGTGCCCCCCGTCAGAGCATGTTCAGTGGACCCGCAGACTCGACCCTGCCACAGGCGGGATAAGGGATAATGATGGTGATGCTCTATATTCATATTTATCGACTAATAATAACTGACATATTTTTTGACAGGCGTTTAGCTGTTTTGTAATTACCATTAAGAGGAGAAAATGTCTCTTCGCCGCCTGCCGGAATGACAGAAAAATTTTTTTATTTCATTCATCATAATGTTTACAAAGTTCCTCGAATCTTGTTTATTCCCTTAAAGGTCTTATTAACATCAATTTCGCCAATTAGGGTTGTCAGACCTTCCTTTAAAACGGGAACATGCTGAATAACCTCAACTCTAAAACCTGCACTAGTACGTATTACTAGACATTAAATGAATAACGGTGATTCTGATCAGCACAGAACCTTAATATGATATTCAGACTGTCATAATGCCTTATGGAGCAGAAGACCGAAACATGAAATTATGGTGTTTTAAGGCCCTTCAACTACAAGGTCATTAGAGCCCTGTCCACTGCGTAGTTATAATGTAGAGACGATTTTTGGGCACAGTATTAGCAGTACCTAGTTTTCTCAAACAACCACCCATGTTAGTATCCTTACCTTACTAGCTGGGGTTGCGTTGCTTAACTTCAGTGATCAGACGAGAACTGGTGTGTCCAACGCAATACAGCCGCGCCCATGAAATCTGAAATTTACTTTGGTTTTTTATAGACCATAGTAAGAATTTTGTAGGATCTGTGATTTTCTCTGATGAAAGTAAGTTTGAGATTTTGTAGTCCACCAAGACCTGGTTAGTAATTAAAGATTAAAAGCTTGGTGAAAAACAGTGGCGGATCACCACAACAAGCACACAACTGGGGCCTCCAACAGCCTGCAGCTTAATATTCGTGTTGTTTGTTTGTTGGTGTTTTGGGGCCAGTCAACTACAAGGTCATTGGAGCCCCGTCCACTGTGTAGATGTGATGCAGAGACTGCACAGACATTACACTTAATGCGCTACCCCTTTTGGGGTATTAGCGGTACTCAGTTTTCCCAAGCGGCCACCCATATCAGTACTAACTGGGGTTGCGTTGCTTAACTTCAGTGATCAGACGAGAACTTGTGTGTCCAACGCAATTTGCGGCTCCCACCTTAATACTCGCGACTGTAAAGGCTAAAAATACGACGGATTAGTTTTTATTAAGTAATAAATTGACTTAATAACGTTACTTAGTATGCGCTTGGGGCTCCTCAAATCTGCAACTGTGGAAAAAAACTTACGCTAACAAAAAAAAAAAAAAAACAGCAAAAGCAACAAATTAATGGATGTTATAAAAAGTGCCAAAACACCATTATACAGTTGACAAAGTGTAAACATACTTTTTGTGTGTTGCATTTTAACTTTCAACTTTAAAATATTTTGGTCAATTATTTTCCAGGGTTGTTCATTTATGTTCAGGTAAATATATTAAAATACATATTAACTATTTCACACAATATATCTTACTATATTTGGTAATAACGGAATTGTTTCAAGCGTGCAAATGCTTTCTTTAGCCATGTACTTTCAACAACATGTAGTTTTGATAGTTACCTTGCGTTTACAGTTCCGCTACAGCAGACGACTCTTCACGTCCTTGTGCGAAGGGCAAAGAGGCCATTTGGGTGCTTTTAATAAAGGCAGATTTACGATGAAACAACGGTTGCATGTTAGTCACCATATTATAGTTGTTTGCAGGTCAAGGAACAGCAAAGGTTTTCGACTTAATCATGTACTAATGAGATGAAAATCGGAGAGAGAGAGAGAGAGAGACATATGTAAATACAGACTTTGCAGATACAGGTGCTGGAAATCTTGCCAGGCTGTAGGTCAACAACCCACAGACATGCCTTTTCACCGACAAAGACTTTCAGATTTGTGCTGTCATAAATTGGTTTCTATTTTTGCTTTTTTGATAAACAGAATTTGACTAAATGTTTTTCATTAACATTAAAGAACATTATATAGTTTTTGGCACAGATACGAAATGCAATAAATCGAGCCAAAAAAAATTCTACCAGGTCAGCAAATTGCTGGCGTCTTACATTAGCACCAGAATCTGTCAAATTAACAGTTAATTAAGTTAAAGCAATTATCAAGACTCCCGTGAGATCCATGACTTTATTTAACTGCAAGTTATCCGTGAAGCATCACATTTTACCAGGGTTTTCAGGGCTCGTGGATAGGCAGAAGACGTCCTAAATTCACTGTGAATAACAACGTGATAGCCTCTGATATGAAACGGAGACGTGGGCGCCCTACTAATTAAACCATTCAAATCAGGCATCTTTTTGTTGTCCCTCATACATATGGGAAGCAATGAATCATTTTTACATTTTTTTTACAGATGACCTATATCTCTGGTGGTCGAAATATATGTACACATTAGTATTTGAGGTTAGCATAAATTGTAGTTCATCATCATCATGCCGTTATCCAGCCTGTGGTAGGGTGGGGTCTACCCCACACACACACCACTGTTATGGACCTAACGAGCCCCTCCTCTCCTCTTCTCATTACGTGTCTATACCACCTCAATTGCTCTCCCTCATTTTTTCCGTGATGTTCCCCACCCCAGGCTCCCTCTTATATGCTCATTCCTAATTCTATCAGCTCTCGACACCCCATTCATACCGTATACAGCAGCATTCACATCTCGGCTTCTTGCATTCTATTTACGTGGCTCTTCCTCACTGCCCAACACTGATACAGCTGGTCTAACCACTGCCCTGTAAAACTTCCATTCAACTTGATTGGGACCCTCCTATCACACAGGACTTGACTTACCTGTCTTCACTCCAACCATCCCTCATTGATTTTATGGGTTTCATCAGAGTCTGTCTCTCCATTGCTTCGGAACGTTGATTCCAAGTGCTTTACCTCTTGGACCTTTTTCACTAGTTCACCCCTAGAAAGTACGTCACCATTATTTTCCTGTCCTTCCTAACTGAAAGTTAAATACTCTGCCTTCTTCATACTTGTCTTTAGCCCTCCCTTTTCTAACGCTCCTCTAATATCGTTTAAACCCGTCTCTGGAGTGGCTAAATTTTCCTATATCGTTAACAAATACCATGCACTGAGGGGCCCATTCTCCTACTCCCGCCAGCAGCTCGTCCATAACCAGAATGAAAAGGTATGGGCTTAGTGCTGAACCTTGGTGTACCGGAACGTACATTGGGAAGCCTCCAGTATTTTCCCCAAGGCATCCTTACCATGGCTATGGAACCACCATACATATCCTGAATTATCCTAACAAAACCTTCTTCTACCCTCTTTTTTTTTCGTAATACCTCCCAAACTACCTGTCGTGGAATACTGTCATAAGCCTCTCCAAATCCATGAAGACTGCATGGAGATCTTTCTGTGGTGCCCTATGCTTTTCTATCATCTGCCTCAGATTGAAGATTGGTTCCATTGTGGACCTACTTGGCATGAACCCGAACTTATTTCCACGGATACTAGTTCTATCCCGAAGGCGACATTCTATTACTCTCTCCCAGAGCTTCATAGAATGACTGATAAGCTTGATACCGCGATAGTTACCACAGTCTTGGACATCCACCTCTCGCAACACGCAGAAGGCATTCTATCTTCACTAGCTATCCAATTTGAAAAGTTTTCCTAGCCACCTGAGGGTATGCCACACTTTACCTTTCACCTTCCCAAGGTCGCAGTTCTAAAAAGAAATTTTGGGAGGTCATCACCTTCCATACTACTGTATACTGTGTTAGTTAGACGGACCTTACATGTTCAATCTGGAATCACTTCAATCCAGATTGACAGTATCTATTCGAATAAATATCAATCCATTACATCAATCCGTCAATATAGCCATTACACGTTCAATCTTTTATCATTCTGGATCACAGAATTGAATTGAAACTGATGCCAGGGTCTGCGATTCTCGCTCTTGACATCCTTATTTTTATCTGCTCCTGTCATCCTACAAATATCCCTCAGTGTACACATTCTAGGTGCCTGCCAGGTAGTTTCTTTTGGATCTTCCGATCAAATAAAACCCCACTTGCCAAACTACACTTCATCCATCTTTCACTCAACTATGGATTACATTTACAGTATTTTTTTTCTCTGGATAAATATCTTGGGTATTGTAACCTGTCTTTTCTTGGTGTCTCGCTTAACCGTCAGACTTTCCCACTCATCTTTTATGTTCTCATGAGGTTGTCTTGTGTTAATTACTTCCCTTGAGTAATTCAGGTACTCAATATCATCAGTAAATAAGTTTAGCGGAACTAATAAACAAAAATTTATTACTACAACGTAGAAATGTGAAAAAGGGGTGAATGAAACAAAATTGTAAGTCAGGCAGGATCTGAATCTGAGAAGAGCCCAGTGGAAGACTTGAAAGCGAGTGTTATAAGTTCTTGATCAAGCATGCGATTTAGGAGTAGCAGAAGTCTTTTGCTAAGGCATTTGTTTCTATTTTAAGGAACGAATTACAGGAACTAGGGATAGAAAAACTAAGAGCATATTCAGATAACGAGGTGCACATGTATTACTGTATTATTATTACGTAAAAAGCATTTTTTACTAGTCAAAACTCTTCATATTTTCAATTATGTTATTGTTCCGACTTGTAATTAGATAAATGATTGTTCAGTACAGGTGACTTTAGTTGGATTATTGAGTTTTCATTCAATTTCTCAAGTCTCCCAAAATAAATGGCATCGGCAATTAATTTTTCAACAAAGACTCTTTGTTGAGGGTTTAAACCACGTAAATCAGATGCTATTTTCTTTCCAGCTATGTCAAATTCATCTTCTCTTGTGATATTTTTATTGTATTGCCTCAGGGTACTTTTTGCCAGATCAAATAATTCTATCACTTCATCATCCTTCTTTTTTTTCTTCACACGTTTGATCTGTGAACTTGGTGAACTGGCAGATGAACTCGGGCCAGCTAGTGCATCTGTCTCTTGGTTTTCAACATTAAATTCATTTTCTTCCTGGAACTAAAATACATAATACATTTTAATGTCATATAACGTCTGAAATAAAGGAACGCAGAAGGGAAAGAAGTGACCGGATGTCACCTCTGAACAATACTTTGAAAACTTGATTTCTATGACACTTACAGAAAATTCACCCGGGTCTTGTTCCTCCTCACTTCCATTAATGGCAGGATTAGGACGAACTTTTCTAGGATTTTCACAGTCTGCAGTGAACAATAAAAGATTGTAATACCATAAAGTTGGTTTATATACATCTTCAGCAGCCATTCCTAATCTTTGACTTTCTTTAACTTTCTTCAATTCTCTTTGAAACGTTGTTCGAAAGTTATGAATTTTTCTAACTACGAAATCTTTATTTGCTTTAGGATATTTCGTTGTTGTTAAGTTTAGTAGTTCTTTATATGCATTTTCTTTTAAAAATTTATTGCTGTAGTCAGGTGATTTACTGTCCCACAAACAAGGCAAACATTGATATATGTGTAAAAACTCTTCCCAAAATTCTCTATCCATTCTCATGACGTATGTGACAGTTCCTAGTAAAAATCGAATAAAAACATCATAATTTGTATTTTTTCCTATTATATTGTTTCAAATGTACTGTACGTTTGCAATATAATCATAATATACTAGTGAATATAGTAAACAACAAACGATTTAAACCATATTGTTTTCAAATGCTTACTTAGATTCAGCTTGGTTTACTATGGAATAGAACGTCTGCCTATCTACTTCTGGGGGTAACTTACCGACGCCAGGGGCGGGATTCTACACCTGAAAATGTTGCCGATCTACATGTATATTTTTCCCCATGTAGACTGGATGTTTTTACGCCAGGTGACACGTACACGCACACATGGCTACAGCTTTATTTGCCACCTGATGGAAGGCGCATTTGGGGCTTACCTCCTTACCTAAAAGAAGCCACTTGCCCCGGCCAGTATCGAACCTACAAACAAGTCAATCATGCTACTGCTTTGCCTCCGAGGAAGACATTTTTTAAATAGAAGATATGTTACAATTCCTACCAAATACAGAGCTGAAATGCAGTACACTGTGAAGTTGTCAAAGTTGCTGACGCTTGGTTGTCATCTCCATTTCTGTTGGCCGAACGTCTGCATGCAATCACACGGGCTATGACAGCAAATATCTCTATACAGGTTGGAATTTGTTGTTCTGAGTTATTGCCTATGATATAATTAGGCGATAAATTTATAGATGCATTAAGCCCTTACAGTTTTCTAGTTGTAAACAGGCGTAGACTTCATCCTAATGGTGTCCCATCCCAATGATCACCATACAGGTAACACATATGAGACCATCTTTAAATATGCAACTTTCAATACACATACACCAATTCTTGTTTTAATAACTTCGTAGCCCCAGCACACACACGTTCAAAATCTTATACCTCTCACTGTTGTCCAAAAATCTAAACACTATATTACTGTATATTACCACCAAGCTCAAGTTAGAAAGTCTGCGTGATCTCAGTAACAACGAATTCACAGGATTTTATTCTTCGTGCTTCATCTGACTTCCGGTAGATGGCAACAGCGTCTCAATTAATCAGACACATGTAGCAACACTTGAACATGCTTGACTTTGTTGAATTTCACTGATACAATGTTCTGTGGACATTACTGAAGATTGAGTTGTCAATTCCACAAGGTAATATCACAAGATTATTATTCATAACAGTAATATAAATCTGAACGTGTAGTACCCTTTCCAGTATCAGTGATACACGAGTCAATTATTGTACTCTATTTTAACGCCAGAGGCAATAAAGTTTCTTGCAGAGCCGCCTTAACATCATTACGAGCCCCTGGACAAGTCACATACCGGGCAGGTGCCCAGCGGACTCATACGTTAAGGCGGTACTGTTCCATATAGGACCACATACAGTATTTACTTCCCCTCTTTCATCAGGTCTACATTTGACGTCCTTCTAGCCCGAAGGAGATCAGACACTTAGAGAGCCCCAAGAACAACCAGAGTTTTAAGGTTCCTTTTGCTACTTCGTCTTAATGCCACATTATTAAGTTTTACTTAATAAAAAAATATTGGCCAATCAATCGTTTCCTTAAAAATGACGGAACTAACGAGCGAAATGTTGGACTATGGATTCAGGGGGGATCTAGGTTTTTCGAGGCCTAGGACTTATCGAAGTCCAATAGTGTTACATTAATGCAAATAAAACAAATAATACTGTAAATTATCTCTATTATTATTTTTTTTACTATACGATAAATATTTGTTGTTAATGAATTATTAAAAATTCATGATAATAATTCAATATTTGTGGGCCCTTGACACTTCGGGGCTCAGGGCTTAAGCCCTGTTAGTTCCTATGTAGATCCACTCCTGTATGAATTTACCTGACTGGTCGCCGACAGAATTCTTCAACCCTTTTAGATATTCAGGAATACACTGAATTATTAAGCACAAACAGTTAAAATCCTGTAAGTTACCTATGTCAGGTGTGGTTATTTTTGGTCCAACAGCTAATCTCAACTGACAGCCATATTATTTATGTTTTTGCACCGGATATGACAGTCATAAAACCAAGCTGCCTTCACGATTGAGGACGGATCACGCACCGGGTTGATGTGTCAATGACTTATTTTAATTTCGAGGTGCCTGTTAAGAACGTTAGTAGCGAAAGAGTAAGGGAACCCGGAGAAAGAAGAGTAAACTCCAGAACCTAGAAAGCACTTCGATTATTGAATGGGACACGCCTTGAAACTAACTACAAGGAAAAGTGTTAAAGTTAAGTTTTCCAGTTGAGTGTCGACTGTATTTCAACAACCACCAAACGACTAAAAACAAAACATCTTTAAAAACACAAAAAGTATAAAACGGTATCATTTTTACTTTACTTTTCCAACCACAAAGTCTTCTTTTATAATGACACTAGGATATCCAGCTACAGAGGCTTGACACTGATATACTCCATAATGAATTTTAGGATCTGGATTCCTAATAATCAGTCGAGAATTTTTTCCATCAGTCCGAACACCAAAATGATAGTTATCAAAAAGAACCCGATCACCGTCTGCTACCGTAGCAAAAAGATGATGCCCATATGGATTCAATCCGACAAGTTTAACCCAACGTATTCCCTAAATTTTGTAAAAAAAAAGAATTAAAAAATTGACTTGCATGAATAACATTGTCAAATAATATTTTCAAACTAATCTTTACGTGTTGGATACGTCCATTTGCAGCGCAATTTAATTCAATGAAGTCTGCAGTTAACGACAGGGATGCAGCTGGTTTATATACTGGAGCAAACGCCCCATCAGGTACAAGCCCCTGAGAATATTGCGGGCTGGATTGGTAATCTGTTGAATAGGGTGGCGAGTAAGCCGGTAAATTACGTTGTCCACTGGCACCTCCGTAACGAGATGAATAAGGTTGAGCATTACTACTTCTGAAATTAAAGAAGAAATTAAAATATAAGTTTAAGAGTAAATCCTGCTAAATTAGGCCACATTTAAAACAATCTGTGGCATTCTGCAGCTCTGTGCAGCCACGTTGCGTCGGGCACACCCGTTCCCGTGAGATCACTGAAGTTAAGCAGCGTAAGCCCACGGCAATACCAACAAGGGTGGTTGGTAAAGAACGTTGGGTGCTGCAAATTAACCTTCTCCTTAAATCCTTTCACCTACCTCCTCATCTCCTGCGGGTAGCCTCATAAGGGTTCGTCCTGTTATGGCTGCTTGGCTTACTCCCCAACCCACGAAACTAATCCAGTAATGCATAAACTCGGTCTCATCAAGGGGCGGACTAGCAGTTAAGTTTTGATGGGGAATCTTTACCGACCTTTTGACATCAGTTGTTTGAGGTAGAACGAGAACAAAGGGGGGCATTGACAACATGGAAGATATCGTCGAGTCTTCTCACTTGGATTACCAAAACTTTTTTCCATAAAAAGGAGAAAATATGGAAAAAGTTTCCTCTTAGCCAGTCTGCCACAGGTCTCAGTACTGAAGCCTATCTACTGCCCCTAGAGACAGGGCGAGCTCTTACATCTGGAAAAGACAATGAGTCCCCCTCCCCATCTTGCCCCTCAAAATGCCGGCCTCACTTCAAATCGAATCATAGTGCAACAAGTTAAAGGCCTAGTCAAGATCCTTGTAGTGAACTGCAAGAAGAACTTCCATGGCAATACGGTGTTAAATTAACCGATTTAGTTTAGTGGACAGATTCATTTTTGAAACTCATCCGATGTAGTAATAATACCCACCTCGGCGGCACAGTGGATAGCACGCTCAGTAACTGCGTCAGTAGTTCTAGGTTCGATACTGGACCGAGGTGGGTTGGCTTCTTTCGAACGAGAGAGAAAGAGACCCCGAGTGCACCCTCTTTCGAATGAGAAGTCAAACCGAGGTCCCGTGTGGTGTACGATGGCATTTGCACGTAAAAGAACTCTCTTGACTATGCAATGGGTAGATGACGCAAAATTTCCAGGTGTAGGAGCTCGCCCCCTGGCGTCGGTGGAATACCCCAACGAACAGTAGATCGACGATAAATAAGCATAGGGGGTTGCAGCTTTGGTCGGCCTCCGGCAGTCCAATATATCGCACTTGTGTCCATTCAGAGGGACAGGACGGGTACCTGACCCTGCCATAGGGGGGAAAAGGGTTAGGAGTTGCTGTCCAGTGTAGTAATAATAAAGATGTTTTGTCAAAATTGGACACGTTTGCTACTCTTCATGTTTTCGGTCAAACGTTTAATACAGTTTTTTTGGTATTTTAGTAAGATTCTTCATTTTTAGGTCAATCAAATTGCAAATATTAGAATTTCAGTCTTTTATCGCCCTACATCCTTCTGTGGGGGCGATACATGGCTAACTTTTCAGTGATTATAACTTTTGCACAACAAAACTATGATTGACGTACTCATAAAGTCCAAAATGTGCTTTTGGAGGGAAACGGATAATCGTAAAGCAGTGAAAATTATTTTATATTGCAACCTGCTTTAATAGGGCAATCATGAACGACAAAAATAATTATCTAGTACATCATCTCGAAGAAGTGCACCATATGAACAAGGGATGGCGAGAGCCTTACATCGTTGCCTACATTGAATTCATTTCAAGCGCAATAATTGACTTATAATGCAATATTTCCTTGTAAATGAATGCTGCGTATCTGACTCCACTAGAGTGAGAATTAAGAAAGGTCATTGAACTCTACCTATAGTTAGATATTCAATTTCACGCCCAACTATTATATAAAAGGCGCTAGTCGGCAATAATACGCGTCATAAAGTGAATCAGCAATTTACAGATCCATTTTCAATCTAAAAAGTAATCAAGAAAGGCATTCCTAGGATAAAAATTATTAATTTTTGCCTCATTGGGAAAGAAACCAGGTAAAATTATTCAACAGTATGCTAAAGAGGGCCCAGATTTTAATAAATTTTAAATTTATGGACTATCTCGGACAAACTAACTAGGATGGTAATGGTAGATCCTGATGGTCTCTAAAGTTACAGTCACAATGCTATAAAATGGTGATGTGCATGACAAACTGACAATTATTCATTATAAACTGGTGTATTGGGTGTAAATGTAGTGATGAGTACAAATTAATTAAAAATTACATTTAACGCATGACCTTATTGCATTACTGTAGAACCTGCCTTTCTATATGCGGCCTGATACTGGCTTGTGATACAAGAGGACACTTTCCTGCTTCCAATACATGTAAACTATAATTCATTAATTCACATGGTAACATATAAATCTAATTGCAGTTAACAGGGCATTTGAAATGCATGTCAAAATATCAGCTGTTATTATACATTTATTATTTATTACTACATCACATAAAAACTTACCCATATTTTTCTTGGAACTGTCTTTCACCTTGAACATCATGAGAACTCAGAATATTTCTTGTAGAAGTTTTTATAAATGATTTGATGCGGTCTAACCACGATTCCTTATTTCTTCTGGGAACATGCGCTCTGTCCAAAAAGGCATTTGTGGATTGTGATGAATGTAACCTTTCCCTTTCATTAACAAGTTCTCCAATATTACTATCTTCTTCCTCCTCCTCCTCTTGCTCTGAAAACACATCTTCATCTAAACGAGGAATTGATGGGGTCCTTTGAAATGCAATAGTGGCTACTTTTGTCGTAGTAGAAATCTTCGCTTCTTCTAGGCTACTGTTACTTACACTGAAACGACTGATCATGGCAGTAGTAGTTGAAACTGTTGTAGCTGCCGTCGTTGCCATTTCAGGCTCAAATTTTAAGATGTCAATTTCTTTGTTGTCATTACTGATATCTGGCCATTTCAAAACTGCAGACATGTGAATTAATTTGGTGTCATTATCATGCTGTGTACTTCGGGCTTCTGAACGAGGATCAACAGTTAACACTAATATTATCCTGGTGAGAAATAAAATCCTGGTAGTCCACATCGAACGTTGTCTTAAAAAATGCATATTTTTATAGTAACAGATAAAATAAATGGTAGATTAAAACATAATGTAGCATCTTAAAAGGCTTTGATATGGAATTCATTTATAAGATATCTAAGTTAAAAATAAACTTAGTGTTTTTTTTCACCTCGATGTTCATGGTATTACTCACAATAATCGTTGAAGTGCAAAGAAAAATAGGGGTATGATATAAAACAAGTGCAAATCAGCTTCTTATAACGACAGCCAATAGAAAGTCATCTAGATCACAGAAATTACCAGATCTTTGCATACATTCGCATTTCCTTAGGTGTAAGAAGCACTGCCGTTAGTCATCTGCTGCACCACTCCTACACCTGTGCGTCACTCCATGATAGTTCACTTTTGGGACACTTGTCTGCATTTCTATTATTTTTAAACGAGTTTTCAATGATATAGGAATCTAGAAAAATAAGTGAGAAAGGAAAAACAAACTAACCTGGTCACCTAGAAACCTGGTGAACTACAGGCTTATAAACAAGGAAGATGACAACCGTTATTTAAATAAATGCACACAGACATTTAGACGCCATTTACAAAGGTAACATAACATCTTTCTATAGAATACTGTATATCGCCACGACGCTCCACCCTTTTTTGAAAAGAATGTGAAACGTTAAGAACGTAGAAAAATTCGTTATTACGTACAGTATGTGGACCACTAAAACTTGGATCAAGGAGAGTTAACACGAGTTTTTCAATTAAAATTACTATTATATTTTATTAATACATACTCTTGTTATGCTTTCATATTTTAACGAGACTCAATTTCAGTTTTGTTATTTGCATGCCCATTTTCCTGCAGCAAAGCTTTCAAGGTGTAGCAACTGGACCTCTTAAATTTGGTGAAGGGATTAGACCCCACAAGACATTGGGTCTAGAATAGGGTTGCCATAATTGTCGGACCACCGACCGGGACATCCCCTCTTAAAAATATTTTTTCAACAAAATGACAAGAATTCATATTATAAACATTCATAGCTTTATTAAAAAATTTCATAATCCTTTCACTAACACACTGAAATATAAAATATTTTAGAGGACCCAAAAAAAAAACGTTAGGATCAATCAGTGGCGGATCTGGGTGGGGGTAGAACTTCAAAAAATGTGCGCCCCAAATATTTTTAAATATTCATAATCCCCGAGTATACATCTAGCTAGCAATTACAAAAAGGTCCTCTCCTGGCCCTTTGACAATGACCTATCTTCAGTGGTTTAGCCAACTACAGATTCGACTGGAAGTATAGAAATGGGGATAGCAATGCAAAAATGCTTCATCAGTTGCACCCCTTTCAGGCAGTGAGGGGGGAGCAATTGCTGCATTGCCCCTCGTATGGGTCCGCCCCAGGGATCAATGGTGGATCATTCCCGAACAGTCAGTTTCACTGGCAGAATGTGATGTGCTTTCATGGACGAATCTGTACCAAATCTCTAGGCATGTACTGTATATGCGCAGTACTGAATGCAATGATATTATCAGAAAATAACTGTTTAACATGCGAAAATTTTAAATCGACCGGGACAAATGACTGTCAGACCGGGACACTGACCTCAAAACCGGGACGTATGGCAACCCTAGTCTAGAACAAAGACCGTGTTTGCCCCCAAATTTCTATTTAATTATTAAGAGGAAATAACTGGAACGTATTTACAATTGCACCATATTTTTTAATAATTTCAGTAATTTTAAACTATGGCATTGAAATAACGGTTCTTATCCTCTATGATGACAGTAACAGGGTGATGTTTTATCATACTTCAGAAATTGATGATTCAACCGAAATTTAATATGTAAATCTTGCGCGTAAACAAGAATTTCAACAGCTCCTAACAAAAGCACTCTTATTTACATATTATTTTTGCAACTTAACCTCCTAAGGGTTCGGCCTGTTATGGCTGCTTGACTCACTCCCCAGCATAGAAATATAGTAGTAGTAGTAGCATAAAGTTTCAAGGAAGTGAAGAACTTGATCACTGTGTTCGTGAACGCACTGTTGAAGAATACTTCAAAACAACATCATTAAAATAGATAAAAAAAATGACAATATTTGTTGAAAACAAATATAACAGTAAATACAGTATATTACAAAAATTCATGACATTCAAAAGCCACCGTATATGTCATAAAGTTCTACTTTAAGCTGTGTGCAGATATTGTAGGTAGTACATCATATCCTTTGTGTTTAAAACAAACACTATGCAGGGGACTTGGACACATCACAGATGGTCACAACTTTAACCCCAAACGACAGAAAGCTTAACAGGCTTTCATCCGCCCGAAAGAAAGCTGTTACTAAGACCCAGAAGTGAAGGCTGTGCAGAATTACCTAAAGGCCAGATAGTCCAGAGCATAGAGTTCTGAAGGGGCCAGGTGTTACTTAAGTAAGCTTTATTTTAATCTTAATTTTGGTTCCGAATCTTTCGTATGCAGGTGTTTCTATATTTGCATATCCACAGTTAGGCGCATCTGTTGTTTGTAAGTTACGATTTCAGCGTTTGGGACAATTAGGTCCATTTAGTCCACTGAGCCATACTTACATATACTGTAAATGAAACAGTGACTGCAATTGAACCAGGACTCTGTTCCAATGCAGCAGTGGAGAAGTCTGTCTTTCGACCAGCGTTTGTTCTACCACGTCATGAGGACTTGGATATTGGAGAAAAACATTTTTAGCAACTTGCTTCACTCTCGTATCAGGTAAAATTAATTAACCTTCAGTAAATCTAATTAATGACGATGCATGATAAATTGCAAAACGGTTACACTAAAATACGCTAACAACTTGGATTGTAGTGAATAGTTCAATGACCAGGAAAATATGTGACAAGGTGATGATGAAAAAAACCTGTCTCCAGGAATGGTAAGGTCAGGTATAAATACTATGTACTGTACTACTACGTAGCTAATTATGCAGCGGTTGACAGGCGATCCAAGAAAATCCTTTTGAGCACTTCATGCAAAAGCGTGAATATAATGGTTTCGTATTGTTTTCACCCTGTTTTGGAAGAGGTGATTTCCTATTATAATACACCAACTAAAATTCCGGAGTGGAATATAAAATCCGCATGTTCCTGCCGATACTAGGGTCTTCAGTCCCCACTTGCAAATTGCAAGTAAGCGCCCCTCTTGTAGTGATGCCCGTCTGCAGTTGTTGAGTTGTTGTTGTTTAAGGTCCCGTCAACTACAAGGTCATTAGAGACCCGTCCACTGCATAGTTCTAATGCATAGACTGCACAGATACTACACTAATGCGACGATTATTGGGTATTAGCAGTACCCAGCTTTCCCGAGCGACCACCCATGTCAGTACTAACTGAGCTTACGTTGCTTAACTTCAGTGATCAGACGAGAACTGGTGTGTCCAACGCAACTCGCCGCTCCCGCCCGTCTGCAATGCAGGCTCTCAAGGCCCTGATCAGTGGCTAAATTAGCAGTTTTTTTTCTCTTTCTTCCTACTCGTCATCGTGTTGATATCTGTCGCCGTTGATATACTCTTCTCTTTCTCGTTGGTCTTCCTTGGTCACGAACTCATGAATACAACTCTGCCGTAGTTAGTAAATGGATGCTCATTAGCGTTTGTGCATTTGGTCTCCCCCCTATCAGAGGAAAAACAGTCAAGATTGGCCAGAAGCGAACCTGTATATTTTAACCTCAAGATGCGCGTAGCCAGGGCGACATTACCAGACGTAAGGTCAGGTCTAGCAGGCCGTAAACTAGTTCCATTGGGTCCCAGACAAATGCTTTAATCTCTCATCTGATAGCCGTGATATATGAGTCTTATACCTTAACTAGGTGATGGACGAATAATGAGCACATGCAGTATCTAAAATATTTTTGACCAAAAATTCATCAAAAAAGGAAGATGTATTAATGCAATGGTGATCATAGCTGTAAACGGAAATGACATGATACATTTATTTTTTTAAAATATATTCAGAGAAGAAGTCAAATAATTACTTTTGAAATTTCAGTTATTTATTACCTAATGAACGTTGTCAGCCATCCAGTTAAGAGGGTTAACTTCGAAGCTTGCAGAATGGTGTCAAATAACATGAAATTCATGCGAGAGAAATTGCAGGTGAAATTATTTTAAGATCTATATTTTTAAGGCATGTTATTAGTATACCCTGCCTAAATTACCCTGAATTGATGACAATCATCGACGGCAGTCTACATTTTGTTTTCATTTCTAGAAATAAAAGTACTCTGGGAGACTGCAATGTGTTGTGCTTGTTGCATCCCATAAAATGGCACCAGAATCACTCATCAGACTATCAAACTAGAAATCTTTATCATGACTAGCAAAACTTAAAAATTTATAAAATAGTTTTGTCGCAGAAATTCTTTTAGCAACTGGTAACTTCAATTTTTGGACATTTCACCCTTTCACGATGAGGACTAGTTAGCAGTTCTTCGTCAATTTTTAGTGGCACAACCAAAGGAAGTTTGGCTCCTTCAGGGCCTAAAGTTCTCCTCATAGAGTTTGCAATGCCACTTCTACTGTGGGTATTAGCTTCTGAACCACTCCGTTTCGAATGTGGGGGTATTGGAAAAGGGATTGGCACTGGTATTAGTAATTCATAGTTTTCCTTGCCAGCTGTCACTGGTAAACTAGAAAAAAGACAATTTTTATTTATTATATTTTATTTGTTTGACGCATTCATCATGCTGCTGTCATTAACTTAATAGGCAAATTTCGTGCGATTTTACCTTGGTCTTTGTGACTGTAATTTTTCTTTAGCTGTATAAGACCAAGTGCTGGTTCGAATGCGACCAGGAGAACCAACTTTCATTCTTGTCCATTCTTGAATTGAATGAGTCAGTGCTGGAACTCGACCTAACAAGATGACTATTGCACCATCCAGATTCTGAAATAATGGTAAAATGAAATATTGCGATTAAATATTTATTTACTACAAAATTACTTTTAAGATCAACACACCTTAGAAATAAAAACAAAGCTCCTATACCCGGATAGTAGATGCTAACTCCTGTTGGGAACTATTGCGAACATTTTGACCATTGATTTCCAATATTCTATCGCCTTGAAGGATTCGACCATGTCTGGCAGCAATACTTCCAGGACGCTGTGACAAACGTTAAACAATAAACGTTCAAAAATTATCAGAACTGCGCAACAACAATAGCAATAACCAGGGCCGGCCTTAGGCACGGACAAAGCAGGCAGTTGCCTGAGGAGCCAATAATGCATACCATTTCACTAAGAAATGTAATTACCAGGACTTTAAAATAATCTACAAGGTATAATACAGTAACTCAGCTTTAAAAAAAGTGTTTTGGGAGTTCATCATTGGGGTAACCGTGATGTCACGAAGATCCAAGGCCTCCAAAATGTATGCTTTGCCTGGGGCGCCATTTGGGGCTAAGGTGGATCCTGGCAATGACATTGTTCACTGCAGCAATACACGAAATATACGGTAATGACATTTTTCCCCCAAGTCTTTAATATTAGTAAATGCTTTACTTTGAAACAAAATATTCATTTCTGCTCCCGCTTTCAGATTGATAAGCACTGTGGCTATTTTTCAAGTATCGGTGTGGTTACGTTCCCTACTCACTAAATCACTTCACGCGTTTTTATTGCATTCTTGTAACCTTTTTCTCTTTGTCTGCAGAGCTATTCCTGCTCTTGAACCATGTCCTACTAAAGGACAATAAGCACTTATTGCTTTAAACTTATTAAGAAATAAACCTGAAATGTCGATCAATATAAAAAAAAGTAATAAGATAACGTACTAGAAAAATGAAAAGAGTAAATCATATGGATTTTAACTCTTGTGCTGATAGAGCAATTCTTCCCCTATTCAAAAGTTGTAACAGTAACGTGAAGAAACCCACATATAAGTGCAAAATGTTGAGAGCAATATATTTTGTATTTCCGATCGAATAATGGTAAATTGTTATACTGTGAACAGCGACATTACATATCATGTTATTGACCGCAAGTCGCAAACCTAACAGGGTTAATACTATCGCAAACATTGTTAAAGGTAAGCCAACCTATTTCAAAAACAACATAAACAAAATATTTTAATCAAGAAAATACATTAGATCCTGCACGCAAGTGACTACTTACAAGGAGGGCACAGTCTAATTAATATTTGTTTGGCAAATATACAGGTAAACCTGGGTCTTTATCAGCTGTGCAAAATGTTTACGACTGCTAATAAATGTTCGCAAGCTCTATGCATTATTGGTGGAGAGGTCAAACACGCACGGACAAAAATGTGTCCCAACCGTTAAACATCAAAGATTTTTGCTGTTTATGGTTTCTGAGCAACTTTAGTGGACACACCAAAAATAGATGTCAACATTTGTCAGATGGAGATGGTAAAGGTGTGCAACGTTTAAAAGCATTTGCAACCATTTTGGTGGATTCATGGCTTAAGGCTGTTAAAAAAATTCTCAGAAATAATTTCTGTACTTACCACCCATGTCACAAATACTCCTTTTTCGTTATGACTGAAAAACAGATTAAAAATTAAATGAAAACAGTCTATAAAAGCATTATTTAAACAATGAAAAGCATGAAATTAACGAGGGTGGAATAATTAAACCCTCCTGTACCCCGGTATATGTCCTAAAAGGCTACATTTTGACACTTTTGCGATTACCTTGGCTGGTTATTTAACATCGATTTGTCTACCTATGAGGTCATTTACCGACTCAATGGGGGTGGAGGGCCAGCTCCCCACACCTCGGAATTTTGCCAATCAATACATGACTTCTTCTCCATGTAGAAATGGTTCTTTTGCGTGCAGTGGCGACATCGTACACATTACAGGGGACAACAGATTCCCTTCCCATTCAATAAGAGGCGCACATACGGGTTTCCATTATGCCCAACAGTTCCCGGTATTCGTAACACCAAAATGGCCTACAGGCCGGGGGGGGGGGGGGAATACACAGTAACACGATACTAAGGGTTGTCTAACGTAATCTTCCTGGTAAGGACACTGGCAAAACTTGATTTATCCAAGTGACATCTCCAATCAACATTGAAATAGCTCACGCAATACACAATCTTTCCCAAATGGTTACCAATTTCGCTAATTGCAATACAATTCAATTGTACGGTCAATGAAATAATATATAAAAGCTATTGCACTACTGAACAGGGGTTGAGTGAAAAATCACTCTTTCGTTGGTGTTTTAGGACCCTTCAACTACAAAGTCATTACAACCCCGTCCACAGCATATTTCTAATGTAGAGACTACACAGACACTACGCTATTGCGACGATTTTTGGGTATTAGCGGGTACCCAGTTTTCCTAAGCGGCCACCCATATTACTACTAGCTGGGGTTACGTTGCTTAACTTCAGTGATTAGACGAGAACTGGTGTGTCCAACGCAATAAGCCGCTCCCGAAAATAAAATCATTTTGAAATTGCAGGATATGTCATCTGTCATTTTTGAGATGCCAACGCCATGACGTTATCTATACAGCATCCATGGTTTTATTTAATTACAGTGAATAATTTATTATTCCCTATCAGCAGTAGAAATTAATCATAAGCAGAGAAGATTAAAACTATGAAATAATTGTTACCTAGTGCGGATTAATGCGATCAGAGCCACAATGATCGTTTTTGGGGAGTGAATAGGTTGGGGGAAGGGGGTGCAGCCTCAGGCATACCATAGTTGACAATTTCATAAAGTTCAATCTCATGTAAAAACAGCATTTAGATCCAAGATTAAGAAACAAAAACAAGTTTCACTCTTGGAGAGCGCCAAGAATAATTGATGTTTTAAACTCAATCTGATGTGGCCTAAGGGCAATGATCTAGTCTCTGGCAACAACAAATCTAAGACTTACAATCTCTACTTACTTTCCGTGCATGATGCTCAGTCCTAATCGATCGGTAACAGCTACTTTTCTTAATTCAACGGTAATAAATTTTGTAGGTTCTGAAATAAAGTAAACAATTAATATTTTCCTAATAAGTTTACATAAAAACCCAAGAAAATAAAACTTCTAAATTCACTTCAGTAAACAACAGAGAATGTGCGGTACATCAAACCCGAGTAAATATTCTCGAGGATTAAAGTCTACCCACACAACATTTACCAGTATAAGTTACTGAGATGATTTTCAGTGGAATACTTATGCCTGTGCACAAAGTTCTTGTCAGGCTCTCTTTCTTCTTAAAAGATACTGCACCAGATCTCTTAATACCACTGGTGGTGTCCAACGACAGGTAGTTTGGGAAGTACTACGAAGAAGGGGGTAGATGAAGGATTTATTCGTATAATCCAGGATATGTATGATGGCTCCATAGCCAGGGTAAGGACACCTTGGGGAAATACTGGGGGTTTCCCAGTGACAGTTGGGGTGCATCAAGGGTTTGCACTTAGCCCATACCTTTTCATCCTGGTTATGGATGAACTGCTAACAGGTAGTTTGGGGTGCATCAAGGGTCTGCACTTAGCCCATACCTTTTCATCCTGGTTATGGATGAACTGCTAACGGGAGTAGGAGAATGGGCTCCCCAGTGCCTGGCATTTGCCGACGATATTGGGAAACTTAGTGACTGCAGAGAACAGATAGAGAAAGGACTAAACGACGTTAGACAAGCGATGGAAAAGGGAGGGCTAAAGATAAACATGAAGAAGACAGAGTATTTAGCTTTCAATTGGGAAGGCCAGGGAAATAACGGTGAGGTACGTTCAAGGGGTGAACTGGTAAAAAAGGTGAAAGATGTAAAGGATTTAGGATCAACGTTCCAAAGCAATGGGAGATAGACTTGGACGTAACCCGTAGAATCAATGCGGGGTGGCTGAAATGGAGGCAGGGAAGTGGAGTCCTATGTGACAGGAGAGTCCCAATCAAGTTGAAAGGGAAGTTCTATAGGACAGTGGTTAGATCAGCTATGCTCTATGGATCAGAATGTTGGGCAGTGAGGAAGAGCCATGTCAATAGATTGCAAGTAGCTGAGATGCGTATGCTGCAGTACATGAGTGGCGTGTCGAGAGCTGATAGAATCAGGAATGCATATATTAGAGGTAGCCTGGGGGTGGTAGACAGCCGAAAAGATGAGGGAAAATCGGCTGAGATGGTATGGGCATGTCATGAGAAGAGGGGAGGAGGAGCTCGTTAAATGTCTCCCAGGAATGCAGGTGGCCGGTAGCACCCGTGGAAGGGGGAGACCCAAGCAGACGTGGGAACAGGTTGTCCGACGGGACATGGCGGTGTGTGGGGTGGATGGAGACTTGGTGGGAAATAGGAGGGAGTGGAGGGCTAGAACCCGCAGACCCGACCCTGCCACAGGCGGGAGGAGGGTATGATGATGATGATGATGATCTCTTAATACCACTGGTGCACTATAGGCCTACCAGCCGAAAGCCTGAAACGTAATTTGCTTCACCCAGTGCTGAAAGGAATTAGATTTCTCCTTGTTTCAAACGAGCATGCATGGTGTAAGTATTTACTTGTACGAATATCCTGTTGAACCCAACTTACAAAACTTAAATTCGAAGATAACATTTTTAGACAATTTCAACACGGCGATAGCAAAGCATTAAGCCGAGCACAGAGCCCTGAGCGACTCCTCTGCTCATACGCGGAATTAAAAACATCGTTATCATCTTATAATATCTACTAATAAGTATTAACTTCCTTAGGTCGAAAATGACTATATTTTACAGTTTTTGCTTTAACAAGCTAATGTAATGAATATTTTATTAGAACTTCATAAGCACCTTGAGGTGTGGTAAACATCAAAGCTGGATTTTCACGCAACACTACCAAACGAACAGGAGACGTAGCTTCACGAAGCAACCTCAAAGCCTCAACGGATGTCAAGTCGCGCAACGAATGATCATTTACCTAAGAATAAAAAAAAAGATAAAAATGTTAATAAACCTCAAACCATAAATTTGAAAGTAACACATGAAAGATGAAAGGGATTCTACTGCTAAGTTTGCTTACTGCTAATAAAATATCCCCACGTTTAAGACGACCATCTTTGAAGGCAGCTCCTTCCGGATGGACTGCAGATACACAAATGGTTTCCTTTGAAATATATTCATCAAAACTTTAGATTTTTGTCGACAGGAACAAACCATGCAGACCACGAACCCACAAAAATGACCAATTCAACAATTTATTACAAAGTTATGTTCTAGTCATTAAATTAGGCGACATCGTAAATTACACCTAGGACCTTGATTATAGATCCTTTCTGGTGGACAGATGGGCAAAAGGAGGGATAAAAAGTTGCCCTGTCAGTCAGTCAACCGGTAGTTATGCTATAATAGGACTGGTTTTTTTTCTAAAACAAAAGAAGACGGTTGCGGGGGTGAAATGTCACTCAATACATCTAAGTGCACTTCTGTAGAAATTAGATGAGAGGTGGTCCCGTCGACGTCAGTAGTTTGCTGTAGTAACAAAAACCGATAGCAAATAAAATCAATTTCTATATTCTTTACAGCAATAATATTGACAGATGTTCTTATAACTAGGAATGTCTACGGCATTACAAAAATCCATAGATACACAATCCACAATAATTGGTAAAATTATTTGCTATAACGGAGTGGATTTTTTTCCCTTTTAAATACACACCCACTACCATCGGCGAAAGACAACCCCTGAAATTACAGTATTTCATTTGTAGAGTCTTCTTCTCAAACAGCTGTTGGTAACCAACAACTTTTTTGCTGAAAGTTCAGCAAAAACACTTTATCGATTAGTAACTTTAAAACTTCAGCTGTTTAGAAACACCTACTAAGTGCCATTATAGGAAATTAAACACGATTCCTAATCAGGCCATACTCAAAAACGTACCATTTATTACTTGAGAGAGAGAGGGGGGGGGGTGTGCTGTTGAGCTGTCACAAAATAACTATGAATATTAACAATTTCAGTGAAACCCTTTGACATAATTTGACAAATAGTTTATTTTGGCAACTAGACGCAAACTACGAGCAACGATTGCTTACGACTCTGCTGACCGAGGTCAGTGAGTTTCTTTCCTTACCAGAACGAGATTTGAAGCACGTCATCTATCAAATAGGAAGTAGATGGCCGCGGTACAATGGGGAAGTCTGTGATGTCCCGCGTCCACGAACTCTGAACAACCGAATCAGGGCGTAGACTAATCAGGCCCTGATGATAAATAAGTAAATACATCGATCTTACTGCCAGAAGTGTGAGTTCAAACCTTCTCTAAATATTCAAGCTCTCAAGAGAGGCGACAAAAAGATTGTGTGACGTTATATTGACCTACATGCACTCATTCAGCCTGTCATTCTGTATCAGAAAGTAAATTACTGACCTCGGCTAGAGGCAAGCACGTATACTTTGGGCTCAAGGCATGTGCGTTCTACCGATTAAGTTATCGAGACTGGTCATTGAGATTCAATGAACAATTATTTTGCTATCAGAAATGATCATAAAATCTAATCAAAGAGAGGTATGGTTCGACAATTGACAGTAACTTCATACTTTAACAGCAACAACGGCACACGTCAAAACTATATCATTAAAACCAGCGAGGGTTGAACACGTACTTATGAAAACCAGAGATGAATGAGGATGAAATTCATTATGATAAACCAATTTACATCAACAGCATTGCCATGGAAACCATGAAGCATGGGATACAATATTAAATACGAAATTTCCGATAATATTTGAAAGCTTAGGGAGGAATTCCTTACAAATTCAGCTCCATTTTACGAAAACGGAATATCATTTGGAAAAAGGAAATTATAGAGGCCACCTGCAGTACATTCAAATAATAATCATTATCGTTATTGCCATATTTTATAGTAAAACTACAAAGAAGGGAGAGGAGGGGAGAGGTCTATATGGCTATTGCAAAAAAAAGCAACTGCCAAGGCCACATTATACGAGGAAAATATACACTGCCTTACAAAGATACTCTTGCTGGCAGATTTAAGACAAAAGCCTGTAAGGTTTTACTGTACCAGGAATCGTAATTATAGAATACGAATTATTAATCGTGGTCAAAGTGATTGACATCCTGTTTGTCCACAGTTTTATTTGAACTTGCAACGCACTTGAGCTTCAGCGTTGACAATATTTCAGAAACGCAATTTGAATTTACGGCACTTGAAACAATATGCACCCGTTTCTGCGAAATATTGCGTTTTGACTACCTGTTACTAAACTTTTCAAGCAGTTCACCTAAAAACTAAAGAGTTGCCAATCAGAATGTTTGTTAAGTTCGTGTGTAAGAGATTTCGGTAAAAATACTTAGGCTTATACGCAGAGAGTTGAATTTCTTGTAATTTAAAGTTTGGGGCACTAACTTTAAAGGTTTCCTCTGACGATGTATGATGGGTTTATCTTGCTATCGGTCTAGGATAGAAGTCACGCAAACTACGGCCCTCGACGCACACAAGTGGACAATTGTCCAGATACCATTAACAGGGTCATAATTGCAAATAAAATTTAGGCTAAATTTTATTGGTTACTTTCTTTGTGTGCCAAAGTTATATACTTATATAATTAATAAATACTATTTCATGAAAATTAAGTCCGTTATTTTATCATATTAGATTTTTCTCAATTGCAGCCCACTAGAGACTTTACAGATATCCATGTGGCCTCGGGGGAGACAAAGTTTGTCCACCTCTGGTCTAGAATTTTAGCTCCTACTCGAAGAAAAGTGCGCATGGAAATTTCTTCTCGCCTGAATAAAGTCACTTACCTCGGCCAGGATCGAACCTACTACAGTATCACTAGCTAAAGATGACAAGCTCTTTCTATGTCTTCATAATATCAGTGCAGAAGTTAAGATATGGCTTCATAAGGCGTGGACAACAATAGTGCAGTTAATTAAAAGCTATTACTAACCAGATAAGTGTCACTGCCACCTACGACGCTGATTCCCAACTCATTCTTCTTGTCCTTTTTCAGTACAATGGTCGTCTCCACAAATTCTTCAATGTCGATAAGTGGAACTGATGCCAATAATAGAAAAATATAAAACCCATGAGCATCGTAATCACTAATCATTTCATAGGCATAAATTAGAAATAATAAATAAATAAAATATTGCGTTGAGCGAAGCTTTTTCGTCAACAACCGTCGTAATTGAGTGTGTCGGACCGGTGGTCAAAAAAGTTGAATTATGCCTCAAGAAGTTCCGATTGAAATACACATGAAAAGAGATACAAGGGAAACCATTCATCTACCCTATGTGCCAAAACTACTTTATCCTGTTTCTGAAATGCCAATTCTGCTTCTTGAAAATATTCTGGCTGCTATTATAGACGACATCTGGCTCCAAATACTTCAGAATATCAAGTAATCCTTAAATCAATAGGATGTCAATTTCACTCAGACGAACCTTATGAAAACTAAACCCATCTTATATTTCCATTAGAGACTGGGAGTGAGACGGAAGGAGGGCATGCCAGGACATACAAAGTGTTGCCATATGGAGTAAGAATTGACGTATGAAACATCAGTGAAATTGTAAAATAAGTTGGAAAATGATTGCAGTTGCCACCTCAGTATATAAAATATTAATACATAAATATTCATTACTTAGTTCACAAATCAATAGCATCTCTAGCAAAATCTGCCATCAAACACTTCATGCACTTCTACAGTATATCTGATTACAATTTCAGAAGGATTTATTTATTTGTTTGTGTTGTAGGGCCCTTCAACTACAACAGTCATTAGAGCCCCGTCCACTGCGTAGTTCTAATGCAGAATTTTTGGGTGTTAGGGGTATCCAGTTTTCCCAAGCGGCCATCTATGTTAGTAGGATACTAGCTAGGGTTGCGTTGCTTACTTTCAGTGATCAAACGAGAACTGGTGTGTCCAATGCAATACAGCCTCTCCTTTCAGAAGGATGGGTGAAGGGTTAAAAATAGCAATCTGTCTTGCTTTTACCCCTTAGTCACGAAGATATTTAGTTCAGATTGCTACTTTAAAAAAAATACTTTTCAGCTACTGTACGTATTTAAATAAAACCACTAACCCCTAGAAAGAAATCTAATTGATTATGATAATTTGTTAAATCCTTTATATTGATATATAATAGGATTACCTCGTAACTTGACGAAAAAAATTATATTTTTTGCCTCAATACCGAGATAATGAATCTGGCAAAGACTGAATAGGACCTTTAGTTTTCAAGAGCAGGGTTTTCTGAAGTAGGCCTACAAAAGATGATAACGTCATTTACATAAAGTCCTTATCGTTTTTAACAGATGGAGCAAGCTTTATTCTCTACTGAAAGATGCTTTTGAATACCGAAATACTGATTTTCAAGCCGCTATTTGCGTTAAAAGTGCTTTATTTTTTTTTAAAAGTGAATTATAGAATAAATCATAGGAGGCCTATACTAGCAATCCTAAAAATTTCAATATTCACTTAACGTTGACTTGCGAGAAACAACAGTGGCAAACTGAAACTGCGCATGCATGGAGTTCATAACGGGCACTGTACTTTATTTCAACTCTGAGAAACAAGAATTTTAGGAATCTGTTAATGTTTGACCTTTAAAACTAACAAAAATTTAAGGGAAAATTCAATTCAGTAACTAACAGAAAGGGTTGGAATGTATTGAGGAGACAAAAACCTCACACATTCTGCTCTAGAGTATATGCGCTTACTGCGTCATTTGACGCCTGAGAATTTTGTGGATAAACACATTTATTCCATAGCTTTAGTTCCCATCCAGCTGCAAACTCATTCAAAAGAACCCACTATAATTACCAGGCTCCACTCAGCACACCATGACCTCAAGTGCCATTTGAATTACCAACTCAAGGGATCATTACGAGCTGCATTTAGGATTTCATCACTTTTGTAGATTTGCAGTGCAATAAATATGTTTACGGTCTAATAAACATACCCACAATATCTAAATAAGAAAGTTAATTACGTGTTTATTAATCAGATCATCATTCGTAATCATTTCTAACCCTTTCACTCCCACCGATGGAGGGGTCAAGTACTCAATCGTCCCGTTGCACGGGGCAAATTGGTGGAAGGTATTGCTACATAGTCGATTGCCGACCTAAAATGTCACAACCTCTTGCTTACTGTATATGTCATATTGACCTAACATCTTTATAAGGGACAATTTCTATTACTGATGTCTTTGGGGGGGGGGGGGATTTCGAGCTCTTACACCTGGAAATTTTGTCGATCTACATTCTACATGCATATTTTACTACATTTAGAAAGGATTCTTTCGCATGCAGGTGACGTCGTACAGAATACGATGAGAAAAAAAAATCTCTTTTGGCAATAGAGAAACAATCTCCAACACGCAGTTTGCATCCAGGAGAGGGATTTTCAACGAATTTTGCATTGCATAGGCAGTTACTTTATCAAGTAAAGAAACCATTTATGCAAATCGATATTTTATCCGACGTGGAGAAGCGCGGATTTCTCGCATATACAGGATGACATCATTTTGACGTCATGAAGTTACACTTGACTAAATGTGAACAACAAAAAAGAAATATAAATACCGGTAAACCACAACAATTTAAAACAAACAAGAATTCCAACGATCAAAAATAAACACAATGACGCCAAAGTGCATGCTTGGCTCTTGGTCCCCCTAAAGTAGATTTTAGTGGGACGAAGCTCAATGTAGCTCAATGTTATGGCACATTTATTTGAGTTCAAAGTATGCAGGCTATCTCCTGGTCGAGATCGGTGCTCTATTGTCAGATAAGGAAGAGACCTAAAGTGTGCCACACACACCGTGGCTCCGTGCCCCTACACTGCTAAAAATAAGTTTTCCCATACATCAATCTACCAAGATTTTATGTCTTCCAGAGTACGATTCATTACACCATCATTCCCAGCGTCTCTTGAAGGTTCTTGAGCGAATTCAAGAGTCCAATTAGAGAAGTGGCTCGGGGTGTAAAATTAGCAATGGCATGTTGAACGGAAGTTAACTGGTGAGCCAGAGTTTTTCGAGTCAGCCCTGGACTTACCTCACCAGCATAACTAAAGGACTCACTAAATATTTTATAGAGGACTTATATATACCCTGCCAGCCCTGCTTCATCGCCTTTTACTCTTCTCGATACTGCCGCGTGGAGATGCTTGGTGAACACTCAAAGTTATAATCGAAATTCCTAATCCCCACTTAAGTCAATCCCAGTGCTGTCACACAACATACACCCAGCAGGCACCCGAAACAACTTATAAACCAGATCACGCAATCCAGTTACATGTCCTAAATCTCCTGAAACACAGTACAACATCAATTAGGTTAATTGGCGCAGTTTCTTTCTGCCTCTATTTACCACCACCATGTGTATAAATTCTCCAAAACCGTAAAAAAATTGCCGTATATAAATTTTACCAACATACTCCCAAGTCGGTAATAATCCAGAATTTATGGAAGAAGTAAAATAAGAGAGGAACGGTGGGAAAGAAGAAAGGAAGGATAGAGAAACAAGTTGACATGCCAAAGTGCGGTTCCACATCAATCAATACCTCGGCAACATACAAATAGTAGTATAAAACAAGCCGCTAAACATGAGTCGACTCACTCACCGTTTAAAGAAGACAATTGTGCTCCTGCTCCTCCGCCAACACCTGTAGGTTTCTTGGTGGTGCTAGTGTTGGCAGTAGTGGTAGTAGTAACAATAGTAGCAGTGGTGGTGGTGGTGTTGGTAGTGTCATTAGTAGCACTTGAGTTGACAGTATTTCCACCATTGCTCGACGTATCTCTTATGCTATTGCTACCACAGATGGTAGCAGTGCTAGGTGTAACAGCAGTCGTGGTGATGGTATTTGTGAATTCGTGCAGCGATGAAGACGGACTCGAACCAGTGATGGTAAAATTACAACTGTAGTCATGATGGTTGAATTTTGTATTACCCACTACTCTCAGTTCATTAGTATCCATAGCGACGACGACCTTCATACATGATGCATTTTAAACAGAGACGGTCACACACAAAAACACAAAGCACACCTTGGGAAAGATAGCTGTGGATAATGTTCTCAGGACAACACAGCAACAGCAGCAGCTCCTGGATACTGCTTAGTGTTCAAGTGTGTGGGAGATTTCTCTCTGAAGTCCTCTTAGTAACGCAGATAAAATTATATGAGCGTCACAAACAGCCATCTAAAAAATAAAAAAGTATACAAAATAAAAAATGATTGTGGTGAATGACAATGGCAATGGTCTTCTTGTGTTACACTCTTGTTTATAGATCTTTTAAGATTTTAGTTCAGTTTGTCAGTCACTAACCTTAGCAGAATCTCATCAAAACATAATCAGGATGGTATTTCCCTCCTCCTCTCTCTCTCTCTCTTCAGAGTAAAATAAACATTTCACACTCGAAAAAACATATATAATAACGCCACTCATTTAGTTGGATAGGCTAATGTGCTTATGAGTTCCAGCACAAAGGATTCAGTCGCATGAACGTCAGTTAGATTTTTAAGAAGCTCTTGCCTTACTTCTTGCGTCTCTAAGATGTTCAAATAACTACCAAAGTTACAAGAGTCTCTTAATGTCTACAAATGCAATGCCAAAGGAAATTCACTCAAATACCCTACAGAACAGGGTAAATATCTGGATTGTGTTCATCGATCATTGACTAAGTCCAATGCGTGCTCAAACAAATCCCAGCATGATTTCAGAGTAGAAAAAGCAGCGCTACATAGGACAAAGATGTGAAAACTAGGTCAAGAGTTCCACCATGAGAATGAGTGAGATCATCAATAATTTGACAGCTGTATCCAAATTGCTCCAACTTTTTCGACTTTTCAAGCCATTTTATTTGTACTCCTTTTGTTCACATCTTGAGTTCATAGAATGGAAAATAAAAATTTCTGCCTCTGGGAATAAATATACAATTTCAAAAGTAAATTCTTTTTATCCAGAAATAAATTTACGTAAATGCGCAGTCTGATTTTATAGTTGGCAGGATTGAATCAACATCTCATGTTGTTTTATTTGAAAACTTGTTCCAACTATATTGGAATTTCCTAAATACAGCATAACTGAAATACATTTGGTTAGGAAAAACAAGAAGTTCTGAGACCTTCAGAGTATGCAGTGGGTGCCCCAAGAAAGAAATCATAGCGTGAATCACTTTGAGTATGCATGCCATTAGCTTGCCAACTTTCATCTAGATGAAATAGTAATGGATTTTGGGACCACATCCTGCTCAAACAACGCTCTCAGCCTCACACACCGAGGGGTTTTTAAGGGGTTTTTCATGAAACCTTTGGGGGCTAACTCTCCTGAAAGGTTTTTTGAACACTAAGTAAAAACGCATTACTTTAACCAAAATCTTCAACCATAATTTTTTTAATCTAATGCACTGTATAATATTTTAGAACTTCTGTGCTCAACAGTACCTTCTGTCAAAGATAATGCCATTTGCTTGAATATAATGTCAGCGTAATGAAATTTGGGGCTGTTTCAATTTATGTTTTCCATAATGTAAATAAATGGATTGCTCCTCTTGTTGGCTGGGGCACCGCTATCTTAATTTAAGTGCTAAAAAAGTAACGGCATCGTCATAACCTAAGTAGATTAATTATTATACCAAAAAGTCCATTAGCAACGTTACGTGTAATTTACCTGCCTGTTTTTGAAAAATCGGTGTCTCTAACAAAAACGAGTGCAGGCAGCTTGTTTACTATCTGGGTATAACTTAAGGGCAGTGCTAGTGACGAGGGAGGAGGAGCCCACGTAGGGTTGCTGCAGACCACTAACTCGCAGTTGAAAATTTCGTCTAGTTTTAGATGATTTAAAATTCCCTTCGTTTTTTGTCAATTAAATTTTAGAAGACACAACTCTGCATGAGAAAAAATATTGAGCTGTCCTTGAAAGTTAAAAAATGAGATATCAAAATATTATAAACTATATTAATATAGTACACACACACACCATAGTCTATCTCACCATACGTATTTCACTGTCAAATGTTATTTCTGCAATACTACATCTCAAAAACCACAGGCAGTCGATTTGAATAAAAAGAAAGGCACTAGAAAAGTAAATGTCAATGGCAAACAACGCCTGTAGCTTTGCAGCGACATAGTTTTAGAAGAAATGGATTGAGTAATATACATAAAGTATCATCATACATTGTACAACTACAGTACTACTCTAGCTACGACAATCCGTTTTCTGTCTAGGACAAAGTGTGGCATCCATGAATTAAAGAAATTGAGAGCAAAAGGCAGTAGATAACAGAAAGAGAAGTGAAAACTAAGCAGAAACTAATCAGAAGAATGAAAGGGGTAAACGTCACAAATTCATTCATCATTATGCACCCTTTTTTGGATGATAGTTAAAGTATTACTTGAGCCCATTCAAGACAAAACGACTGACAGATTAAACCTTCTCTTGATTGAATTTTGAACTAATCCTAGATGCAAAGTGCCAAGTGCCACTTTTAGCATTTTATTAGATAAATATACCGCTATTGTCATAAACGGAAGGTCGTAAGCCATTTAATTTACACTATGAAATTAACATGTTTACAAATGATCGAATTTGATTTGAAACAACTAAGTAAATAACGTGAATCAAATAAAGTATAAATAAAAAGAAGCACATTTTCAATATACATTATATTTTTTAGAAGCTAGTCTCTCAAATTTGGTTCAAAAACGAATGGAAAGAAAATCCTAGGAGAAAAGACATGAATTAATCAAAAGAAAAGAGCACTTTCTTTAACGAGTCTCATCTCTACAACGATCTTCCCTTGAGTGCATCTAACTCATTATAATACTCCATTCATCTGAATGACGGTTGTCTTGAGACAAAATCCTTCAGGTACCTCTCGATTTTAAAAGTTTACTCCATTCTACTGTGTAAAGTACGTGCGCGCTACTTTCCACATTCATGCCATTAACAATGCGATAACATTAGCGATCTCAGGTAGAAATAAAGCATTGCAGCGATTGACTGGATAAGATGGATAGCAAAGAAAAGCCCTAGTATTTTCCAGATTTCTCCAAAATCTGGAGGATGCCTTAGGATAGATGGGACACATGCAGTGACTTCAAGGCATGCTTCCTCTTTTTTCAACTGTGCAGCCAAGTTGCGTTGGACACACCAGTTCTCGTCAGATCATTGAAGTTAAGCAGCGCAAGCCCACGTTAGTACCAACATGGGTGGTTGGATTACTGGATTAGTATCGTGGGTTGGGGAGTAAGCCAGGCATCCATAACAGGACGAACCCTTAGGAGGCTGCCCGCGGGAGATGAGGAGGTAGGTGAAAGGACGAAGGAGAGGGTTAATTTGCAGCATCCAACGTTCGTTACCAACCACCCAAGTTGATATTGACGTGGGCTTGCGCTGCTTAACTTCAATGATCACACGGGAACTGGTGTGTCCAACACAACTTCGCTACACTGGAAAAGAACGTTGGGCGCTGCAAAGTTCCCCTCTCCTATGTCCACTACCTACCTTCTATCTCCTGCGAGCAGCCTCCTAAGGGTTCATCCTGTAATGGCTGCTTGGCTAACTCCCCAACCCATTAAATGAATCCAGAATGGAAATACTTCTTAGAGCCGCAGCGATAGCGTAGAGGTAGAGTGCTCGCCTTCTGCGTCAGTGCATTGGCTTCTTGTGGAAGAGAGTGGTGCCCCAAGTGCGCCTTCCGTCGGAAGGCCATGGTCCGCCGTGGCACCGACGATACTTACACTAAAAAAAACCCTTTCTACATGCGGCAGGTAGATCGGCAAAATTTCCAGGTGTAGAAGCTCGCCCCCAGGCATCGGCGGATAAAAAGTGTCCCAATGAAGAAAATAGACTATTTAAAAAAAAGTTGACTGGTTGCAGCGATAGGTCACCAGTAGGCTGAGTAAAAACTCCAACAGCTTCTCCATGTGTCCCAGCGGAATGAAACTGTATACCTGACCCTGATAAAGGCGGGAAAAGGGTGAGTACTTCTGAAAGTCCTCAGGTTTTACAGAAATGGATCAATCATTTAAATGGAGAATTACTTTTTGCACCTTAGTTATCAACTGAAATTGTAAACTACTGGAGGACAGCAGTTATTCAAGCCACTCCTTTAGTCCAAAATAATACTGGTTAGATCTCCCTTTTTCTATTTCCGGTCTGCTCACCCTGAGAGAAATCATTTCTAACAAAGCCACATGTGATGAACATTTCATAATATGCCATCCGTCATCTACTCAATCGTCTCATTTGTAGCGTTTGGTATTGACTACACCGTTTGAAACCATTTTAAAGGCACTTTATAGGATCAAAAAGCAGTTTATTTTGTGATAACGTTTTCTATTGATATTTCGTCGAAACCAACTCCTAAAGATTTACATAGCCTACGTAGTATAAAGATCTCGCATGATTTGTGGTGTATTTAAGGAAACAGTCGATACCATAAACCAAAACATGCAGAAAATATATTCAATCATTAAAGAGAAGCAGCGTGAGAAACCTCTAACATCTGTTATCGACGCTTTCGTGCGATAGGATCACTGAACTTCGGGGACCCTGGGCAGCTGTCCATTTGCCCAATGATAGCAATTGGTGAATCTTTCTGAATTTAGATTGATATTTTAACCTTCCAGATCTTACCTTTCCGCAAACGTATATTAAGTAAAAACTCTCAAATAACGTACATACACATTTACCGGAATTCATCAATAGATTGCAAAACCCATCGCAAACATTTGCTCGTCAAAAGTTACATAATCAAACAAACACCACATGTAATTGTTCCCAAAACAGCACAAGTCCCTCAGCTAACCAAGCAAGCAATCGTTACGAGCACTTCAGCTGCTTTTACGAGTTAAATATGCACTTCTTAAATATCATCACTAATGGATTCTAGGCCGTATAATTCAGCACCGTTTTTGATTCTTTAATAGCTAGTGGCATGTACAGTGCTTCAAGTCACAGTACGGTTATCTCCTCAATGCCCTCAGCTATCTCCTTCCCATTTAGTGCCCACCTTGAGAACCGTTGATGGATACTGTCACCATCAGAAATGATTATTCAGGTCGACAAGTTGCCTCCTAGAAAGGCTGCAGAATGTGATAAGTAGATCTAACTCTGACAAGTGATGTCGTCCTTAGCCTCTGACTTATAACTGTCACTCTTACACGTTAGGCAGACAGGCAGCAGACAAGACATGACGTGTGAGCTCATTGGCCAGAGCTATATTGTAAATTGGCGGCCAATAGTCCTTCCTTTAAGGTCATGTCTAATTTAATGTGTGCGGTGGCCTAAATTCTTAAGGATCTAAATGGCACGCAGTACTTCCTTGCGTCCTGTAAAGTGCCTTTATTTAGCTCTCTGGCCTAATTCCTTTCCTATTCATGGCAGAATCGGATACCTACGAATACAGGATTTTGATGTAGGGACAAGAGTGAGGCGAAAGGAAGGCACCAAACAACTCATGAATGAAAACTGGACGTGGCTTTATAAGGCATAAATCTTTTAGCCTCCTTGCAAGAGTGGTGCGGTGAGCAGTTTGTAAAATTCATTCTTATTTTAATTGAGCAGTGCTCAGAATCGTGCATCCTCAGCATCTTTAAAGATGAAATCTTTACCAAAATGAACCACCATGAGAACAGCAATTACAGTATTTCCATTACCCTTTCTCCCCGGTAGTTGCTGCATCACGGATTTCATCTCGTTAATTCTGAAATGAAAAAAGTATAGACAACGAATGTGAAGCCTACTACATATAAAAATCAACTCCTAACCCTTTTCTCGCCTATGGCAGGGTCGGGTACTCATTTTGCCCCCTGAACGGAAACAAGGGCGATATATTGGACAGTGTTTTTCCACAGCCGATTGCGGACCAAAGCTGCAACCCTATGCTTATTTATCGTTGATCTACTGTTCGTTGGGGCATTCCACCGACACCAGGGGGCGAGGTCCTAAACCTGGAAATTTTGCGTCATCTACCCGTTGCATAGTAGAGAGGGTTCTTCTACGTGCAAATGCCCTAGTACACCACACGGGACCTCGGTTTAATTTCTCGTCCGAAAGTAGGCACACTCGGGGCCTCTCTCTCTCTCGCCCGAAAGAAGCTAACCCACCTCGGTCCAGTATCGAACCTAGAACTACTGACGCAGTTACCGAGAGTGCTACCCACTGCACCACCGAGGCGGGTGTCGCGAAGCCTACTACATATGTCCACTCGAAATATGAAAAGCCCATATTTTCAGTGTTACAAAAACTACAGTAGTCATAAAGCGTACGTTACCCTACTACTATTACTACCATTGTTTGGTATTTTTGCTGTATTTTACAAAGGTAATTGATGGTAAACATGTCTGTTAAAACACGTAAGCTGTTTTCTCTCGCTTTCTTTCTTCTGTGTGCTATTCATCCAAAAATAGTAGAAGAAACTATTGTGGATTTAACTGAATTGTTCTCGGCAGTATAACTGTTGGTCAATGACACTACTCATATTGTCTGTTACAGGAGGCTCATGAACTACCCAAAGATGTAGTTTGAATGAGGCGTTTCTCCACCGTAATTCCTTAGAAACTGTAGAGAGCTTGATTTAATGCCAATTTCTGAGGAAAAACAACATATGTTGCCATTAATAAAGAGTATTTGACCAGATGAAGACGGGACTATGTGGGATTTCCATCTGTCATGATGTTGGTCGCTTAACCAATCGACCTGCCGTGAGTGCCATTTTAGCTTGGCTATAACAAATTCATGCGGTTGTGGCCTGTAACAAGCCGAGCTCGTGTACCACCATAGACAGTGTTAATAAAAACATTATACCTAACCATTTCCTGCCTAAGCCGATCTAAGCCATCACTACCGCTTGTCTAATGACGGACTATCCTCTTTCTGAGGACAGGATTCTCTAAAGACAGCTTCTACACCTGAAAATTGTTTTCGGTCTACACGTATACAGTAAAACCCCGCTATAACGAATTTGTAGGGGATTGGAATCACATTCGTTATGCCAGGAATTCGTTACAACCAGGAAAGCTGTTTTTAACCCCAAATAGCTAACCAGTAGTCTGTGATACTACCCCAAATATCAAGAAACTGTGGCTTTGGTAGTTCTGCAAAACATTTGGTTTCTAATTTTTGTGTACCTTCGTATTTACCCCAATGAAACATTTCTGCATGTTTTTCTTACTATTTTGTTGCCCGTGATTTAGTTTTCTTACAGTTGGTATTCTCCCAGACTACTGGTTAGCTGTAATGACTGCCCTTAAGTATTAAAGGGCAGTCAATTCCAAGTTGAGGAGCACAGGTTATTAGGTGTTGGAAACAGGAATTCATGTAGGAAGTAGATAGGCAAGTAGACTGGGATTTGGAAGAGACAGCTGATGCAGTGTGGGTCAGGTTTGCCAGAAAAATTAGAAAATTTGGGGAAGCCATTTTAGGTGAGGCCAGAGTAGAAGGTACACTCCAGGGCAGGCAGACATAGTGGTGGAATAATGCAATAGAGGCAGCCACCAAAAATAAAAGGCTGCATTCCATGGGTGGATGGAGATAGGAGACTATGATTCTAAAATATGCACAGGCAGACCAAGGCCACAGCTAGGAGGATCATTTCTTTGGTCATACACCAGTAGTATGAGGTCCTCTATGATAGAGACAAAGGGGGAATGAAGGAAGAATGTAGGCTGGCCAAGACCAGGGATAGGGCGATTAAAGATTTACCCTGAGACATAACAGTGAAGGATAGAAAAGGTAGAGTCTTGTTTCATACTTCTGAGGTAAAGGAGTGGGGAGAGTATTTCTCCACTCTATCTAATTCCTGCATATGGTAATGGTGGGGTGAATGGGGGATCATGGGGGAGATAGGCAGATGTGTAGGGCTAGAACCTGCATACCCGATCCTGCCACAGAGTATGGTGGCGATGATGATGATGAGAAAATGAACGTTTCTAATATCATCAGCCATTTGTGCATTCTGCCCTAGTAAAATAAAAAGTATGACAAGGCATTCTTGTAAGTGGTGTTCAATTCAATATGTGGTGACCATTGAGTGGAAGTTAGTGTTAAATCCATAAATAAAAATTATTTATAAGGTCCATCATTCGTTATATCCAACCAAATTATCCAAACTTTTCATCGTTATTACCAGGAAATTCGTTATATCCAATTCATTATACCCGATATTTTTAATATACAAACTCCTATCCTTTTGCCGGGACCTTGGAAACCATTCGTAACATCCAGGAACTCGTTACATCCGAGATCGTTATAGCGGGGTTTTACTGTATTTTATCTTATTTAGAAAGGGATCTTTTACGTGCAACTACGGTTTTACTTCCCACCCGACGGAAGATACATTTGGAACTCCCCTTACGCTGTGAAGATATCATCGATCTTGATCAGGATCGACCCTGCTACCATAAACTTAGAATCAGGCACGTTACCACTGGGCTAAGAAGATTGACGTTACTACATAAATTTTGTAACGTTGCTGTTCACAAATTCTTCACCGGAAAGCTGAAAGCCACTGGAGTGCTTGCCGCGCGAGTGTAACAACGGAATTAAGGTTGATTTATATGATAATTGGTGGCTCACGAGGTGTGAGAGTAAACTTTTAAGTCTAGTTTCTTTTATATTGGGTAGGAAATAGAAGTCATGGTCCAGTGTGGAGTTTAAGTGGTCTCTTTAGGTTAAATGCCCATTTATTTATAAAATAAGTCGTGGATCGGCAAGCATCAGCTCGTAGATCTAGTAAGAGCTTATGTTTCTCAGAAATCATAAATACAAATTTACAATAGGCTAAAGCACGACAATGCCAGAAATACAGGAAATGTGTCAAAATATCATAAAGTAGGCCCTACAATATGATTTCAACTTCAAATAAAATATCCCTATAAGAACCAGTAATTGGATCGAATGCAACTCTACGTTATGATTTCGGTACTAGATATCAAATCTTGACAACAAAAGCCCTGCTGGACAGCACCAGATGGATTTATGTCAAGAATCCGATAAGTTCAAACCACAGGCCATAAGATAAAGTTGAAATAAAGTCATGAGGAGTCTACAACACAAAAAGAGGTATGCTGTTCACTGGTATCATGTTACCAAACATAAAATTTCCCCTCACTGAAGTCTACTTATCAAAATCCTGTAGTTAGTTATGGTATGAATATTTTAACATTTTCCAGATCTGAAGGGATAAACGTAACACTTGGCCATCCACCAAAAGCAATACCGTAATATATAACCTGCTTAAAACAAGCCTTTTTTTTTATTTCGTTAGTGTTTTAAGGTCCTTCAACTACAAGGTCATTAGAGCCTCGTCCACTGGGTTGTCCTACTAGAGACGGCACAGATATTTATTACACTAACGCGACGATTTTTGGCTATTCGAGGTACCCAGTTTTCCCAAGCGACCACCCATATTAGTACTAGCTGGGGTTTCGTTGCTTAAGTTCAGTGATCAGACGTTTAGTGGCTCCCCTTAAAGCAAGCCCTGATAAAGTTGAAACTCGTCAGGGTTAAAAGAAATTCATAATCTCATTAAACGAAGCGTCAGTAATTCCCGCTTGTATTTTAATTATTTCATACAAGTTTATGAAAATAGTACTTCTCAACTTCTAATATAACGAAATAACCTGCTTTTCTATTTAGTCTCTAGAATAGTTTTAAGAAGACGATTAACCGCAGTTAATTATAATTTCAACGACAATTAAGGACGATAATAATCTCTTATTTTCCATCACTGTAATTTTTGGAAAAAACCACATCTGTTTTTAGTACGCCACTTCAATTATCACATTCTGCGACTGCAAAAAAAACAATACTTCCCTACATTTAATCCCGGCTACTCGTTTAACTTAGAGTATAAGCTGTACACTACAATATTCTCAACCAGACATACAGTACGTGCAGAGTATCCAGTATCCCTTGATAACCGTTAATCAAGTTCGTTCCAAAATTGCCTGCCTGTTTCACGGGTTTATTTGGTCTTTAACTCCATCCAACCTGTTTACAACGTTTGTTCTTCAAGACTTTTTTGTGCAATAAAAATCCAACGTTTCTTTGATGAGTTCTGCTTATAAATTAATTACAAATGAACTACTCCGTAAAAGGGAATATGTGCTAAGGTTGCTGCCGTAGCACTATCGATGACAAAAGGTGGCAAAATTGACTGGACATGGATGTTAACTTGAAACAACTCACAGGGGATTCATTAATAAGAGGTTTTCGGAACTACTAGGAATATTCACAGGGAGATTTCATTGGGTTATGGCAACATCACCCAACAATGGCCAGTCTAATATAAATTACATTATAATAGATAGAAAAACACATTTGTTTAGTAGTTGGGTAACGTTGCATCTCGATGGTAGCCACATTCACCTGAAAGATCCAATTAAGCCTCACTACACTTGACATTAAATATTGATTTTAAATGTTATTTAACTACCCCCTTCTTTCGAACACGTCTCAATATAGGTGTAATTGACTAAATTATTTTCACACACCTGGTTACGAAATTATTTAAAATTTCGATTTATGGGTATCCGTACCATAGTGCAATAATAGAAATACTTTATATGCGACTGCTTTACTTCATTTTCTGGGCACTTCCCCCCCCCCCAAATGGGTCACATTATAATGCTGCCATTAACACAATTCACTAATCTACTTATAATAGGGTTAGTGAGTCCCTGACATAATGCCAGAAAAGTGAAAAAGAAATTGAGTGATGAGTGCAAAACAGAGAAAGGGGCAAGAGAAAGAATTAGTCTTCTGCCCTTGCGTCACTTCCAATTTAATCGGAATCTTATGCCCACACACGATTCTAGTTTACCCCAAAATCCACAAGAGGACTTCACCAAATGACATATATACTTTAAATACGTTGAGTGTACACATTTTCGTGAAATGTAGACACACGACGTGAACTGTGTTATTATAGAAATTCATCAATATCCACTAAGATACACGAATGTTCCATCTGACAACTTTAAAGCAGACTAACGAACATCTTTGGGGAGTTTTCATCGATCAAAAAGGTTTCAAACGACCACAAACTTCCATTTTTGCTGTGACCACAGATGCAGACTTCTACATTGTATTTTAGTCTATTAGTCCTTTCTAACTTATAACTGCTCGTAATTGATGGGCTTTCAGTTCAACATCCATTGGGATTTGAACCTAACACTTGAAAACTCCAAAAAGTATTAATGAACTACGTTCAAGTGACATGCTACGCGATCCATGAAGTGAGAGTGGTCCTCGGTGTCGGTGATAGATGATATGTATCCACTTGACCATTGGACTCAATGAGGACAATGATAATAAAGCATCGATTATGATTTAGCACACAGATCAACGTCCTGCTAAGTCTACGTGTATCATACGATTCTTCAGATAATTAGTAGTTACTGGGGCCCTAAGAAAATAAATGCACCAGACATTTTCTATTACGTGATGTTATTTAAATTTGTGCAAATTAATTAAATCTATTAACGATTGCAAATGAAACAGAAAACATGAAAACGCTTTTCTCTAATAACTTACGCAACTGCAAAATATCTCTTGTCTAAATTGACAACCAACTGCAGTTGAGCAGTAAGCTGTAGAGTGATTTTGTTATGGCATTACTGAACGCTAGAATTGAACATGAGTACAGTAGTACAACTTGGTAACAAGATGAACTGAATTCTACATTAAATTTCCTTAAATTGATTGTAATAAATTATATAAATTTCCTAAAATCTTCCGCAATAGTCCATTTGGTACCAGGAACGAAAGGATACATGGTTGGCTGCCGGTGTAATGACGCGATATGTGCATCTTTAACGTCTATCTTGCCCGAAAGAAGCTACCGACGTTGCTGAGGTTGGAACTCACAACCAACGATTCAGAAGTTCAGCACGAGGCCACAGAGTCACTGAGGCCCACTTATTCAACCTGCTCAATATAGTAATATACTATAGCAAAACACTACAGGGCCATCTGTAAAAGAAACCTCGTTATTCTAACATTGCAGGGGAGATGGAACTCAGTAGCTCAATTCCTTCCCTTGCACTTGGCTTTTTAATTCTAAAACTGTAATTTTCTCTGGCGATGAAGAGGAGGCCGTCCACGAAACCTGAACAAATACTTCAACACCTGAATCTGATATAATTAAATAAATCAAGAAAAAATGCATGGCACTTTATGAACTAGACGTCTCACCCAAACACTTAAGAGTAGATAAATTAATTTTCTTCAGCAACAGAAACTAAACACCGTCTGTCTGACCTTGATATGAGTGTAGTGAAAGGTTTTCTTTACCATTGAATAGTTTACTCCATATTCTTATTAGTAGTCGACAACCACGTACTAAGTTGAATAAAGGCAGCCAAATGAGATTATGAAGTTCAATTACTACTTGTTTGGATGAGCCCCAAATGTACAACACTTTCTTCTAGACGAAGACAAAAGTTAGCTGCACTATAAAATAAAAGGTGAGAAAGGCCATAACCGTGTCTTTAGGAATTAATACTTAGTTACCAAACGTCTCCAAGTTTGGGATACAGTACATGAACAAACACTAGTAATGGGCATGTACATTTCAATACCTTTCTAATTTTGAAAGCTATTCTAAAAGTAGGCCTATATTCAGGGCAACTGTGACGTAAACAGGCCGTATATATTTTCATCCTTGTAAATTCTTCAACTACAACTAATATTATGATATATCAACAACTAACCTTAACTTGATTTACGTACAGTACGTATACACAATGTGATTATACTTTGACACACTCAGAGAATCCAAAGACAATTCGAAAAACGTGTTCTAAATAAACAATAAAGTTCCAACGAGATTTTCTGAGATTTCGTAACGGAAATTTGAAATTCAAATAGAGTTGTTCGAAAAGGTATAGCGCATGCGTGCCATTGTAACTGAGTATCACGATCGAGTGATCCAGTGAAGTAATACTGTATTAAAATACTTTTACTTTAATCAGAATTTTTCCAACTTCTTATTCAGTCCGCAAAACATTTGACAATACAAATTCTGTTGGGGCACACCCCTATTTCTTGGTTTTGAACTCCAGTGGTTCTACTTTTATCGGCAATAGTAGAAAAATCTTTCGATGACTACAGTACGTCTAGTATCTCTCAAGGTACAGCTTTTAAGAAATTCTTCTGTTGGATTTCAATTAAAGCTTTTGAAACAGTTTTATTGTATAATGAGACAGCCAGGTGTCTAATTGTTAAATTGTAATTAAAAACACACAAAAACATGTGATCACAAACTCATTGGAATAATTCCCCATCAACATCTACATATTATTCTGTTTTACTTCAGAAAAAACCAACGTCTATCAAACCAAATCAAGGTCAACATTTTGAATCAAATTATTTTGCCCCAACATCGTGACAACGCTTCAAAAAGTCAAGTAAACAAGGTACCCATATTGAAGTGATTTCTTTTGAAGTATATAATTATTAGCTTTTCTCAAATCTATCACAATATAATTGACATTGCCACTCTCAACGTAATATACACTGTATATCCGGAGTCCTTGAAGTTGAAATTAGATTTGCCACCTACTGTAGAAAGTAAAGCATTTCAACTTTTAAAGAGGACGATATTTCTTGAGTTTTTAAGATACGAATTACAGTAGATTTTTCTATGTGATATAACTATAGTCAACCTATTGTTCTTCATAATTATATTTTTCGGAGATCACAAGCAAAAGCAACTCCTAATTTTCCCGCCTATGGAAGGAACAGCGTTTTCCACAGCCGGTTGCCGACCAAAGCTGATCCGTATGTTTATTTATCGTCGATCTACTATTCGTTGGAGAATTCCACACGGGACCTCAGTTTCACTACTCATCTGAAAGAAGGAGCACTCGGGGGCCTCTCTCTCGCCCGACAGAAGCCAACCCATCTCGGTCCAGTACTGAACCACTGCACCACCGACACGGCTCCTTTTCGAAGATCACAAGAGATTATTATTAATTTAAAAAAAAATCAAGAGTTATGGTATAATTTATTACATCTTATATTAAGCAAATCTTTCACCTTAAGTAGATTCTGTTGAAATAACACAGTAAAAAACCCAAATGTAATATATTAATATTTATTAGAAAGGAATGCAATTTACATTTGAAATGCTGCAGTCAAACGTTTGGAAAAAAGTTGCTTGATGCCTTTAATGTTAAAAAGGTATGTACTGTATAAGTGGATGTCAACCTAATGTTCTTTAATAAATATTTGTCTTTTTTCAGTGTACCGCGGCAATGCTTGGTCGTTTTTTGTGTGTAGCATACCCTTTCATGTCACCATTTTTCTTACTAAACTTGACACAAGGCGACTAATGAAGAATACGGTCCTTATAAATGCACTATAGGTGAAGCTTAAACAAGAGGAAAACAAACAGTGTAGGTGTATCATGTTTTTGTTATTACTTTAACTAACATTTTTTATAAGTGGTATTATGAAAAGAATATTACCACGATGGATCTGGATAACAATTGTTTGTTTTTCTCTTATCCCGCTTTCATGTCTGTCTTTCTTCTCCTTTATCCCTCACGTCTTTTATAAATTTTACTTGTAACTGCCTTGTCAGGTCGATTTTATGCATCATCATTAAACTTATTCAAAGACGATTTCATTAAAAGGAAACGACAGAAATAGGCGAGCAGAAGAAAATCATAAAAGACAATTGGATATTTCAAGGGGTAAATAACGTCAAGTTTTGACTATGAAATGGGCTCCATGAATCGTTTAATGAGCGACGAAAATCAAATTGAAGTTGAATTACTTGGCACAATCTGCCATTGCATAAAAAGGGGAAAAACAGTTTCGATGACATGTAAAAACACATAAAACGACTGAAATATCTGATAAACATTCGCATAGAAACTCATAAATGAGAGAATGTCTTGGGTTTATGATAAAAAAAATATTTCAATGGCTAATAAAATTTTGTTTTCAGAAACTAAATTTCTTAGTGAGGAAAATGATTAAACAGTTTATTGTTAATGTATAGAAGAGAATTTTATATTCAATGAGGATTTTTATAGGCGATAAATTCATTCATTTATTACTTATCAGATCGTGATTACTCAAGGTTAGGCCCGGTCAGATGGTAATGAACATTCAACACAGGACTGTCGCCCTTTCCTCTCATTGACGAAAGCAGAATTTAAGGCTTCTACCATATCAAGAAGAAAGTCACAGACCTCTGCGTGGGCCGAACCTACCTACAGTATTTGAAACTAAAGATTCTATTAACCGCTGCAGATCACATCAGTGCTGGCCTTACGAAGTGGGAGGCTCCGGGCAAGTATGTGTGCACTTTTTTATTAAGTGCCCCCCTCCCCCGATCGGCCACTGCTGCCCGCCCCAATGCCAGCCCTGAATTACACTAGAGATTCAACACTAGGTGAATTTTTCTTTCTTGATAACGTTCGGAGTTTGCTCTCTGTTGTTGGTAAACGGTCTCAGGTAGACAAACTAGCTAACCTACTCGGATGCTTATGATTGACTGGAGACGAAATTAACGTCCTCTATTCTATAGTGTCCTCCTCTGGTGCTTGACATCCTTCTGGTGACTAGAGTGACACCGCATTAATTTGGAGATAGCAAAACCTGTTTGCACCTTTACAGCTACTATGACATTGGCCTTCTATGTGTCGTCTTTAACTGAGAAGGGAGTTTAGTAATAAGAAAGAGATTGCTTAGCAGCAAAGTGCCAAAATAGTAGCGCAAAACTAATTATACGTTATAGAGTTGTGAACCATGGCCTTCACTTTTAATGAAAACGGGACTCGATGAAGCGACAAGACTCAGAAGTAACAGCTGAGTTTGGAATGTGATTTTTGAACCTAGATGTGCAGTAAGGATGAGTCCCATGTTTCGAGTTCAGTGATATACAGTGTAGGTCGTTCATCGAGATAAAGTAAATTTACCTTCACTCAAGAAAATATTTCCAATTGTTCACACACAGTCAGTTATTTATGGCCCCTTACTAGGTACAGTAGTTGGATTGTGCGCTTAAATCTCGAACTCGTGACTCACTGGAAGTTACTTTGGAGGGATTAAGCAGAAACATATAGACCTGTGGAGACCTGTGGATATTATTGAAACTATCCCTGTAAAGAAAAGAACTTGTGCACCTCAAGATAAATAACATTGACGTCGGAATTTTGGAGTTATCAGCATTTGTGTACAAACTCTAGTTTCCTATATCACCGCAAGTTATTTTTCTAATTTCTTCAGTGTGTATTTTTTTACAGTTATACAGTTATCTATTCACTGATTTGTACTCCTAGAGGCGGAAGGGAGAGACAGGAAAAAAAATCTACAAAATTAGGAAATAAATAGGATACTGTCAAATATGAAATATTTCATTTCCCATTACGGTTGATTATTTCCGGTCTGACAATTCCAAACTAAAAGACATTACAAGATTACATGACTTGTTTTTAAAATTCAATACATCACTGAAAATTTTCAATCTTACTTCTATATACAGGACATGAACATTGACAGAAAGTGAAAATGTGGCCTCCATTAAGTGTGTGATGATGATGATGCTAAAACTGCACCCAAAAGCAATGTTCAGGTATTGAAGTCTCTGCACAGCCACAGGAGTAGAGCAGACAGAGAGATAATGGATTATTTAACGTCAATCTCTCACCGTTTATCTTTACCACCACTAGAGGTACTAGCATTTAAGAATTTTAGAGGTCTGCCCAATTTTCTGCGTAGAAAAGCGAGGACCATGGTTAATCATATTATGAACTGGCCTACCAACATGGGTTAAGGATCAATATCAAAAATTATGATGTGAGATTTTCACCAACCTGGGTTGGACGAGCTTAAGGTGACCAGATTTTTCCAGAGGGCAAAGCGGGACAGGGGCTTTTGGTGAGTGCCATTTTTTGGTTTGGTTTGTTGGTGTTTTAGGGCCCTTCAACTGCAAGGTTATTAGAGCCCCGTCCACTGCGTAGTTCTAATACAGAGACTGCACAGACACTACACTAATGCAACGATTATTGGTATTAGCAGTACCCAGTTTTCCCAAGCAGCCACCCATGTAAGTACTAGCTGGGGTTGCGTTGCTTAACTTCAGTGATCAGACGAGAATTGGTGTGTCCAACGCAATGAGCCACTCCCATTGGTGAGCGTCCTCAAGTAGGGGTAGTAAGACATGCTTTCCTGAAGAGCAAAGAACGTGTGTCCATCAGCACAGGATGCCTGATGTTTTAATTTGATGCAGACGATATCAGTTGCCAACCTAAAAGGATCATTCGGTGTGGGTGCTCTGTGCATGTATTTAATTGACGAGTGAATGATTCTGAGAAATTGCCGACAAAGCGGGATAAACGGGCGTCCCGCCGGGACAAGCGATGGGCTACGGGACATGCAGCCGGAAATCGGGACTGTCCCGCCTAAATCGGGACGTCTGTCACCCTAGGCGAGCTCCTACACCTGGGAATTTCGCCGATCTACACGTTCCATGTAAATAGGGCTCTTTTGCAGGCAGACATCGTCGTATATACCCAATACCATGCAGAGCCACGGCGTAACTTCTCATCCGACAAGAGGAGCACTTGGGGACTCTCTCTCTCCCTCTCTTCAGGATTGAACCTGGAACACTTTTGAATTGACAATAGAGCTTTTTCCATCGTATTTTGTACGATGTCACCTGCATGTAATTCAGTTAGAATCCTATATGGATATACCTGTGGATCGACAAAATTTAGTAAAAAGCTGATAGGAATGTGCCTGTTCATTAAGAAAGGGAACCCGAGTCGAGGTAGTTAGTAAGATATAGCGGAAGAAGAAAGGAACTCGTGGGTAAACTGACGGAAGATGATCTTACGTTTGTGATTGCTATTCAGAAGTTAACACATCCGTTTTAGTCACTTTGTGGGCCATAATGTATATTCTACCGTGGTAACCCCCTCCACAAAATAATAGACTACCAACCCCAGTGAGAATTGAACCTGCAGCCATATGTTAACTAGGCGCATGTCAAAATACAACCTAATCGACTATAAATCAGTGAGTAAAATTGAATTGGTGTGAAATCGACTGATTGTGAGCTGTAAAAGATGTGAAAGCCTATAATCTAGGATCCATATGAAAAATTTGCATTATCAATCTTAAATTGTTTCTTGGGGGGGAGGACAGAAATATTTTTCTTTTCTACAACTGGGATTTCTGATTGAAATCATACAATATTGAAAAAGTAACGATATTACTATAGAACTGATTTGTATGCAATTGATGAACAACTGGTTCAGACTAAAAAAAATAAACCCCTTTTTTTTATTATATGAAAATATAAAAAAAGGAAGAAAAACTCCCTTGCAAACCAATCGATATTTTTATATACTATTATACTGTTTTTCATCGTTGAAGAATAAAAAATAATTCAAAGAAGCATAGTAAATGCAACCACGATTCATCATTATATTGAGATCTGACAATGAAAACAATGATAAATCGTAGAGTGGAAATAAAAATGTTAGTGACGGCCAAGTTAACAAACACTATTTATCATTCCGCAAGGATAATAACGATATAAACACAACCTAAGCACTCCCCTTCTTCAAAATCCAAGATACTACCCGACTCTAATATTTAAAACAAATATCTTCGATATGGACCGTCTGTTCAACTCTCACCATCATTCAGTCTGAAAAAAATCATTACCTGGCAGCTATCATTAGTCACAGCACTCTGATTTTGACGTTTGGCGATCATTAGGACACTTCTCTAGCCATCTGCCAGAAATTTCCGGGCTGATTTACTCTGCAGAATTAACATCCCGAAAAAAAATTAACCATTTTTCATACTCAATTATTCTTTCCTTCGTATGGTGTCCACGACAGAAAAATGAGCCGTGAAATAAGGTTGGCAGTCAGGCAGGCAAGCACTACCTTCCACAATATCTCCTATTAGTTCCTACTGTCGTCCTTTCCCTTTTTACCGTCGTATCCATTCAGTTCGGCTCTTCCCGGTTGTAACCCTGTTTCTACCTTGAAATTCTGGACTCAAGGATACTTAACCCTGCCATAGTCAACTACAAAGTCAGTATGGAGACTGGTTCCTCAGAAAGGTGACCACACTGATTGCTTTCCTGAAAGCCGCCATGCCATCTTCCTGGTTCTCCACCTTGGTGTCCCAACCAAGAAGAAAAAGGACCCTTCCTCTCAAGGCTATAACTGTCATAAAGTCACACTTGGCACTTCCCTCTTGCCTGCAATAATCCAACTACTTTAAAAGACTCATGTGTCACCCAGAGAGGTTTGTTGGGGTAGTTGTCTTAATTAAGAATGACGGAAGGAGCAGATAGGAAAAAGTATAGGATAGGAAAAAGTATGACAAAGAGTGAGTTCATTGGTCAACTTATTCATGGGATCAATTGCGTTTAATTAAAGGCATTCCTTCATCATGTCTCCTAATTTGCCGTCTATTTCAGAGCCGGAAAACAGTGAGATTGGAATCACAGCGACAATCGATTGGATGGCATTTTTTTACAGAGCCGGCTGCCGTTCTAACTCTGCAACCCTTCGCTTATTTAACGCCAGGCTGGGTTCTTTTACCGGCAGGCGACATTGTACATGCCACACAGGGCAACAACGGCTTTACCTCCCATCAAACGGGAGACGCGCTTGGGATCTCTCGCTTGAATGAAACTACCTGACTCGACCAGGATTGTACATGCAACGACCGACACAGTCCAACATGTTATCATTTCGCCACCGAGGTCATCATCATCATCATCATACCCTTATCCCACCTGTTTCAGGGTCGGGTCTACGGGTTCTGGTCCTCCACTCCCGCCTATCGTCCACCAGTTTCCCATCCACCTCACACACACTATTATACAGTGTCTCTTCGTACAGCCAGCTCCCACGTCTAAGTCTTCCCCTGCTCCGTGTGCTTCGACTAACCAGTATCCTTCTGATGGACGAATGGACCAAACTAGCTCCTCCTCCCCTCTTCTCACCACATACCCAAACTACCTCCACCTACCCCACCCGTGCACCGCAGCATTCGCATTTCAGCTACCTTAATTCTATTGTCATGACTTTTTCGTATGACTTTCTGGAGTCACCACGTTTATTTACATCGTTCACGAATACCACGCACTAAGGTGCCCATTCCCCTACTCCAGTCAGCAGCTCGTCCATTACCAGAATGAAAAGGTATGGATTTAGTGTTGAACTTTGGCTCACCCCAGTCTTCACTTGGAAGCCTTCAGTATTTCCCCAAGTAGCCCGTATTATCCTGATACAACTCTTCCCCATCGAGGTGAGCTCTAAAATAGTCTTCCTCCCTAGAGCAGTGATTAGCATCTTAATTTTATTCATCAGACTCACTCCCGAGTCCACAAAAACTTTCTTATTGTAATGAAGGTCTTTCTTTCGAATTTCTTTCCTTAAAGGATCGTGTATGTAAGAAATTGGGGATAAAAATAGTTTGTAGTAGAAGTAGTGGTAATACAAGGAAGCTCTCTAAGAAAAATCCCAATAGATTTCCTCTTTTAGCTTTCAAAGAAACTCCATCACATTAATGAGACGGATGAACCAATTAAATATCCTAAAAATAACATCTTCCTTATTACATTATAAATCAGTTTTTTTTTATTCTTAGAATTTAATTTAAACTCAAAAGCACATATTTCAAGAAAACTGTAAGAAAGGTCGCGTGGAGGAAAAACAATCATTTAATCTTAATTATCCATAAGGAGGCTGGAATGTTGTTTGCAGAAATACAAGATATTAGGCTAACATTGATAAATTAATTAGTAGAGCACGCTTGTTCCCCTTTGAGCTCAAAAGTTCGCCTCTGAACGAGGTGGGAGCTTTCTCAATTAACAGGGAAAGCAGCTAAAGAAGTGTCTAGGGCTGACTGAAGGTTTGGCGGGGCCATCGAAAGTGAGGCCCCAAAATATTTACAAAAAAAAAAGTGTGGGACCTCTTTGGGCACGGGGCCTTCGCTTGAGGCTCGAACCGACCAAACCGACCCTACATGTATTATATGGAAACATCCCGAAACAGATAATAACACCTGCTACCGAAATGAAGGCTTGCACACTTTACTACTATGTTACGTTAACGGGTCGGGGAGTAAGCCAAGCAGCTATAATAGGCCGAACCCTAGGAGGCTGCTCGCGGGTGAGGAGGTGGTAGGTGTAGAGCAGGGGTTCCCAACCTTTTTCTTAGATTCATCCCTTTTAATAGTATGAGCTTAGTTCATAGACCCCCCCCCCCCCCCCCCCTTCCATTTTTTTTCCATAATTTGAACCTCATATATAGTATGCAAAATCCCGTCTCGGTGGCACATTGGGTAACGTGCTTGGTAACTGTCAGTGGTTCTCGGTTCGATACTGAACCGAGGTGGGTTGGCTTCTTTTTGGGTGAGCGAGGTGCCTCAAGTGCTCTTTCCTGTGGATGAGAAGTAAAACTGAGGTCTCGTGTGATGCACGATGGCATTTGCACATAAAAGAACCCTCTATTATGCAATGGATAGATGAGCCGAACTACCCAGGTGTATTTGCTTGCTTGTTGGAGTTTTAGGGCCTTTCAACTACAAGGTCATTAGAGCCGCGTTTCATAGTGTAGATCTTATGCAGAGAGTGCACAGACACTACACAAATGCGACGATTTTTGGATATTAGCAGCACCAAGCGGCCACCCATGTCAGTGATCAGACGAGAACGGGTGTGTCCAACACAATTCGCCGCTCACCCAGGTGTAGGAGTTCGACTGAGTACCCCAATGAATCAAAGGCTAACGCTATACAAGTATTGAGTTGCAGCTTTGGTGGCAACTGACTGGGGAAAATACTGTCCAATATATCACCCTTGTGTCCATTCAGAGGGAGAAGATAGGTGGCCAACCCTGTCATTGTTGGGGAATGGATTAAGATTTGCTTGTTGGCCTTCAAAGGAAGTAACAAGCAATGCATTCAAATAAATGTTTAGATCGACCCCTTGATCATCATTGACCCCCTTTGGCATTCCATTGACCCCCAGGGGGTCGATACCGACCCCGTTGGGAAACCGTGGTGTAGAGGATGTGGGAGAGGGGAAATTTGCAGCACCCAACGTTCACTACCAACTACCCGTGTTGGTACTAACGTGGGTTTGCGTTGCTTAACTTCAGTGATCTCACGAGAACCGGTGTGTCCAACGCAACTTGGCCAACAATGGGCATTGTTGGGACATTTTCAACAAGGTAATCAGCCTCGGATTGGGGGCAAACTTGTGCACTGTATATGAAACACGCTCCACCAACCGAACTAAATAAAAGTAAACTGCCCCGGTGGCTCAGTGGTGTGCCGTGCTTGACAGGTGAAATCCAGGTCAGATCCTTGCCGACACTGCAGTGTCCTCCATTGGGTCTCTTTGGAAGAAAAGCGCGTGATTTCGTGAGGTAAGAAATTATTTATATGTAATTGAACCTCTTTCTACATGGAATAAAATGTAAATCGGCAAGATTGCCCTCCCCCTTTCAACGTATGTAGGAGAGAAGTTGCTCCTAGACAGAGACACGTCGGTGCTGACTACTGGTGACTACACGTCGGAGCTGACTATGAGCACTCTACCCTACCTTAGGTGGAAAAAGGGTTAGAAATGAAGATGACGAAAGTCTATATTATTTCTGATAGAGGAAGTAAGCAAGGCAACTTCTAACCCTTTTCCCACCCATGGCAGGGTCGGGTACCTATCTTGTCCCTCTGTCTGAATGGACACCCAGGTGATATATAGGACAGTGTTTTTCTGCAGCCCGTTGCTGACCAAAGCTGCAACCCCGATGTTTATTTGTAGTGAGTCTACTGTTCGTTGGGGTATTCCACCGACGTCAGGGAGCGAGCTCCTACACCTGGAAATGTTGCCTCATCTACCCGTTGCATAGTAGATAGGGTTCTTTTACGTGCAAATGCCATCGTACACCACACGGGACCTCGGTTTTACTTCTCATTCGAAGGAAAGCGCACTCGGGGCCTCTCACCCGAAAGAGGCCAACTCACCTCGATCCAGTATCGAACCTGGAACCACTGGCTCGGTAAATGAAACACTCTACCTAATGCGCCACTGAGGGAGGCCAGAGAAAGTTCATGATTTAATTATGAAATGTTCTGCTTTGTGAGACTGTTTTTATCTAAAACACGTAGGTGGATTTAATGCTCAGATTTTGGATTTAGTCAAAGTGAAAATATCAGAGATAAGGTTTTTGCGCAGAATGACAAACGTGTGCACATTTGTACTATCCCAAAATACATCTGACTACTGAACACCGCTTTCAAGACATGTCAAAAGAGCAACTTCAAATTATAAGAAGCAGAGCGGAAAGGAGACCTAATGAACAGTCACAACAGTACACAGTCTGTCAGACAGTAACGCAGACAGGAAATTGAGTGAGGATTGTGATAGTGACCATCAAGGATATCGCATAAAAGGCACAACAACAAATCCAATCATGAAAATGGATTCATTGTAATACCGAAAAAAATATTTGGCTATTAAATATCTAGTTTTGTAACTAACGGGTTAACATTGTTCTAAAATGAGATCCTTTGTTGTTGTTTAAGGTCCCGTCAACTACAAGGTCATTAGAGACCCGTCCACTGCATAGTTCTAATGCATAGACTGCATAGACACTACACAAATGCGACGATTATTGGGTATTAGCAGTACCCAGCTTTCCCGAGCGACCACCCATGTCAGTACTAACTGGGCTTGCGTTGCTTAACTTCAGTGATCAGACGAGAACCGGTGTGTCCAACGCAACTCGCCGCTCCCAAATGACATCCTGCAGAGGTAGCATACTTAACTACTGCGTAAGTAGTTGCAGGTTTGATACTTGATCGAGGAGGATTAGCCTCTTTCGGCCTCTTTTGGTTCCCAGTGCGTCGGATGGGAAGTGGCCTTTCGTGGTGTGTATGATGCTGCTTCAATGTCCCAACAATGGGTACTCGACCCTACCATAGGTGAGAGACTTGAAATAGTGATAATCAACGACCGCTGTTGTTTATTTCTTCAAATTATGGCATTGAATACTCCACACTTAAGGACTTTCAACTGACCAGAAACACCACCCACCTTGGCCAGAATCAAATCTGAGAACACAAGCTCAAGTTCTAAGCAGGCTTCTACCAAGGTGGGCCCAGAATCGAACCTTCTTACCATGAGCTCTAAGTAAGTCTACTACAGGTAAATAACCGATGCCAGGATAACGAGCTCCTACACCTACGAATAAGAAATGCATGTAGGTGGCATATCTTTATTCAGCACCACAGAAAGGGTTCTGTAGGGTGCAATGGTGATTGTTTTGTTGGTGTTTTAAGGTCCTTCAACTACAACGGTCATTAGTACCCCGTCCACCACGTAGTTCTAATGCAGCGACTGCATAGACACTACACTAATGCGACGATTTTTGGAGTATTAGCGGTGCCCAGCTTTCCCAAGAGGCCACCCATGTTATTACTAGCTGGGATTGCGCTGCATCCAGTGGCGTCATTAGGAGGGTGCGGGCCGCACCGGGTAACACCACTCGCACCATGAGAAATGGGGTGACACCGAAGCAGAAGTAGTGGCTTTTTTCGGGAGAGGGGGTGACACCACACCGGGTGACGCCAACCCTAGCGACGCCACTGGTTGCAAGACTTTGGTGATCAGACGAGAACTGGTGTGTCCAACGCAATACAGCCGCTGTGCAATGGTGACATCGTACAAATCGAATGGAGTCACAGGCTGTCTTGCCCCATGTGGAACTGCACGAAATGAAGCCACCCACGTCATCTAGGATGGAACCTACGCTCAAATAGATGCATCTGAAAGAAAATTACAGGTTTAGGACCACTACAGCTTCTTAATAGCAGCAATAGTTCCACTATAAATAAACTCTCCAACTCGAAAAATGATAAAAATAGTAACACAATTGAAGCTCTTTAGGATCGCAAGTAATTTATGAGGTGAAACACCAAATTGCTACAATTTTAGGCGCGGCATAACAAACTCACTATCATTAATTTATTGAGAAACACAAACGGTATATGAACATCGTTTGCGATAATGCAATAGTAAAAAACATGAAGTAATTAAAGCATTAGCAATTATAGCTTCATCAAGCATACATAATAACACCCTCCTTAAAAAATACTTTCCCCAGCTCATGAATCCATTTTCAAAAGTGAGATGACAAGCCAGCTGCTCGTCTCGTCTTTCACTGAAATTATAACATGAAAACCAGTTAACTATTGAGGGATTATCATTTCTATAAAACTATTTGCATAATTAGGGCTCATTAATACCCGCCTCGGTAGCGCAGAGGTAGCGTGCTCGATTACTGCATCTGTGGCTCTAGGTTCGAAACTGGATCGAGGTGAGTTGGCTCCTTTCGTGCGAGGGAGGGGCCCCGAGTGCGCCTGTCGTCGGATGGGAACTAAGCTCTGGCTTGTGTACAAAATATCATTTACACTTAAAAAAGAAACCTCTCCACTATGCAACGAGTGGATCCTGCAAAATTCCCAGGTGAAGGAGCTCGCACCCTGGCGTCGCAACCTCGCGCCCTGGTGACCCAACGAACAGCAGGCCAATGATAAATCAGCATACAGGTTGAAGTTTAGGTCGGCGGCCAGCTGCGTAAATATACCCCTACATGGCCAGAGGGACAAAAATGGGTACCTGACCTTACCATAGGCAGGAAAGGGGTTAGTAGTTTCTGGGCATCACTCCTGAACTAGGTACAAAGTACTCATCTTAGCACCAGCTTGATACTAGAACTCAGTTACGGAACTCAGGCTTGCTAGATCCATTAACGCTTTATATCAGGACTGGAGTCCAAGCGGTAAAAATCCTTAATTCAATAATATTCCTAAATAGCTATCTCAAGCAGGCCTAGTCGGTCAAGCGGTTCAAAATCAGAATGCATGTCACGTGATCTGACAATTACAAAATCAATCCTGATGGAGGTCAATCTGTTTCTTCCAGTTTGTAGAGAGTGAAGCGCCTTCCTGAGAAGGGAGAGCAAGAGATCACAACATCATCATTACTAATCTTTCTCCCGCTTATAGGAGGCAGTGGCGTCGCTAGGGTTGGCGTCACCCCCCTCTCTCCTGAAAAAAGTCGCTTCTTCCGCTTTAGTGTCACCCCATTTGTCATGGTGCGAGTGGTGTCACCCGGTGCGGCCCGCACCCCTCGCATCCCCCTAGTGACGCCACTGATAGCAGGGTCGGGTGGACGGCATTTTTACGTAGTACCGGGTAGGCAGTCAATCTAATGCTGCAACCTCCATGCTCATTTTCGCTGGCATATCCTGATTGTTGGGGCACTTTTCCTCCACCTCTCTCTCTCTCTCGTCTGAAAGAAAAACCATGTCATTCCAGGATCAAACCTGTAACTACTGACGCAGCGAGGCAAGTCATGGCTATTTGGATACCCACAATTCACTATACAATATTCAGCTATAAATATTTTTATTGCAAAACAATAACTACGCTGTAGGGATAAAGAGAATGAAAACTACACGCATGGGTGTCCACAGAACATTTCCAGGGGGAGGGCAAAGCTTGGAGACACACTGCCCCGGAGGGAGGGGAATTGAGAAATGTTCTAGGAACAAGATCAACTTGTGTATCCGAAAGCATGTTGAGAGGAGCAAGTGCCCCGTTTGCCCTCCTCTTCTTCGGACCCCCATGACTACAACCAAATATTAGTTAATTGGTTAATCTGACCACATGTGAAACACCTGTACAGAACATCTGAATAACTTTGAGCAAACATCAGTTCTGCAATGAAGTGAATGCGGCAAATTGGTAGTGGTGACATTACTACATACAACAAATAAACAACTTCAGTATCAGTGTCTCAACGTCGTTCGTTCAAAAAACAAAGTACCTCATAAAAACTTTATTATTAGACCCTGGTGAACCTGAATGTGCTGCTTTTTGGTGGTTAATATTATCCAAATGGGAATCGTAGCACAACTTTTAAAATGTAGGACAAAACCACAAAACATGAGATGTGGAAGGAAAGAAGTCTGTTTCACCGGTGAAAAATATTAGAGGTGACTGGAGAGGAGAGGCGAGGGGAGGAAGGAAGTGGCATGTCTGTAAAATGTGTACTTCAGTACGCTAAATAATTTTCTTCTTCATAAAATAATTTTATTAAAAATATTTACTAAAAAATATGGACCAATTTTTTTCGTAACTACTATTTGTTTGAGAGAACCGTTTCGATGGGGTAGAACTCGCATGCTCGACTATTGCATCTGGATCGAGGTGGTTTGCCTTATATCTGGTGAGAGAGAGAGAGAGAGAGAGAGAGAGGTTCCCAGTGCGCCTTCCACCGGATGGGAAGTAAGGCCGTGGTCCCATATAGCAGGGGTGGCCAACAAGTCGGTCGCGAAGCCAATTTTGGTCGATTACTAACGATGTGTTCACTTAAGACCCGCCTCGGAGACGTAGTGGCTCAGTGTTTCTAGGCCTGCGTCAGTGGTTCTAGGTTCGATACTGGACCGAGGTGGGTCCAGTATCGAACCTCCCCCTCCCCACTTTGACTACGCCTATGACAATAAGTCGATCGCCACACTGTTTGAACATAAATAGTCGATCGCGACACATTTTTGAGATAAAAAGTAGATCTTATGTGCACAAAAGTTGGCCACCTCTGCCATATAGTGTGACGATGTCACTAGCACGTAAAAGAACCCCTTCTGCATGTAAAGTGTAGATAGGCCATTTGGCATTGGTGAAACACCCCAACGAGCAATAGGTCGACGATAAACAAGCATAGGGGTTGCAGCATGAGGTCGACAACCGACTGCATAAAAATACCGTCCAACAGATCGGCCGTGTGTCCCAATGGGACAAAACTGGGTACCCGACCCTGCCATAGGCAGGAAAAGGGCTAATAGTTGCTTTGTTATTTGTTTGAGATAGTCGCATGGCAACCCTATCCACCAAAACTGATAATGCATTGATAAAGAGTTCATTTCAAGCACATTTATAGGAAAAAAAGAAGAGGATTGCATGCATAATTCATGTATAAAATAGCAGTATTGAGACACTGCATACCATAAGAAATCAAATTATAAATTAAATATTTATTTGCTATTCTATTAACTGTTTTAAAGAAGAGGGCGGATAAAAGCAATGAAAGATTGTTTTTTGGGACGGGGAGGGGTTTCCACTACGCTCAACGTAGTGGAAATTATGACATTTTTTAAAAAAGTTAAACCTTTTTAATTTAATAAGTGATTTCATCTTAGTTCAACTATTGCATATACTGCATAGACAGCCCCTCAAGATCAGCACCACACAATATGCCAAACTGATGCCAAACAACTACAGTAAATGCAAAGAATAAAGGTAATTCACCGACTCAAATTTAAGAGAAGATCTTAGCAGTAAGTAGAAATTCAATATTGAAAGGACCATTACAGTTAGTCCAGTTTATATTTCACATGTGTCCACACACATATTGTACCTATACTTTAATTTTTTTGCTTTCCTCTGCTTTCTATCAAAAAAAGAGATCCATTATGGTCAGATTAATTGAAACCTACAAATATCATTGATGTGATAAGTACAAACTTAGAAAATACTACACTCTGACTTGAATGAGGTGGGTAACAAAAAAAACAGTTGCGTGGGCGAAGACATACGAACAAAAAACAGTGTTTGTATTTGATGACATCTAATGACTTGTTTACGCAATTTCACACAAAAAAACTAAAAGCCAATTTGCAAACACATGAAGGACATTTAGGAGAACTAACAACATCTATAAGATGACGGGCAGGCCATTCACAAACCACTAAAAGATTTGTGACAACCACTGAATTATGACACAACGTCCCAAACGAGCAGGGTGGTAGTAGTATCCACCTGATGTGCAGGTTCACTTCCTCTTTAGACCCTGGTCTGTTGCGCTCAACAAAATGTGCAAGCAAGAACCTCATAGCATGATTGTAGCAGGTGTCCTCTCACAAACTCCACAAGCACACACGGTTTAGATATGACCCATATCAGAAACGACTGTGACCAATGACGAACCTAGGTCTAATCAGCCCGAAAGGTAAGTACACTCTACTAATTCGAATAGCTAATTGGCCCAAAGTTGAAATTTGTGATCAGTGTCATACATTAAATCAAGTTTGAAAACATGTCACATTACATTTATGTCAGTCAGTTATTTACAATTACAAACTACGCTTAATTTTAAAAATGATATTTGTTGAAATTACATTTTCTTAGATATCAATCCAAGAAAAAAAGTACTACGATCTACGATAAGAAGTATCAAAATTTAATGAAACTTACCTTATTAAAACTATTTCGAGCAGGAATATGAAAACAGGGCATCCGGTAACAGAGAACTAAGAAAATGTAATTCAAAAATTGTATTTTAGTCACAAAACTACTAAACACAAATTCGGAAAACAAGAGAATAACTTGGAAATTTCTACAATCGCCCAAAGTGCATCGCTCTTTGGATTCCATCAACAGCATCTCCAAACACGCAACATATAAACACAGCTGAACACAAGGACAAGCGGATGTAGATAGGGAACAATCCATTTCACTATATTCCAGAGGGGAACTGACAAATCAAATATCATTCATTTCCAAAAATGGATGCATGTACACAAGGACAAAAACCCATCTTGTTATCCATCTCTTTTCTTCATCCAACATCATTATATCACAATCATTTTGTGATTGAAAGGAAGCAGAAAATATTTCATTTTCATCATCAATCATCATCAAATTGTGATCCACCTATTGTAAGGTCAAACTTGCGGAGGTCTAGAACTCCATCTGTTCTCCTCCCTACTCCGACACCTTTCCAGTCACACCCTAGATCCCCTAACAGCCTGCTATAGCACCCTACCTGAATACTGTACCTAATAAATGATCATCCGTTTTCTACCTCTTTCATCCGCCATAACGGAGATACCTCACCACATGTTTGGGTCAATTTCCTTTTCATCTCCATTACTACCGTTTATTGCTTCCTTGGAAGAACTCACAAGATCAACGTTGGACATTAGTGCTCTGAGGAAATTTCCTGCTCTGATGGATACGGTATTTAGTGCTCTTTCAGACGCTAAAAATAATCATCATACCCTTATCCTGTCTTATCCCTCCATTCCCGTCTAAAACCCACCAGGTTCCCAAACCACCCCACACACTATCATATCCCTTCGTACAAGCTGCTCCCAGGTTTGCTTAGGTCTTCCTTTGCCTTTCATATCATGGACCTACCCAGCTCTTCCTCTCCTCATCACATGTACATAGGGAGCGGCGAATTGCGTTGGACACACCAGTTCTCATCTGACCACTGAAGTTAAGCAGCGCAACCCCAGCTAGTACTGACATGGGTGGCTGCTTGGGAAAACTGGGTACTGCTAATATCCAAAAATCGTCGCATTTGTGTAGTGTCTGTGCAGTCTCTGAATAAGAACTAGGCTGTGGACGGGTCTCTAATGACCTTGTAGTTGATGGGACCTAAAACAACAACAAATACATGTACATACCATCTCAAGTTCCTTTTTTTTGTTTTGTTGGTGTTTTAGGGCCCTTCAACTACAATGGTCATCAGAGCCCCATCCGCTGCGTAGTTCTAATGCAGAGACTGCACAGACTACAAAGATGCGACGATTTTCGGGTACTAGAGGGTATTAGATTCAGTAATCAGACGAGAACTGGTGTGTCCAACGCAATACAGCCACTCCCTCTAAATCTACTCCCCTCATTTTTCTTGCTATGTCCCCCACCTCCAAATCACCCCAAATATACTCATTTCAAATTCTGCCTGCTCTCGAAGCTCCACCCATGTACCGCAACATGGCTCTTTTGTACTGCCCTCTGGAACACAGATTCTAGGTACTGGAACTCCTGCACTTTTCTAACTACCTCACCTTCACAGAGTACGTTACCATTATTTTCCTGTCCTTCTCAATTGAAAGCTATATACTCCATCTTCTTCGTGTTCATCTTCAGGCCCCTTTCAACTTCTTCTCTGGAGTCCGCAAGTTTTCCGGACGCTTAAATCCACTGTTTTTAAAATGTGCTTCCATTGTCTGGAACAATAATGTTATTAACATTAGTAAGTTATGAACATTTACAAAGTTTATTGAATTGATTTAGCAACGCTGACGACATTTTTAAGCACACGAGCCGTAAACACTTTGAGTAAAATAAGAAAATGCAAGCACTTTGTCGATTAATATTCTCCCAAGGTACACAGAAAAGCTAATGAACTCTTCAGTTTAAATTAGAAGGGGGGAGCGTACCTGAATAACAAATTTGCTGCTTATAAATCTTAAGTTCAAAAGTAGAGTCTACGACTAATATTTAACCGCAACGCAATTGACAAAACTTACCAGACAAAGCTACTTATTGATTATTGAAACTTTCAACGATTACTGAGATTTCACTCTCAAACTAACTCTGCAAACATAAATACAAAAAATTTAAGATGGGAACGGGATGGGTGCACCATGTACAGTATGTGTCAAAAAATACTGTTCAGTAAGCATTAATATCAGAAAACGCGCCTCGGTGATGCAGAGTTAGTGGTTCGAGGTTCGATCCTGGACCGAGATGGTTTGGCATTTATCGAGAAAGTGAGAGAGAAAGGTCCCAAGTGATCATTCTATTGAATAGGAAGTAAAACCGCGGTCCCGTGTGGTATATACGATGCCACTTGCGTGTAAAAGAACCCTTGTTACAAAACAGAGTAAAATATACGTTCATGTGTCGAAATGAGACAAAAATGTGCATCTAACCCTTCCATAGGCGGGAAACAGCTCAGTGACGACTATGACTAGTTCAGGTAACTAACAGTCTGTATGCCCAATGGGGTCCATGCATGACTCGTCAGTTAATGGCTGCAGGGTCAATCAGAGGCGGGTGGTGTCTCTCAGGCAAGAGGAAGGTCCCAAGTGTGCCTCACGTTGGATGGCTAGTAATGACATAGTCCCATATGCTGCGCACAATTTCAAAACATCAACCCCAGATAGTACTAGCATGGGTGGCCGCTTGGGAACATTGGGTACTACTAATACCTTAAATCGTCACATTAGAACTACGCAGTGGACGGGGCTGTAGCGACCACTGTAGTTGAAGGGCCCTAAAACACCAACGAAAAGAAATCAAAATATATTTATAAATCGGCAAAAACCTCAGGAGGCTGCTCTATAGTAACGGTAAAAACTTGTCCCCAAAAAGAAGTTAGGCCGACGTTAAATAATCAGGGGGTCGTGGCACTTGGTTTGCATCCGGCTACATATAAAATACTTTTCAACCATGCACCCGTATCATGTTCCCAGTATCAATGGGTTAAAAGGGCACCCCGGGAAATGTTAGAAATGGTGATGATGATGATGCTGAGTCTTGGCATGTAAGAAATAACTACGTAAAAAGGTTTAGAAACTAAGCCAGTCTTGAATGAAAGAATTACTTGCTACAGTTAAAGGTCATGTGTACTTGACCAACTAGACATAAAAGCCCCTAAAGGATAAGAGTTTCCATTCAAACACCAATGCAGTAGTGCTTTCTATTCTTGTTTTACCCTTGCGAAATGTCAAAAGGAAATTCATCTATATTGACGAAATATGATAAAACTAACTTTTCCACTACAATGAAGCAATTCTGTCACATACTATCATTTATTTGGAAATTGCTGTCCTATCACAAGAGAGAGAGAGAGGGGAGGGAATAAGGGAATGTGAAATTCAATTATTTTTTATTCAGACCTACATGATACAGGCTATCATTCTAAGGATGCTTAGTAATTTAAGTGCTTTCTTTCCATCACCAATTGCTATCCAGCCTCTCATCAACAAGAAGGGAAAAAGGCAATTTTTATCTAAATGTATCGGATAACAAGTTTATATCAAAGGCTTTGTCTTCATACCAATTCGATGGAGATGATATCTAATCACGAGATCATGATAACGATGTCAAAGGATCAATTTCTGGTAACATCATCAGCATCCAAACAGTCTGACATCAGCTAGAAGATGATTTCGACCTACATAACACAGGACAAAGAAAAATAAACCCCTTTCTCTCTTTTCTATATCCGTTAATAAATTACAGTGAAAGTAAAGCCGATGAATATTACAATGCTCTACTAACCATATAAAGCAGTCAAGTATAAAATACAAGCATCAGACAGTGAGCTCAATGTTTTTTTCTTTCATCTTAAACTACCAACTTGACAGATAGGAAAGGGGTTGAACGGGGGAGAGGACGACACTTCTCAGAAATACCATAATGACTTCAAAATGTTAGAGAGAAGAGACCCGCCCGCCTCCTGAAAGAAATCATACTGTAGGCCCTATATCATTTAGAACAGCACAATTAATATATTCAAGAAGCAGGTTAAGTCTGACCCAGGACCAATAACTCATTCATGCTATAAAAATGCAATCCTTTAATACTGTCGTCACATAATAGGGCTTAGAACATTTTTAATTAAAATATTTTAGGACCAAAATAATTAATGAAAAATTAATACAGTATAATCTATTATAGACCTATATACGCTTTCCTCAAAGTCTGGAAAAAAACTACGTCCTGTAATTAAATAATGTGTTAAACTATGACTGCAAATTCAACATACGCCTCCTTTCCTACCGTTTAGGGAAAAAAGAAAGGGTTAAAGCAGAATTCGCCATTGACCGGGGCACAACATAATCCTGGTCCTGTAAGCAACCAACGGATTTAGATTTCTTAGGTTAATACCCTAAAATAAGTTGAAAGAAGTGGCACTACTCCAAAATTCAGAGCCGTGTCGAATTAAGGTTTCATTGAGTCCTAGGGTCGAAACGATAGAATGGGCTTCAAACGCCGAAATCGTACCTTTCGTACAGTCGAGGACCTTACGATGGCATGATAACCCAACTATGAGTATGCAAATATAGAAATATATGAAAGTTACGAGTCCAAATTTAAGACTAAAATAATGTGTCATCACAAATAACACCAGGCCTTTTCGGATGTAGGAGAGAAGTCCTTGATCTATACGCAACTCCAGGACTGTCTGAGAGTTGAACTCGTACCATCTAACACCAAGCGGAATTCTAAGCTACAGCAGCCAGAAACTTTAACTTTGCAAACAAGCTGACTTCATTTCTACACTCAAGAATTGTGGATGGGTGAGCGATTGAGCAAAGCGGGTTCCTTTCCAGTCAGAAGCAGGTGAAAACCTGGCCTCAAGTAATTTTTATTTACACTAATATAAAATTACCCTTTTGTAGTTTCACATGGAATGGGAATTTGCGTTAAAATTTCCAGCTAGAAAAAAAAATAGTAAATTCCATGACGTCATTTGCAAGTTATGGTTGTACACATATTAATCCCATACTGGATTAGCGACATCCAAAAATAGGATAGGTCACTTGCAAGATATGAAGCAAGCACATTGATTTATAACTACATCCTGACAGCAGGTCCAAGAGATTTATATTAAAAGACGTTAGAATGAAATTGTGTAGGATATGAAGTCGCTACGAGAAGTTTAAGCTGCTTTGTAAATTTCATTTTCTGCAGATTCGTAAGGTCCTTTGTGGTCTACATACAGCGGTTCTTACGTCAGCTCTTCAAGTTTCATACTCTTTCGAATCCCAACCACTTCATCGTTGTACTAGGGCAGTGCCTCTCAAACTTTTCAAATCGGTGCCCCACTTGGATAAAGTTAGTAACAGTGGTCCACTAGTCTCTAATCCAGCAGTTAGCAGGGAGAGCGAGACAGAGAGAGACAGAGACAGACAGAGAGAGACAGAGGCAGAGAGAGACAAAGACAGAGTGAAGACCTACTGTACTAAAAAGAAGTTTCCAACAAGAAAGACTTTCTGAAAACATTGTATCCATTGCCAAACAACAACCCAAAAGCAACCATTGGGAGTTGAACAAATCAATATTGTGATGGAGTTATTTTTGTCATTATCTAACGAATCGCAAAATATAAATGAAAATCAACTGCACAGCATAATATTAATTATTTGCTTTATCAACCACTTGACTTCATCGAAGAAGTGAGTCACATGACAATAAATTAAAAAAAAATTATTTGGCCAGATTAAAATCAAACAATAATCTTGCCATCAACAATAATTTTGAAATCTAATCCTTTTTTCTGCTTATTTTATTATTATAAGGAAAACATGGCTTATTTTCTCCAATGAAAAATAACTAATAATGGCATACGAAATTAGAGCATTTAAAAAAACGGTAATAAGTCACAAATTCAATATTGAAATTACTAGAGTAAATCCATTTTGTTTTGTGTCCCCGTCTCAAAGAGCTTACACTGAAAATTCAACTCACTTTCAACTTTTTATATTAACGTTGATATTATTATCATCCCAACCCAATTAAAGTGGAGACTGGCAAGCGGAGTCCTGTGTGATAGAAGGGCCCCAATCAAGTTGAAATGGAAGTTTTACAGGGCAGTGGTTAGACCAGCTATGCTACAGTGGTCTTCAAACTTTGTCGACTCACCGAACCCTTAGAACTATAAGATGTTTTGGGGGGAACCCCATCCCACCTTAAGAAAAGTATATCTTGCCACTGCTGACGAATTTTCATTTCAATTTCACGAGCGTAGGGGGCCATGCTAATCTGTGTATGTCAAGTGACTTGCCATAAATAAATATTACTACACAGTAAATATATTTGACGTAAATTTATTCTTGTGAGTGATTGTCGTAGGGACCCCAGCACACTGGTTTGCCCAGGACTGTTAAGGCGGCACTGCCCTGCCATAGGCAGGAAAATGTTTAATGATAGTGTTGTTGAAAACTATGCTCTAATACAGCAGAAGCTATATCCTACATTTCTGAAGTTAAAGAGCTACTAAGAACGTTTAGTATCAATGAGACTTCAGAGCAATATTCATGGACTAATAAGACAGCAATATCTGTCACTTCCGTTTTTTATAAATAAACTACCCATTTCTTAATTAAATTGAGTGCTTGTTTTCAGGCAGCTTTTCAACAGTCGTTTAATAAACATCATCTAGAATTACCATTAAGGTTGTACTAGTCATTAACCCATTTTTGAATAGAGCCGTAGTGAGTATCTCAACTTATAAATCGTTTTATTATTATAATTCTGCTTTCTATAGGAAACTGAAAGAACTGAATGTAAATTTAAAGGAATTGCAGTTCTTCCGGTGTTTATGGGTGTGGTGCTTCAACGCGGCTTCTCTTCCCACCAACACCCGAGCTACACATACAGAATATTCACTCCGTGTAGAAAGGGTTCTTTTATGTGGGTGAAAGCAACTACTAACCCTTTTCCCGGTTATGGCAGAGTCGGGTACCTATCTTTTGTCCCTCTGGGATACATGGGCGTAGTCAGCTGCAGACCTAAGCTGCAACCTCTATTCTTATTTATTGTCGGGCTACTGTTCGTTGGAGAGCTCCACCGACGCCAGGAGGCGGGCTCCTACACCTGGAAATTTTGCATCCGACGGAAAGTGCAGTTGGAAGGCTTCTCATTTGTCCGAAAGAAGAGGACATCTGCTTAAGGGAACACCAACCTGACGTGTCAAGCACGCAACCACTGAGCCATCAAGGCCCGACCTAATGCAACAGTTGTTCACTGCAGAAAAAATCTAGGACTGCGAACAGATTTACCGCTAAAGTCATGTCAAATCAAAAATATGTTCAATTATATTCCACGTCATGGAATATAATAGTGACGCATAGCCACAGGCAAAAGATAAAAAAAAACGTTGTATTCACAACATCTGTTACTCGTTGGGATTAGATTTCACAAGGGATGAAACAATTTTCCTAAGGTCATATAAATAAAAAGTATCTAATCTCCATTTTTATTTTCAAATATTCCTAGTAATTAACTCGCCTCGGTAACGTAGAGGTAGATCCCAGTGCGCCTTCCGTCGGATGGGAAGTAAAGCCATAGTCCTTGTGGTGTGTACGATGTCAACTGCACATAAAAGAACACTTATTACACGCAAAGCAAAATATTCGGCAAAGCTTTCAGATGTAGGATTTCGCCTCCTGACGTCGTAAAGAAAATATTGGCCTTTTAGCGGTTAAACGGAAATATTCGATAGTATCTCTAATATCTAAAACAAAATCTTGTAAATGGCCTTTTCTCACTCACTGAAGGACACCTTTACGAATTCTGAGTTCCAAGCCTGCATCCGTATCTCAACGCGTCCTACGCTGCTCTGGTGAGATCTTGCAGGGTTGTTCCTGATTGAAAGCTGTTCAAAAGATCAAAAAACGCATAGATAAGCAAAACTTAAACATTCAGAATACCTCATTCCTGATGATTAATCAATAACTAGTTTTGGTGACGTTAAATCCTTTAACGACTTATCCTCGCCTGAAGGCCATCCCTGGATTGTAGCATTTGGTCGACAGCCAGCTTTACAGTATAAGAGCAGTGTCCGGCAGTTCGCCTATGACTTCCTCATTCTGTTTCTCTCCTTACTCTTACCTTCACTATCTGCTAGGGTTTCTCCAAGTTATGAGTATCCGAGTCTGCTTTAGGCCGGAAATGAATTTGTGTTTGTCTAACCTAAATAAAGGTACGTATATAGCCCCTCCTCGTTCCACAACATAGTGATCATCACCATCATCATCATGCCCTTATCCCGCCTGTGACAGGGTGGGGTCTGCGGGTTCCAGCCCTCCTCACTGCCCAACACTCTGTTTCATATAGCATAGCTGGCCTAACCACTACCGTCATGCATATCCTGCACTATCCGAATAAACCCTTCCTCTACCCTCTTTTGCGTAACACCTCCTAAACTATCTGTCGTGGGACACTATCATAAGCCTTCTCCATGTCGATAAAAATAGCATGGAGATCTTTCTTTCCTGCCCTATACTTTTCTGTCATCTGCGGGATGATGATCGGCCTCAGAATGAAGATTGGTTCCATTATGGACCTAGTTCTACAGCATAGTGATGCGTTACCAAAATTAGTTTGTAGTCCAATTAAACTTGGAGGAAACGAGGAGGGCATCTATTACTGAGTGCTTGGCCTGGCCTGCTGGATCATCAGGGTTAGCTGGAGGTTTTGCGAGGCGGGAGCTTCGTGGAAAAATGGTCTTAGTTGGGACTCCAAAATAGTTCGAAGAAGAATTTCTTTATCGAAAAAATCATAGAAATTTGAAAGGTAGGGTACTCTCTGAGTGGGGCCTCAGGTTAAGGCCCGAAAAATCGACGTTTGAGCCTGCCCTACTCATGATTTGTAGAGTTTCAAGAGTGGCAGAAACAAACTGGATTTTCTTCTTGCCAGTATCTGCAACCATATCTCTTTCGATAAGCGTCAGTCAACAACGTGCAAAAAATAAAATATTCCTTACCCATAATTTCGGCGTTTTCAACTTCAACTTCATCATGAATGAAGATGTCATCCCTCAAAAAGTGAAACATTGAGCTTATTTCTCGAAAGATTTTAAAACTGATTAAATGTATGCCCGAACAAGCAGTCCAACTAAAGTGAAGAATTCAGCCATCGCCATTAGATAGTGACAAACAATTCTTTTCGTTCTAAAAGAAAAAAAAAAAAAAATAGAACGGCAGTCAATAGAAGTTAATGAATTCTGCGATTCCGTAGAGACCAAGAGTTCGTTCTTTTCCGCATTTGAACAGCAAACGAAATAACTTTTAGTATTGTGTCTACTGTAAAACGACTTCATTATTGAAGATTACATTAAATCTTTATCTTACCACGCTTTTCATTAAAGTGGTTGAAGAGATTCCTAACCATTTATTTAATGACAGTGAGGTTATCTTATTTCACAACAACTAAAAAACGTCGTAGATGTACAGTACAACCTGAATCAATATGAACTGTGACATCCAAGTCATCATTCATCACTTCTTTTTCCGCTTATGGCAGGGTCAGATACTCATTTGTCCTGTTGGCAACATAAATAACACACGGGTGAAGTGTTGAACGGTATTTTTACAGTTTATGAGGGCATTTTTATCACCACTAGGATTCCTACACCTAGGAATTTTGCCGATATTACACAAATTTCATTACAACCTTATATGAAATAGCTGAGCAACACGACAGACTCATATTAGTGATGACATTACTTACTTTCCTTGATGCAAAATAGTTATCCCATCCAAAATGAATTTCAATAAATTTTGACTGAAAAAATAGGTTTTACTGCACTACAATACTATTTGGATTACTGTAAAGTCAATATCTGGTGAAGTTCAAGGCGAATCTCAGAAGGAAGGCAGAGAAGGGGTAATTTCTTAGTAATTTTGTGAAATTTGAGAAAAAAGAACATCTCATCCATAAAAAAGTTTGAATATTTCAGTTTCAGTGAAGTACAGAGACTAGACTGCTTCTGCAATTTAAGTCAGGTTTTTTTTGGTATTATTCTATGCAGTACTATATATTGGGCTGTTGAGTGCGATTATTGAAAAATTCCAACATTAAACTTAAACCCGGACATTTTATTACAGGATTTTTTCGCTTTCGTCCAAAACCTAAGGAATTCAATTCAGTAGTAGGAGTGACGAGGAAGAAAAAACTGTTATATTGATTTTACATAATGCTAACTGTATGAATAAAAGATAACTGGCACAGGCTGCTATCGCAACAATTCGGCTAACCATATAAGGCCAACATATACCCACACCTGAAATCTATGAAGAAATCGACTTTATATAAAAAGAGACTATCGGGTAGAATTATACAGAATGGCAGAATTGCTAAAGTGACAAAGGCCATCTGTCACGGAAGTTTCAATTCCCGTCTTAATACAGTAACAGTCAGCATTTCTTCTTTTTCGTGAGGAAGGAGGGGGTTCATCCTTTGCCTGTCTATTTTCAGAAACTGCATTGTTGCGCTTTCACGGATGGTAATAATATGCTTCACGTGGGTACATCACAATACTAACTGCTCAAATGAACAGTGAAGCCGAGTGCCATTCACGTGTAAATCCCGAGGATACTCAAGTTTCGGCAGCGTCCTCCTTCTTCTCCTCTTGATCCTCTCCTCAAAATCCACTGTTGCGCAACCTTCTCTTGTGAGTAAAAAAGGTTACAACAGAGTGCACACACATTGTCGTGGGGTACACATTTTTATTAGAAATCAATAACCATTGATTTTTAGACGTACTATAACCAACCACTTGGGAGGAGGACAAGCTTCCTCTAGATCCTATCCAGGCTATAATATTTACTTATAATAATTTTATATCCAATACTATATTTCTATGTTTAAATTTCTTAACAAATTTATAAAATGGAGGAGAAGGGACGGAAGAAATAAAACAATAAGTTTGAAGATTCTTTAAAAAAAAACCTGATTAAGACATATGGTTTATTTATACTTCATATGTCAAAGGTCAGAAGAGAAGGAAAGAAAGTCACTAGCGTGCGTTATATAAAATCTTCAAACTACTAAAATATCCGAAATTTCACACATAATTCAATAAACTGCCTCAAAAACATCGTGGTTGTAACGTAGCAACATGTTATTCACTACAGTATACCTCATTCCCCTTCAAATATAAATGAACGTATTAATTTTGTAACTTAAGACAACAAAATATATGAGGGTGACAAAATCGTAGACTTAAAATCAGTAACACTTCAGTGGATGCAAGTTCCATTGTGGTTAGGGTTAGTGGTTTCCTTCAAGCGAGAGGGAAATGTGTGGAAGCATGGCCTCGTAAAATGTGTACTTCACCTGCCTGTAAGAAATGCGCCTGGAAAGATATTATATAGATTGGTAAAAGTTTCCAGGTGTAGGAGCTACCTGGCATCGATAAAGTACCCTTTAGTTATTATCGATTACTTCGAGCTTTTAAGAAAATTCTTGAAACAGTTAACCCTTTATATTGCCTCATTATTCCGCCTGAAAATGTGATAGCAGGGGCTAAATGAGTAGATTCACCTTGAGCTAAAGACACTGCGACAATCCCAGGTGTCAGATACTTATGAGTTTTACGCCTACTGTTTCGGGCGAGAACTGGGTCACTGAAGACGAAACAGAGGATGACAAAGATCACAGGTGGAGAAGAGGGCTGTGGATTATGTGGGAATCAAGTGGAGCCGCAGAGGCGGCTCGTGGGACAGGCAAACCTAGGCGGCTGCCTAGGGCGGCAAATTTCATAGGGGCGGCTGATTTCAGAGGTACTTCCTTCCCATGCAGTCTATCAGTCATTTAAAATGTTCATAGTCCTGGGGTCCCCAAATTTCACTGATTGGTTGGGCCGTTTCTAAATGTTGGTATTGGGACAAATGCCAAGCATGTGAGGGACGCTTGGACAATTTAGAACTGTATTAAATTCAATGGGGGCGGCGGCGATGGACCCACTTGCCTAGGGCGCCTGAAACTCACGAGCCGGCCCTGAGTGGAGGATGTCAGGCTTGTCCAGCGCTGGATCACTGCAGAAGGGGTTGCGGAACCCCCACATTGGAAGAGGTTCTGAGGGTGGTGGTTTTGGAGTGGAGCGGCTGGAATGGGTGCGAAAGGCAATGGTGTTGCTAGGGTGCTATTGGAGATCTAGGCATATGGATCTAGCATGAAAAATCTCACTAGTAAGGTATCCGTCACAAAGGATTACATATTCCTATGAGGTAGAGATATAAATGGAAGCATGAAATGAATGGCATACTTGCATATTGAAACAGATGACAAAAAGGTTGTGACAGTCAAACCGCAAAATCATTATCCAACAGCTTCTTCCCTCCCCATTCTTCTCTTCCTTTTTGTCGCATTGGCTTGTTTTTGTTTCGTTGGTGTTTTGGGGCCCTTCAACTACAGGGTCATTAGAGTTCCGTCCACTGCGTAGCTCTAATGCAGAGACTACACTTCTGCACAGACACTACACTAATGCGATGATTTTTGGGTATCAGCAGTTCCCAGTTTTCCCAAGCGACCAACCATTTTTGTACTAGATGGAGTTGTGTTACTTAACTTTAGTTTAGTGTTTAAAGCAGAGGATGCTGCGGATCAGTGGAACCAATCCAGACCACAAAAAATCTACTCACTGAGACACTAAATTTTATTAAGTAAAAACAATAACGTTGATGGTAATCACAGAATAATCGGTCATCACAAAAATAAAAATGGATGAAGAATATGCACGACAAAAGTTGCCCCTCTCGATATCTGTTGGGTCCCAATATCCATGGAAGAATGTCTCTACTCTCTGGCCTACCTGTGTGGTCATTCTGGGTGACAAGGGCCAGCCACCAATAAGCATGCGACACTTGTCACCACAGGACCATACGTCAGGTGTGGCCAAAGGGTTATATTCTAACAAAAAGGGTCCAAAGGTGAAAGAAGGAAATCTAACATTTCTCATGTGTGAATGCTGTTTCTGTTGAATTTTGAAACATTGAGACAAAAGGGTACCTGGAAAGGGTTGAAACAAAAGGGCACCTGGAAAGGGTTGAAACAAAAGGGCACCTGGAAAGGGTTGAAACAAAAGGGCACCTTGAAAGGGGTAGCAATATAATGCATGACATAAGAAAAGGTTACAAAATTTATTTAGGATAGATGGTGTAGAAAAGTGGGTGCGTGAGGGGTGTTACCCCTACATTAGTAATCAGGCGAGAACTGGTGTGTACAACGCAATAAGCCACTCCCTTTTCTTTCCTTACTCTGCTGTTACCTATGACGACTATGCATTATGGTCAGAGTGAATTTCGGCATCCCGTCAATTGGAATGGGGCCCATTTCATTTGTTTGTTTGTTGGTGTTTTAGGGCCCTTCAACTACAAAGGTCATTAGAGCCCCGTCCACAGCATAGTTATTATGCAGAGACTGCACAGACACTACACTAATGCGACGATTTTTGGGTATTAGCAGTACCCAGTTTTCCCAAGCGGCCACCCATGTCAGTACCAGCTGGGTGTGCGCTGCTTAAATTCAGTGATCAGCAGAGAACTGGTGTGTCCAACGCAATTCTCCGCTCATGGCCCATTTCATACCACATTACACAATGTACCAGAGTTCAAACGTCAAACAGACTTGGGCTCATTATGAGCAGGTTCAACTCGTTCTGAGGCATTATACGTAAGAAATCTGAAGCCTACAAATAATAAAGCCCCAGCGCGAATTCGTCCCCACCTGGCGTTAGTAGGTAAGTTTCAGAACTAATGCTGTGAAGAATCCATGCAACCGGAACCAAATAGTGAATATGATATTAATGGTCTTCAGGTTTCTCGTCTCAAAACTATCTGCTCGCAAATCAAGTGTTGTTTTTCTTAGACCACGTCTTAAAGAAGACATTTTCGTAAGCTTCCCATTTTGCGTTGTTTTTTTCGATTGCTGTGCTTCATCAGCATTGACAAAACTAATGAAACAAACCACGAATCTCATCTAAAACGCTGCATTACGAAGATTACTATATTGATCAATCAATTTGACCTATTATATCACTAACAACTGAAGCTTCTTCTCAGGTGTTTCGTCGACCTAAAAGCTGCTAGATTATTATTAGGGTGAAATGACACCTACCAGCAAAAAATTAACAAAATTAACAGAAAAAAATTAACAACTTAATTTCGGACGCTTGGCCATTAAAATGTTTGCATACTTCCTATGACAGAGTCGCCTATACGAGTTCTATTTCTTTATTAATGATTCAACAGTACAGTTAACGATTACTGGCTAAGAGCATTTCCAGTATAAACCCCACCTTGATAAATGTAGTAGTTATGTGCAGTGCGGACATGATCAGGTGCTCAAATGAAGTTAGGGTAGTTCAGTGGTGTCCAGTGACACTATTCCCTTGTAGGTTTCTAAAGTTACATCACTCGAGAAAGGCGATTTTACACCTATATAACATCGCTTTTGTTAGTTTGCCTATCCTGTTGCACTACGGCACCATGTAGTAACATGTCAGTGAAACTCACGGTATATCCAATTATTTGTCTCGTTGGTGTTTTAGGGTCCTTCAACTACAATGGTCATTAGATCCCCGTCCACTGCGTAGTTTAATGCAGAGTCTGCTAGTACGGTCTGGAGTTGCGTTGCTTAACTCCAGTGATCAGACGAGAATTGCTGTGTCCAACCAAGGCCTCCTAGATAACAAGGCCTTTGCAGTGTGACGTCACTGGCTAGTGACGTCACACAAAGTAGTGCTAGCACACTATGTGAACGACCATATTGTGTGCATTTCAAGCGTCTTTTTTAAATTGATATTTGAGTTGAATTTTTAACTCAAACCATTTTCCAATGTAAATCATAATATTTGGATTGTGCCATGTAATTGTGTTGTGCCTGGATGCCAGGGAAACTACAGAAGTGGACCTAAAGTTAATATCTTCAGTTTTTCAAAACCCCAAAATGGATTATAGCTAGTAACAGAAAGGCTTCCAGATTGACCAAGCATTGAATGGTAAGCAGATTTAATATTGAACCCATAGGCTTATATAAATTAGATACACTATGTTTATACTAATGTTTTACACAAAGCATATCATTCCAACTAAGAATATGGCAGCCAAGATGTTGCATATATATTTTAAGAAAGGAATAATCATAGGGGGTAGAAAAGTTAAGTATACATGTTATGTTAGGTATGTTGGGTTATATATGTTAGATTAGGTTAGTTATGTTAGGTGAGCTGTGTTAGGCATATATATGTTAGGTTAGGTTAGTGATGTTAGGTATACATGTTAGGTTAGATATGTTCTGTATACTTGTATGCCTAACATCTATACATATGCTCCTAACCCTTTTCCTACCTATGGTAGAGTTGGGTACCCATCTTGTCCTTCTGAATATTCTCCCTCCATGGTGAATGTCTTTTTGAGCACCCAGGGGTGGATCCAGGGGCAGATCAAGTGGGTAGCCCTTCAAAAAATGGGTCTCCCAAATACTTTTAAATATTCAGAATCCCTTTGAATACATACCATGACTCCATATATTATATACGTCCTCTACTGCCCTTTAGACAATGTCCTATCTTCAGTGGTTTAGCCAACTGTAGATTGGACTGGCAGTGTAGAAATGGGAATAGGAAATTAAAAAATGTCTCATCAGTTGCAAAGTTGAATCATGCATCAATTGAAACATGTACCCCATTGAAGCACTGAGGGAGAAACAATTGCAGCATTGCTCCCCCTCTGGATCCACCCCTGCTGGGCCCTAATAACCACTGATGTCAATGGGCCCTAAAACCCTAACAAGCAACAACAACAAGCTCCTTTTATGACTTTTCATGTGAAATTAATTTTAAAAATTTTCTAATAAGTATGCTATTGAAGCACTACAATCCACACATAAGCAAATCCTCCCTATGGTTTAGACACTTGCACAGCTATTCAAAAAATCAAAATTATAATATTGAGAGGAAGACGTCTACAAGAGGTTAAAATTGAAAATTAAGCATTAAAGTATGCGTTTTAAATGCATGTTTCTTACAAAAATTTAAAAATAAATTAATATTTTCATGCTGTCTATTCAGTCAAACCAATATTTACATGTGCATTTAAAATCTATTTTATATTTTATGAATAAATATCTCATTGCTTTGTAATGGCAAGCGTCAGCATTCATCATTATTTTCAGTAGGTCTTAGCACTACTTAGGATGACGTCATGAATCAGTGAGAAGGCCTTCTGTTTAGGAGGTCTTGGTCCAACGCAATACAGCCTCCTCCCCTGTACATCCAAGAAACGTATGCTGGTTTTCAGGCTAGAACTCATTGTTATCTTCTAGAACCAACTGTCAACGAACTGTCAATAATTGAAGACCAGATCACAGCCCAAGTGTGGTTGATTAAGAGGGAAATAAAGTAAGAAATGGCACTATATTTTACGGGCAAACTATTGATCTTCTGACAGCTAAAATTGCTGACATACAGATTGTCTACATGTTTGACATATCTGCTCGTCTATCGTTGAAAACGCCGAAAATGATTGCTTCGCGAAAAATTAATTAAATAGCATGGAAACAATTTTATCACGTTACTATGACGTTATCTCTGTGTTTGGTCCTGGAATAAAGCAGAATACAAGCCCACTGTATCCCTGTTTGTAGTACGAGGAGACCAAAAGGGTTGTGAATTAGGTCAGAAGCTAGTCATAGAAAGTTAGTGCCCAACAGAATAATGTCCACGAGTTTTGTGAGGGACGCTAATCAACACCGGTAGCATGTTAGACAGTAGCATAATAAAGCCTATATACCAGTTATTAGATATAAAGCCGTGGCTCCATGTGGCATGTACCGATCTCTGAATATTTCAGAACTGTAAGCTTCTAATACTATGACCAGACCTGTTGACCCAAGTTTAGACAGATGTAACGTCCAGCTCGTGAAGTGTGACCTAAAAGGGTCAATAAAATTGGATAATGCAGAGCAACGCAAGCGCATTAGAAATTGAAACTGATTTCTGTCACTAGTGGTACCAGCAGGGCCGTAACTAGGGCGTGGCGAAGAAGGCGGGCGCAACTGGGTTTGGGGTGCAAAATGTTTAAGTTTTTTGTCATTATTGGATTACGGGCAAGCGAAAGTTAGACACTTGCCACAGGCGCTTCATACCCCCGTTACGGCTCTGGGTACCAGTAGTCCCACCACTTCAACCTCCTAACCTTCTTATTTCTTTCATTACCTTACTTTGCTAGGACTACCGCTGCCACATAAAGGTGTGAGTTGTCGTGCCGACGTATCTTATTAATAATATATTCTGATTATTTTATGGATCACTTGATAAATAAGGCCATTCAAGTCCAAACCAAGGGATCTAGGTTGTGGAATCGAATTAGACAACTGTTAGAAAAACTGTTTCCTGTACAACGTCACTAGGCAATTCCCTAACAACAAAGTGAAATAAATTCATGCCTATCGCTATCTCTTAGAGCAGGATAAAAATACATGAATGACTTCACCTTGACGATAAATACATCAGAGAAATTAACACCAATTTCTTGGATGTAACTTGTAGACGCTGGCATTCCAAAAACCAAAAAAAAACTTGACAGAAGAGAAGACTGTGAGTAAGGGGTTAAAAATGTTTCACAAAAATATTTTAGTTTTAAAGTTGCTCAGCAACATAACTGATTACTGCAGAACTTTATCGATTAAACAGATAAACTAGCCAACACAAGGCAACGTGGGCATGACAGTTTCAGTAGCTTCTACAGCTGACTAATCTCAACGTCCTTCCAATAGTCTATTGACAGTATTGAAAAATCTGCATTGAGGGTTCAGTGGCAAGATTGATTGACTTCGTGAGTTCATCCCTCCTTTAGCGTGAGCCCTAAGTGTGCCTTTTCTAGGATTAAAAGTAAAGTCGTGGCCCAGTGTGGTGTATACGATGCCATCTGCACGTAAAAGAACCCTTACTAGGTACAGTAAAATGTACGTGTAGATTTCAGCGTCAGTGGAGGAAAGTGTTCCAATGAAGGAAATAGGCCAAGGAGAAAAGTGGTTGCATCTTAGATCGGATGTGTAAAATGTCATGCAATAGTCTCTGCCCTGTCCGTATTTTCCTATCCCTACTTCTTTCGTGGAACGGCCATTACACGGGTGTTCAGTCGTGCCCTAAATAGAAAACAGGGTGAGCTTGTAATCAGGGCACGATATTATCGTACGGGTTGCAGAGCATCCTACCTCGCGGCGCCACTTAATAACGGCACTCGTTCAGCCATATTGCAGTAGGTCCATTGGTGCTATATTATCGCTACAAGATTTATATTAATGCCTCTCTTGTAAACTCCCTTTTTCTGGCTAAGACAGGGTCCGGTACCCATTTCTGTCCCATTAAGACACATGGGCAATCTGTTGGATGATAGTCTCGCATAGTCGGTTGCAGGGTCGGATCCAGTATTTTCGTCGGGGGGTTGAGCTATTGGCAGTGATTGGAAACGCAATTTTCATTTGTCAGTGTCAATGTCGACCCAAAATTTAGGGGGGGGGGGTGCAACCCCAAACCCCCCTGGATCCGCCCCTGGTTCTAATGCTGCAACTCCCTATGGTTATTTATCGCCGGCCTACCGTAAAATCTCACGTAAAGTCCGCATCTCAAATGGGAATAGTCCGCATTAGAGATGGGTATGTTTCAAATATAGTCCGCACTTTAAGGCAAGGCTCAAAATGAGACGCAGGGGGCGACGGTGACGCAGGGTGTAGCAGCCCTGCGAAATTCTGCTAGCAGGCAATCACCGCACATTGAATCCCAGTTTTTCACCATACTTGCATCAAATAACAAGAGAACTTCTATGTTCGGACCGCTTTTTTTGTTACTGTCACGCCAACTTCACGCAGGAAACTTCACGTAGGGACATGTAATGTGAAGAAGGGAGGAGGAGCAGCTAGTTAGGTCCATTAGAGTCATACAAGTGGTTGGGGGTAACCGTGGCAGGGGGAGATCAAAGCAGACGTGGGGTGGACGGGGACCTGATGGGAGATAGGCGAGAGTAAAAGGCTAGAACCCGCAGACCCGACCCTACCACAGGAGGGATAAGGGTATGATGATGGAATCTCTATTTTATTGACTCTGTACTGTCAATTTCAAAAAGTAGGCCCTAGTAGGAGTAGTCCGTGACATGTCAAGTTTATGTTATCCTATCTGAAAGAAAAATATCCTTCAGATAATTGATATATTTGTTGTCGGATTTATTACGGATATAAATCTACTTGATAGATGAAATGTTAAACAAACGAAAAGTTAAAGTTCAGTCAAGTACATCTCGAGTAGTGCATCTTCAGAGAAGAGAAGATAACAGAATAACAGAAGAGAAGGTGAAAAGGAAGAGTCTGCTGAAGATGCTGAAGACCTAGGCTATTTATACTCTCGTCTTATCTCTGGCAGATATTCACAAGGATTCATTAGAGAGAACAATTTCTTTGTTGCATCGAAGGTCAGACAGTTGATGTGCATGAAAGGACTACAACAAAAGAAAAGGTATCAACATGTAGATAAAACTCATCAGATCAGGATTAAGAGCTGCAGCAAATGGCAATGGACACGCATGAGAAAGGGACTAAATACATTTTAGAAGAACAATGCCAGTCCCAAAGCATTTTTTGGGAGATTGAACTCCGGCTACAATTTTTCACTATATACAATCTTGTTGTATTTTCATCATGAAAGTAAACTATTCATGCCAAAATTGAACTATTTTCTAGATCAGACATGAACCATTGATTTTATGTAACCCACAAATGCAATCCTCAATAAAGAAATGCATAAGTCTCCACACACTGAAATAGACAATTTATATTCTGTGCTTAAAAAAAATCAATTATATATTTCAACATTTTTACATGCTGGAAGCTTTCGAGATTAAAAATAGACTAATGTCATAAAAAAAAGTTGAATTTATCAATACCTGGGCTAAGAATAATCTATTAAACCTCTCTCTGCGTAGAAGCACACAACCCTTTGAGATCCTTTCTTGCAGAACTACATTAACTGGAACATATTAATAGATTATTTAAACTTCGCAAACCTTTACAGTTTTACCAAAAAAAATTGTCTTTCGATTAACGTATTAAATTCTATATAAAAAGAGACGTTTAAAAAGATCACATGTAAAACTTATAGTTGAGCCCATAAATGTTTTCACTGAATTCCAGAGCCCACAGTACTACCATCTTTTAGCATTTGACGTTTGAGTTTCTTTGGCACACTCCGTTGAATTTTATGATGTCTTTTGCCGTTACTAGAGTAACGATAAAAGAACGATATTGATCAATTGTACAAGCAACCATAAACATCCTCTAGATTACATATATTAAACTCTACTGACCAGATTTTTGGGGAGCATTAAAGAGGGAGAGTGGCATTAAAGTTGAGACATCCTCAATTTTCCTAGACATACTGGAGCAACAGGGATTGAGTTAGGAAGTCATAAAATAATAAAACCTATATAAGGGTCTATACAGATATGTAGTTTTATAGATTTGTTTTCGTGCCATCACACAACTAAGACAAATCTGGGACAGTCTTAAATGATTCAAATCCGTAAAATATTTAGTGGACATCCAGAAAGTGATAGAGAGAGAAAGATTTCGCTACCCATGACCACATTACACACAAGAAAGATATAATGAAAACTAACCGGCATACAATAATTCCCCATATTGCCCATTTCATAACCTAATACAGTATATTCAATTAAGTCTTTATCCTGATAAAATTTGGTTTTGTGGTCGCTACCTAATTTACTTGGGGCATATTAGACATTATTTCTCCAATTTGTTCCAACTTAGGAAGCGCGAATCTATACCAGGGAAGTTTGCTACTAGGCGTTTAATTTTCATCAGCGATTCCATGGTTGCAGGCTCGATCCTGATCGAGGAATGATGCCACTTTTGGATGAGAGAACTCCTAGGTACTCACAGTGGCGTTCCGAGGGTATTCTGCCACTGGGGACAAAGACCAGAATCTGGGCCTTCTGGCGCCCTCAAAACTTAATGCGAACCGCATTTTTGCACTCCCTGTCTTCTGCGCCCGGGGACATTTGTCCCCCTTCGCTCCCCCCTCGTTACGCCTCTGGGTACACCTCCCATCGAATGGTGCACCTGGAAGGTACAGACCAACATTAACTAATCATATAAACGAAATGGAGCAAAGTAGTTTCAATAGTCACTGATTTATGTCAAAGTATTAGTCTTGTCCATTGATAGCTCCGTCCCCATCATCAAGGTCCTAAAGGACTACTGTCATCTTGAAGTATTATCTTTTCATTATAACTTATTTTGTCACTATCTAATCTGCTGTCGTAGTACCTAAAACTAGTGCATTACCGTTAATAATTAACACTAATGACATGATAAGAGGACTCTCATTTCACAGCTCTTCAGTCACCTGTCAAAAATTCCGTGGTCCAAATACTAGCATCATGCAGTGATATGGAGCAATAAAACCAATACAAATATTAGCTTGGTATCACAATGCGAGACTGCAGGAAACTATGGTGAATCAACTTTCTGTCTTCATCAGTCACTGTCCGTCGACTGTAAATTTGCATTTACGTTTATGAGGTGTAGGGAGAGGGGCAAACGGGATAATTGTTTCCCTCCTCCACGTTTCGGGTGGAAAAAAAATGCCTGCGGATACAGAAGTTGATCCGAATCCTGGGACATTATCACTCCCCTCCCGGTAACATTGTCTCTAAATTATTCCCTACCCTGAAAATTTTTCTGTTGACGCCCATGAGTTGTCCCCCACCTCGCCACAACCCACATTGTCATAATAAATGTGGTCAATTATGACCAGCTCATTTTTCTATTCAATAAACACGAACAGTCACTGACGCTATGGCAACAACATATCAACACAATCCACTACAACACTTGTCAACAAGTTCTTCAAAGTCAAACCTCACAACTTTGGTGCATTACAGTCAAAAAACAACTTCAGGACAATATCGTCCGTGGACAGAAAAGTAAAGATATCGTCTACAAAGAGCACAATATTTTCAAATAAGAAATAGTGGACTCAATCGATGAGTTCCACTCTAATGTGATTATGAAGAAAAGAGGACTGGATTTCATAATTTTAATAGTGTCCATTTACGCAATTTCCGTTAATATTTTGAATACTTATGCAGAGGAAGGTATGTTTATGTAAATTCTTATCTCTTTTAATGCACAACACTCATAAAGGGCCATTATAAGAAATAATTTATAATGGCACTTAACATGTTTAAACAATACCAACTTCCCTCTCTGACTAAAAGACATCGATTTGAAACTTTAAAAACCCACCCCACCACATAATGGGCATATACAGTACAGTATTTGCCAAATTATACACGCACGTGTTTGTTCAAGATGCGCATTAAACAAGCCTGTTCCGTCATATCTGGATATGGTTCCCATATCAGCATAGGACAGTTGGCAGAAGCCACTGTAAATGTACTTCAGAAATGAGTTGATTAAGAATATGCAGGACCGGCTAGAGGTTTTGTAGGGCCTTGAAAAAACTCAGTACATTTCTGAAATATCAAAAATACTATTATCAAATTGTCTTAAAAATCTGAAATTTTGGGGCCCTTCTGAACGCTGGGTATCGGTCTAAGGCACGAAAAATCGACGTCTGAGCCGGCCCTGAGAACATGCATAGAGTTGCTCAAGTTCGCTGTAACGGACTCCACCAATTGTTACCAATGTTCCTCCTTTAAATACAGGAATGATGCAATTCGCGCAGAACCAAATGACAAAGGGTTGTGCACACCACTAGATTATGTTGGTCACTCTCCATTCTCTACTTGCCTTGAACGTAGGCCCTACCCGTCCTGGCATTCCACTTTCGATTGCCATCCATATCTGTATAGGCTTTTCGTTGCTTAATGCTAAATTCCCCGCCTGAATTCTAGGTTCCCGATTTCGGTAGTCCACTGGTCATTGTACTAACGCGTTACTCTAATAATGCAATAATGTACTTTAATTCTGGTGAGAAAGCTGGCCAGAAAGTCTTACTGGAAAGGTGGGTGACCAGCTACAGATGACAAAGAACTGGTGTGGTGTATCTATGGGCGTCCGTAGATAAATTTTCGGAGGAAGGGGAAAAAAATTGCAAACAATGTTCCATGGGGTAACATTTCAGGAATGCAGTCGATTTGTGTTTCCAAAGGCATACCATTTCTCCTCAATTTTTATTTACGCTTTTTAGCTTTTTACATTTTTTCGCTCCCGAGGCGGAGGAGAAAAGTGCCCCGTTTGTTGCGAAAATTACGCAATATCTCAGATATAGTGACCCACCTCTTAGCATAATCACTTAAGCAGTGGGATAATGCGAGTTAACAAATTTTGAATAACGAGTTTTCAGTTCAATCATGGTTTCGGAGGCCAGTCCGAAATTTAAAGTCAGCCTTTTGCGTACATAAACGCAACGGTGTAGACCAGTGTTTTTCAACCAGGGTTCCGTGAGGTCTGCCCAAGGGTTCCGCCAATGGCAAGGTAAAATATAAAAATAACAATGAAAACACAAGAAACGAGAACGACTTTTGTCTGTCGAAGATGAACTTCGGGTGTCTCTCTCAAACATTTGGCCACGAATTCAACTCCTTATGCTAACACACATACACCTGTATCAATTAATGTTTTTTTTTTTCTGTCACTGTTTGGGGTTCCGCGAGAGGTCTAAATGTTCCAAAGGGTTCTGTGAGAAGTCTAAATGCTCCAAAGGGTTCCGTTCCAATAAAAAGGTTGAAAAACACTGGTGTAGACACTTTAGAAAGCGGAAATGCATTCTACCTATGCAAACCAGCAGTTCAAAAAGTTCCTGAAGTCATCCTTTGTCTCTTGCCCCTGTTTGTCCACTTCAGCTTCCCCTATCCTATCTCATAATATCTCACAGTCTCCATCCTCTCACTACACCAAAAGGCCATACCTTTAGTGAGAAAAGGCTTAGGTAAAAAGAAGATTGATTCATTCAATTGGAACAAGAAATAATTCAGATGATGCACGTCTCATGAAAGAGTTAACCTTTCAACTCTTGTCTCGAGACAACCTTTCAACTCTTTTGTATATGGTTAACGCTCAGCATTATCTCTCTGGCAACTATGACGTACGCAAAATTCTTCTATCATCTCTTTCTTTCTACAGTCTCTCCCTAAATGCTTACATGATCAAAATATTTCGCCTTTAGGATCGGAATGTCTACGTAAAATACCGTGTATGACACAACTATCAATTTTCATCATATCATTTATGAAAGACTTTATCCGTTCATTAATTAAGCAGTTGAATAAATAAGAAAAACATTCAGCACCGTCTGACTGATTACCTGTCTGCCATTGCAAGAAAGTATGCCTTAAAGAAATGTTTCCAATTAATACATGTGCCAGGACGACAATGGAAGGGTATTATTAAGCAAAAGTACTAGGTTAGAACTTTTAAATGAACCCTTACACTAAGAAGTAAACCAGTAATCTATAAACGGGATACATTTCTCCAAATGAAATGTTAGAGGGTCGGCAGGCAGCTAAGTCATAAGTCTCAATGGGTCGTTATGACAACACCAACACATACAGATGCAAGGCTTCGTTAAAAATCATTTCAGTTTTATATTTCAATGTCAAACCAATAATTGGTATTGGTATTTTTCCCACCTGAATTCCCTCAAATTGAATAGGTAAAATAGGTGAGGCGGAGGAGGATGAAAAAAAAAGAAGAAAAAGAAGGGACCTCAATTTAAAACCCTCAATATTTTAAATGAGATAGGAGTTGTTATTTGACTAATGTCGCACATGTTAAATAACACTTCAACTTTGTCCACCTACAACAGACCTACCTCTTCCTTACCTTTCAAGCATTAAATTTTTAATGAGAGTGGCATTTATATGATATCATTTTTAACTACAATATATTGAGAAGGAAAAATTATTTTCAGATAGGAATCAAACTTATGCGCACAAGAATATGCAAGCGCCAACGATTGAAACCAATTTTACGATCGATCCTAAATATATTACATGTCACTAAGCGAGTACTGATTAATGCGACAGGTTTTTATAAAGGGTTTATTCATCAAAAATAAATTATTATACCTCAGGCCATTTCACATTTATGATAAATTGATAACAGTAATGATTGATGGACATCATACTTCTTTTTTACACCAAAAAATTAAAAAATGATACATCCATGCTTATTTGATGGTATAGGCCTACATAAAATTGGTAGCTCATCTGTGATCCTATAGCTATGCACACCAACATCTGGGCAGACAGTGCAGGGTTGCTATTATGGGTCCTTGATCGAAAGGATAGAATGGGCCCTTAAAGAAAAGACAGCAAACTCCGAAATGATGGATGACCCTGGTCCCTAATGTAGGAAAATGTAAACATATACGAAAGCTTCGGGTGAGAAATTAAGATTACATAACGCTCAAATTTAAATGACACCAGGTCCCTTCGGGGCCTAAGGTCCAGATCTACATGTAAATCTGCCACTGAAGGCAGGTGAACAAACTCTTACTGGTAAATATTTGTTAACCCATGACCATCATCCTCACCCCACATTATTTGTTGTTCATCCTCAAAGAAAATCACCAACATCATCGCAAACTCCTTTCCCGCCTATGGAATAGTCGGGTATCCATTTAGGCCCAATCGAGACACATTGATACAAACATTGCCAGTGTTTTCCTATTATAAAATGACGAGTTTGCACTGTAAGTCAGCAGATAAACTAGAATAGCGAATTAAGCAGTTGAATTTGAAACGTTTTGAAATGCCAAGAAGACGTCAAATTAATTATTCATAATTACGCAATAGCAGGGTAATACCATTCCAGCACAATTTCACTTGTGTGACGTGGTTAGTACATGCATTTGTCATGCATTTATAACTGCAAAGTGCATAATTATATAATTTTAATTCCATTCCTAAGGGAGTAAAAAGATCCAATGGCTTGCTCCGCATCAAAAATTAACCCTTTAAGGTAGCTTAATTGGACCAGACGCATCATGTAGACAGGTCTAAGCTCCCCAAATCAATGTCTTACAACAATGCAAATATTTTTAACAAAAAAAAAGGAAAAAAAAAAACATGTTGCAATGATTAATATTGTTAAAATACAGCAAAATAACAAAGGTTCTTATCAACTAACATGTATTGTTGCGACATAGGTGCCGCTACGCCGAATGTAAACCTTACAGTCACTAGTCATTTGAATGGTACACTCACTGTCAGTTGGGACCAACCAATTATTGAAAGCAGTTCAGGAAAAGAAATTTATCCTGCTGAAAGTTACATTTTAGGATATTCGTATTTCGACATTCGACGCTCTGCCAACATTTCTGCCAATATCTCAACGTTGACAAAAGCGGCTGTTATAAGCAACGCCTACCTTGGGGCAGAATACATCTTTGATCTCTACTGTCAATTGAAGAATATCATAATAAGATGCAAAAACAACTACAGCGTCTCAGCTTGTAAGTAAACAATGTTACTATAAATGTGTTTACCTTATTTAGTTTTCTTCTAAACCTGACGGTATCAATGAGAAGTTTCCAGTATTCACAACAGACGCACTGGAATCCCAAGAGGGTTTTAAGTTAGGCCGGGGAAAAAAAACGTGGCATCAGGGTGTTAATTACTTCAAGACATTTCCGATATTCTTGAAATAAGAAAGCAGATGAAAGTCGGCCTAGCCTGTTGATTCCGATCTAATGCTAAAGCCATTCGGATCACTTAAATTAAGCAATGCAACCCCAGCTGGTACAAACAGGGTGGCCGCTTGGGAAAACTGGGTACCGCTAATACCCCAAAAATCGCCTCATTAGTGTAGTGTCTGTGCAGGTCAACTCACTATGCGGTGGACGGAGCTCTAATGACCTTGTAGTTGAAAGGCCCTAAAACACCAAAAGAAACAAAATAAAGCTAATGCCATTATGCTTATTCATTGATTAGGAGGAGCCACTGACTTTCTAACTTCGCTTCGAAGATATATTTCGTTATTTCAATGTCTTATTGTTGCTAGACCCTTCATGCCCAAAAAAGTGGGCCCAACGCCACGGCCAGTGCGTCTACATGAGCAAAGAACCGGTGACTCTGCAAGTGATGCAACAGACGTGTGCAAACCTGACGAAGGATCTTGCGGCAGATCTTCCACCCCCAACTCCGAACGAGATTATCACTCAAATGATCCAAAACAACACAATGGAAGAAAAACCAACCCTGTTCTGGACGGGAATAGATGAATGCAACACAGTGAAGCCAGGTAAAGCATAGTCAAATCAAATTACAAGTGAAAAGTAGTCTAGACTTATAACTAGTTACAAAGTCAAGGAATACCAGAGTTCCCATCAATTCGGTGGTCTCCATCAAAAGTCCTTATACCCCCGTAGACCTTATATCCAAAGCATCACAATTTGTTCAAAATATGAATATTAAATTATACATCTGCGGCAGTTTGAAGGACGAAATTACTAAACATATGAACAGACAGAACAGAAGAGCAACAAGCGTAGGCTTGGGGCCTCCGAGTTGGCGCCTTCATACCTGTGACTAAAAAAGACTAAAAATAAACATTTATTCTTGAGAAAACTATTAATTGATCAGTATTTTTATTAAGTATTTAATGTATTACTTGGTATTCAGAACAAGGAGGGGGCGTCAAAACTAAGTTACGCTTTAGATCCTCCAAATGCTTGATCCGCCACAGGACACGAAGCATTTAAAATATAAATTTTTAACTTCAAGAAAAAGGCACAGCGTATTTGTTACCCGTTATGTAATATATTGATTGTCACAGAGCACCCAGTAAAGCAAAACTTTAACCCTTCAAAGATGCAGACTATTTAATATCCCAATTTTAAACATTGCATAATATCAATAATTAAAAATCAAAGATACCTATCTGGCCCAACTCAATAACAATGTGCTTAGATATTAAATCTTAATCCAACAACTCTTTAACATTTGAGTAAACACCTGCCATATGAATCATCATTAAATGAATAGGACGATATTTTGATCTTAAAAGAGTGACGTCAATGCTCACAAGTACAGGCTTGAAATTTCACGACGGAAACCATTAAAGTCATAACTGCATATCCACTTCCTGCTGGTGGAACGGTACTTTAACGACAAACTCGAATGTTTATTTCAGTGTTTCCTAAGAAACGACAAATCGCGTTTCATATTATAGTTCTTGGATACCACACAGATGAGCTTATAGTGAAAGAATTTTAAAATTTGTTTAATTTCACACGTCATTTCTCAAACATTTCCAAAATTACTGGCATTTGCTGCTAAACAGTTGCGCCAGTAACAGAGCATGAACTGAAATAAAAAAAAGTTTTCCAGTAAACGTTTGTTTTGTTTTTTAAAAAAATTGAAAATTCATTTCTAGAAATGCAAGCAAACTATAATTGTTGCCTGGTGCTAACTCTACCTGATAATCATACTCAAACCTCTTCACATAATTTGGACCTCACAAAAACGACATGTACCAGTACCCAGAAGCTACCTTTCATTTGTGAAAAAGCAATTCCAAGTATGTAGCAATAAATTTACTTCTCAATTCTGACTACTGTATCACTACTGTGCCAAATAGCAGTTATGCTCACTACTATTCGTTTTTATTGCAGTCGTTACATCAAAAGTTGAGAATATTACTTTTGCTTCATTCCCTAATAATTCCGTTAAAGTATATTGGTCAGAATCTGCACCTCAGGGATGGAATTTACTGTGGAGAACGGTCACTTATCAAGACAGCAGTCAGGTTATTCAACTTAACCCAAACACCTCTCAGCAAAGTGCCATCTTGCAATCTTTGAAGCCTGGCAAGAAGTACGTTGTAACAATATGGCCTCACAACGACATGACAATAGAAGACACTGCTGTCACTGCCAAATTTAAATTATGTACGATTTTTTTTAATATTTCAATTTCTGAACCAAAAGTTGTTACACTGTTGAGCACAAAGATGATAGGCCGCAGAACTACACTTTAAGCCTTGTTCATGCTAGGACACTTAAACAATTTTGCTACCCAAAAGTTAGCGAGCTGTTTCCAAACCTTTTGCAAGGTCAGTGCTAGGGTCTTCAGCGTCCACTGAAAATCTCAAATAAGGACTCCTCCCTAAAACTCGAGTAACTGATGAACATAGAAGTGGCGTACCCCCTATGGTCACGCCCGCTTGCAGTGCAGGCTCTTAAACCCCGCTTCTGCAAGCCCTGCTCTTACCCTTATCTTAAAAAAGGGGTCAGCTTGAACCAAGCATCCCATTGAGCGGTTCTGTAATAGGTCCTAAGACGTGTACAAACCTGACACTACATTCACTAAGATTGTAGATGTTCACATTGTCAATCAGTTATTAATCACTGGTGACAAGTTCTGGCAGCATCTAAACATACAGCAAATACTGATACTTTTTCCTGTTGGCAAACAGGTTTGCCCTTTTGGTTTACGCAGCCGGTTTCTCCGAGCCTGTTACTTGTCAGGATACCCTGTTCCTAAAATAATATATTGATTAAAACATTCACTTTGCCAAATATTTGCTTAGTTGCTGCAAGAAATGATAAAGAATTAAATGGAGGATGTCTGCAGCCTGTACCATTCGAAGCCTTCCTGCTACTGAATGGCACTGCCAGAGTCTTATGGAAGACAGCACAAGCCAAGAAAGAACCAAATGAGATAAATGCAGCAGACAGTTATCAACTGTACTACGGCCTCAGTACTTCCACAATGGATCAATATGTTCAGGTGAACACTACTGAATTGTCTTACCTCATTTACAACCTAAAGAAGGATGCTACCTACACCCTCTACTTAAAATGCGTCTTTGGACAAGTTATTGATACCTGTGGCAAAATTTCTGAATTCAAAATCGGTAAGTATCATTTTATTAAAGAGCCAGTCTTCCTCTTAGAATCTCTATACGTACATCTCTCAAGTATCAATAAAGTCCAAGTTACATTTAAGTGCCCAAGGTGCCCTTGGAGCCGTCTTCCTGACCCCAAAGATTGTTCCCTACCAATAACAGGATTGAGTTTAAGTATCAGGTTCCTGCTTTTCACTGCCTGTCAGTAATTCCCTAGCCATCTTACGACCTGCCATACATTATCACTTGAGGCACATTCATTAAATGAGGCCAGTATGTAAAGTCTTTAGAATTTCACTGGAAACTTCGGAATGCATGTTGGATCATATCAAGAGAGAAACTTTATTGATCTCTGTTCTCACACAATTATGTCCCAAGTTTGCACGATCTTTTTAATTTTAGCTTATGATCAAACAAAGAGCTAATTTAAAACTACATTTGACTAAGAAAAGTCCCTTAAGGCTCAAGGATCAAGTATCGTTATGCCTTCTTCTCCTGATGCTCTATTCGAAATAACTCTTGTCAACATATCAGCATATTTCACTTTAATAAATTATACACCACTCTGATATCTGCATATGACTAAGGTGTTCAAAAATTAAGGAAAACGGGTTATAGAGCTATAAAAGTTTAATTTCGTTATTTAGTGTCTGAAAAAATGCATCAGACTATCAAATCAAAATCTTCGTTGAATAGACGAGAAGCTCTAAGGCACAAACTGAAAATTGTTATATGCAATGAAATGATATGATAATTCCTTTAAAAGGACAACAGCACACAACTGAAGTTTATTTTGAAAACCGCATTTTGCTTACATTCACTTTAATGGGTGCTATATTGCTTAATACCATATAATCATTAAAAAGTGGGATTACGAAAAGCCTTTTTCATTTCCGTTTCTCTAATCCTCTTCGCGGAAAACCACCAGTTATACAATCAAAAGTAATGAAAACAGAAAGTGGCATGAATGCCTACGATAGTGTTGGAAACCGGATGAAAACTTGGCAGAAAGCTGAAGAACACTGCCAAAACAAAAATGGACACCTGCTGAGTATCTCCAGTCCCAAGGAAGAGGAATATTTGTCGACTACATTTGTAGAAGGGACATCATACTGGATTGGTGGAAACAGCTGTAACGCTGATGGTAAGCTATGAATAAATCCTGTCAAAATAAGTCTAACCATTACTACCATCAATGACGGCGAATTTCTTATTTCTCAATTCAAGGAACTCCGACCTGGGTAACTGGCGAAAAGTGGAATTACAGTGCACCAATGCTTAACAGTACAAAACGAAATCAAACATTCTGTTGCATAAAAATTATTAATCAAGCGGGTTCTACTAATTGGAGTTATGAAAACTGCAATTTACCACTACAATTCGTCTGTAAATATTACGCAAAAGGTAATGGTAATTCTAGTACGTGGGAGTTGAACTCGGGACACAACACTTGGGAGTTGAACTCGAGTCACTCACACAACTCATGAAAGCACACCCCGATTATTTCACAACCAAATTTCGAAACACTCAGAACATCGTAATGTAAAGGTGACTGGCATGAAATGGAAGACCTTCATCATAACGTTTGATTTCTTTCAGATTTGGGCATCTTGAAAAACCTCACAGCCATGAAACTTGGATCGACAATCGTTCAACTGCAGTGGAAAACACCCAATCACATCTTTAATGTGCTTTCTTATGACGTCTTCATGTGTCAGCTAAACTCAACGCAGCACAATTGCAGCTTGTACACTAAAGCCAGTGCGTCTCCCGTTATCATATATGGCCTGTCCAGAAACACTACTTACTCGCTGCAAATAACAGCTATGCTTGATTCATTTAACACCAGTGTGAATTCCTCTGTCAACGTCACAACCGGTAAACAGTTTCTTTCAAGATCCTCTAAAATATTAATATTGGGGAGCGGCTTATTGCGTTGGACACACCAGTTCTAGTCTTATCACTGAAGTTAAGCAACGCAACCCCAGTTAGTACTAGCGTGAGTGGCCGCTTGGGAAAACTGGGTACTGCTAATACCCAATAATCGTCGCATTAGTGTAGTGTCTGTGCAGTCTCTGCACTACTACTATGCAGTGGACGGGGCTCTAATGACCTTGCACTTGCAGGGTTCTAAAACACCAATGAAACAAACTAATTAATATTGCAATTTTACCCAAGTGAGGAACAATAAAATGTACAAACATCTCTCTATCTCTCCTAGTTATTAGATTTTGAAAAATCTGGGATGGGAGAGATGGGACTCGTCACTAAGAAAACTGAGTTGAGGTCAGATGTGATCAGGCCACGTTATACAGTAAATAAAACACACAGATGACTGGCCTGAGAAATAAATAGCTTTTCCCTGATTTAAAACCAGCCCATTGTAATCGTAGACCATGACAGTGATAATAAAAAAATTTAATTTGAAAACGTCTATGACCTCAGAATACCATGAAAGTAACAGGCGAGATATGGCAATCCTTATAAGTGCATTTCCTCTTTATAGACGTTAACAATCAGGAAAAAAGGAGCATAAAAATCGCCAGACCAATTGTAGTACACGTGACAGTGGATGTAACGCGGCCTGATCACAATAAATTTCGAGAAATCAGGACACAGGATCGAAAGGGAGACCAGCCTTTAACAGGCCCACCTCGTCACTGGGACCCTCAGTAAATTGAAGAGCTTCAAGAAACCCTAGCTATCATCGAATTAAAAATGGGGTGACAGAAGTTGACATCGGGTTTATGCCATACATGAGCGATAAAGCAACATTTTTGGTAGTTATCCCGGAAAACGCACGAGAAATGGTTTGCCTCTAAGTAACTTCTTTAATGACCAACCGCTAATAATTCAGAAATAAGGCAATTTACATTTAAATTATAGTGTGATGTCGTTATTATAATTACAATATCTTTGACATACGATGTTCAGCGATAACAAGAGAAAATTAGTCTAAAATCCTAACGAAATATATGACAATGAATTGAAATAAAGTCACCCTATGGTCAATACTGAAGTACTAAATTAGAGATGGATTCAAAGGCTAGTCGAACAATCTCATTTTTCTTCAAGTAGAGTAATCAGCAGAAGTGCGGTTACCAGATTGCAATTTGCTTTACACATTTTGATAAATGTGATAAGAAAAAAAAATCAACACTAAATAGGAAGGGATCTATCATTAATCATAAGAAATAAAACCTACATAGAATAGCGCAATTTGGGAGAAACCACAAAACCAAATCAATCATCATAAATTCAATCTCAGAGTAGTTATTCTAGTAAATGTGTGAAACTCAAAATTGCCACATCATGGAATGGGCTCATGAAAAGTTTTATAACCACATTAGGTTATTATTACACTTCCTACTATGCAATGCTCTTGATGTGTCATTGGATTTTATAGGTCAAAATTTGGATGTCTTCACCAACATCACTTCAGATGGTACAGTAATTTTGAGCTGGCCAGAAGAAAATTCCTTTAAAGACAAAGCTATATTCTATATCATTACACCTCAAAATTCTGGTGATGCCCTGAATCAGAACGAATCCAACGGGGTCATGACTCATGTGGCTACAAGTAACACCACTTCTCTTCACGGATTGGATTTAGGGAACACTTACGATTTCGTTATGTATATAGTCGACAATAAAACAGGGTCCATGTTGGACAAAGCGCCTTTTACCATAAAAGCCAGTAGGTCACCAGTAGTCCTTAGCGACGTTGCTGTATTTCAATAAAAATCACTATCTTTGAAATTACCCCTTTGATTAATTCATTTCATTAATTATAGTTCCGAGTTGCAACGAATGGGAATATCAGTATAACACTGTATGTTACTGGATTGAAGAGGACAAAGTGCCCTGGGATAAAGCAGTTAACTCTTGTTCGGCTCACCAAGGAATATTAGCTGAAGCAATAACCAATGCCGAGAGTTCCTTCCTACGTCAAGTGGCTGGACAAGTGGATGACATCTTTTGGATAGAAGGCAAAACTAGTCTTTTACAAATTCATGACAGTAAGTCTTACTTAAGATGAGAAAGACAGAGTTTGTATGCAGAGTTGATAATTCTTTATGTATAAACAACAGAAACGGCAAACATATCAGAAAATGCTATTGATTACAACAATTCACATGCAAGACAAAAACGAGGAAGTCTTTCATCACCAAACTGCCGAATGATCTCTCCTGACACAGACGACGACAACGGTTTCGAAACTGAGAAATGTGAACAACTTTTAGCAGTTATGTGTCAACGACAACCTCTAGGTAAATGGAAGACAACTATATCATACCACTGTATCAATTATATCACGTCCTTTATATATAACTACTGTACAGTACTGTTGGTCACACCAGTTCTCGTCTGATCACTGAAGTTAAGAAACGCAACCCCAGTTAATACTGACATGGGTGGTCGCTTGGGAAAACTGGCTACTGCTAATACCCAAAAATCGTCGCATTAGTGTAGTGTTTGTGCAGTCTCTGCATAAGAACTACACTGTGAACGGGGCTCTAATGAGATTCTAGTTCAAGGGCCCTAAAACACTAATGGAAAAAAAAATGTACAGTAGTTTAAGTTTTGCCCATCTTCTATGTTAGTGCTATCGTGGACTATATTTTGTCCCTTTTGACCTATCAAATTCAGGAGTTACAACATGGAGATTTAAAAGAAGATCTTGAGATTTGTAAATCAAGGGGTTGGCAAACTATTTTATAAAGGGCCAAATAGTAAATGCTTTGATGTTCACGGGCAAAGGACCAAATTCAATATTTCTACAGATAGCCTTGCAATACAGCTCTACTAATGGGATGAATGGAATTATTTGGGGGGTATTTCACCAAATTGGGTTCAATATTAGTATTGCCTATCATCTTTTCACACAGGGAGGTACTACCAAATACAGATATGATTTCAAGGCTCAGCTGGAGTGTTTTTTTTTGGAAATTCTCAGTCTAAACATAGCAATCAATACATGTACACCTTTTAAATCAGCGCAATTACAATTAAATGATGATATCCACATCCCGTTAATAGTTATCATCGTGTTTCTACAATCTCACATGTATCACATTTGCAGATGGTTAACTACAGGGCTAACTATTTACACCAATTTTGGTTTGCAAAATTATTTATTCTCCGAAACAAGCTTTATCATCCGGAGGATATAGATCAGGGGTGGCCAACCAGTCGATCGCTATCGACCGGTCGATCTAGAAGCCAATTTTGGTCGATCACTCGCGATGTATTGACTTAAGACCCGTCTCGGTGACGTAGTGGCTCAGTGTTTCTAGGTCTGCGTCAGTGGTTCTAGGTTCGATACTGGACCGAAGGGGGTCCAGTATCGAACCTCCCCTCCCACTTTGACTACCCCCTATGACAACAAGTCGATCGCAACACTTTTTTTAACATAAAACGTCGATCGCGACACATTTTTAAGATAAAAAGTAGATCTTCTGTACCCAAAAGGTGGCCACCCCTGATATAGATCACCTGGATGGATGGTTTGAAGACATTTCTGCTGCAATGGAAAGCCGGATATATCTACTAAATGTAAAATATTTATGTACTGTATTTTAGTAATTATACGAGGAGTGTCCGAAGTACGATTTCTTAATATTACAAACACTACACTTGAGGTGACCTGGACTACATCTTCCTGGAAACCCACTTCGTATGAAATAAAAGTGACGCCAATGAATAATGCTACAGAAAATCGTCAAAGAAGAGCAACAAATACAGCCGGCAGTATTACTCAAAAAGATAATTGGGCAACCATTAATAACTTAGAACCAAACACTGAATACAGCATAGACATTATCCCAACAATAAAATCAACTTCGTATTCATCTCCCTTGATTGGTGAAGCAAAAACGGTTCATGTAACAACACTAGGTGAGTTCACACGGATAACATCCTTATCGATTTGCATTAGACAATTAAATCATTCATTAGAATATTCAACAGTATTTTGATGTTTTCTAAGTGATTTATCTTTTATACTACATCTAGATGGCAATTCACCTTCGCAGCATTCCGAAGCTAATGCTATGACTTCATTAACAGTAAGTAGATTTATTTACTACAATATAAGTTGTTAGGTTTTTCAATTAAAATACCTGTGAAGAACCAAAGTTAACAAACGTAATGGCAATGAAAAGAAACGAAAACAATGGATAGTGTGAGTGATAAGGCTTTATTTTCTGTGTTTCCAGGATTCTTTGTTAATGGTCCTGAGTGCACTGTTATGCATTGTAACTACGCTGCCGGGAAACTCCTGAGTTCGCTTTTTCATGGTGCCACAATGTAACTTAATACTATTTATTAAAATGATTGTTTGCATAATACATCTTTTGCTGTATGATGATGATGATGTATGCATTATTGATCACTTCAGATTCTATTCTGGGGATGGCTTTATATTAATATTTGCATTTTATGAAGTGGTAGAAGTGATTATAGTTAATTTAATGCTGACTCCCGGCAGCATAGTCACTAGCGACATTGTAGTAACAGGCGTGTTTCACTCAATAATGTAATTTAGAAACAATGCATCACCTTGAAATCCACTGCCATTATGTCCTGCCGTACAATGGGCCGATGATTATACTGCACACTAACGTTATAATGTATAAGCAGCCTAGTAATACGGTGTAAAAATATTAATAAATGGAGAATAATGAACAGGAGATGAAGTATGATGGCCAAATTTGTAGCAATACCAAAAATTGCTACACTACCTTTAAACAGCTTGTAATTGCAATTACGTTGTTGCAAAGTGAATTTCTTTCCAATATATATATTATGAATTAAATATTAACACACTTGAATGTTTTCGCAATTCAGAAATGAGGCAATTATTATTGAATATCTGTAGTTCGTATTTGATTATCACACAAAATTATATTGTACGAGGGCTATTTTTTTTTTAAAAGTCCGATCACTTGCAAAATGAAAATCCCAAGTGTTTTATTTGGAACATGTAGGTACATATTCCAGCTATTTCTCTAGATAGTTACCTCTCTGACTGAGACATTTGTCCTAGCGTGGTAGCAACTTTTCTATACCCTCGTCATTGAAGGTAGCCGCCAGTCCTTTCTGCCAACTCTGCACACTGGTCTGCAGCTCGTTTGAGTCAAACGTCTGTCCTAGCTAGCGTTTCATGTTAGCAAAGAGATGGAAGTCAGAGGGAGCAAAGTCCAGGCTGTAAGGTGGGTGCTGAAACACTAGCTAGGAGGACAGAAGTTTGCTAACATGAAACGCTGGCTAGGAGGACAGAAGTTTGACTCAGACAAGCTGCAGACCAGTGTACAGAGTTGGCTGAAAGCACTGGGGGCTACCTTCAAGGGCATAGGGCATAGGAAAGTTGCTACCAGGCTAGGATAGATGTCTCAGTCGGCGAGGTGACTATCTAGAGAATTAGCTGGAATGTGTACCTGCATGTTCCAAATAAAACACTTTGGATTTTCACTGTGGTTTCCAGTTTGCAACCGAACGGACCTTGAAAAAAATAGCCCTCGTATAAGCCCAGGCGCACACTAAGACAAAACTTCTCACGGCAGTCTTATGTGCTCAGCTTGGGCAATGAAAGTCAATGGGTAGCCACACACTGAAACAAGGCGTCTAGCAGACTAAACTTATTGACAACCACAGAGCACATAAGACTGTCGTGAGACAGTTTTGTCTTAGTGTGTGTTGAGAGAATGTATAAGGCTAGGCTCACACTAAGACAAAACTGTCTCACAACAGTGTTATGGGCAATGAAAGTCAATGGGTAGCCGCAAACTGAAACAAGTAGTCTAGCAGACAAAACTCATTGACAACCACAGAGCATATAAGACTGTCGTGAGACAGTGTTGTCTTCGTTTGCGCCTGGCCTTATAGAACGTCATTTTCCGCAAGCTTCTCACGGCTCTGTGTATGGAGCACCATGTTACATGTAGTATGTTGCATGAAAGCCACCACCTCTTTATAAAACTCAAAGGTTTCCAAAATTGATAAATTAAAATGTGTGTGATTTAAAATAACTATAGAGTCCTAAGTGGTAGATGGATGTCAAAATCATATTGTGAAGTCTATTTATCAACAGTGTGTCAAATGCGTTTTATACAAAACAGAGAAAAGAACTATTGTACTATGGAGCCATATTTCAGCATTAAGTCGTAAGTAACAGCATGGGGAACGAAGAACAGTACATGGAAATGCGTATTAATTATGAGCAGCTAACAGTATGAGTTCACTAGTAGCACTTTGCAAATGATGAATTCCACGGAGAAGGGATTTTCAATGGCAGCATTTAGTGTGTTCAGTCAGATTGAATCCAATTTAGAGTCACGGAAACATATGCTGTACTACCACCCGCTGTTTTCTACCCTCACTTAGCAATTTGAAGTTCGATAATATGCCGTGTCCAATATATGAAAAATATCATTTCAATCTATAATTAGCTACTTTATAGAAGTACTATCAAAAATAGCAGTGAACTCAACTAAAAGTTATTTATTTCATTTAAGGTGGAAGAAAATGAAACACACACTGATGAAGTACATGTTGCAGATCAAATCAATACATTTCATATTATTAGTTGTGCAACTTTAATTGGCCTGGTGGCGATTTCTTTGGTGATCTTCTTCATCTGCAGGCAAGATCGATCATTTCTATTTAAAATCACTACATATTATAATAAGACATATCATGATCACTAAAAAAATTGTCATTTTTATTTCAGAATGTATAAATACAGAGATTGTATGTCAGAGATTTTCTCAGAGTTGTCACTTCTTATTGTCCACACGTTGATTCTAGTGGACACTAATGCACGCGACCAAGTGGACTGTACTTCAATGGCTATTTGTATTCACTATTTCTTCATGACCTGCTTCGTGTTCTTTGCCTTAGAATGCTTTTGTCACGTCAAAGCCATGACTAACATGATTCCCTTAAAGGTGCTTAACAGATCTTGGCAGCTGTTTCTCATTGGATGGGGTACGTCAATAATGTTTATTTTGGATTTGTTATTAGATCTGCAAACAACCACATATCTTCTCTCCCTCCAGAGTAGATGGGTGTGAGGTAAAATTGATCCATTAGGTCAGCCATTTGTATCAAGCCCCCTACTAAGGTTGATGAACTGCCTGAGTTATATCCTCTCAGCAAAAACCACTGGCACATAAAGTTGCCTTTGTCCAACTATCTGATTTTTCCTTTCATGGTACCTCAGAAATAAATAAGCGTAGGTACAGCGCCCTGAACAGCATCCTGAATAGCATCTTTTCCAGTATGTTCCCCTTTTTAAGGAACCTAAATGTATTTTTCATCGGATGGAAATTCAACCTGTGACACTGTACGACGTCGACAATCTTCTTTTCTTAACGGAGGAAAATATAAGCGAAGAATGACAGAATTCCCAGTATAGAAGTTCCCTCCTAATATGTGGCATTGATATATTGTCCTTTAAATCTGAGGAACGGCGGGGAAGGGGGGCATGTTCTTTACAATGGTTGACCATTGTAGCACAGGTTTGCATCTGACCTACATAGGTAATTTAGCCTATGATAAGGAGCAGGTCTAAAGTGCATAATCCGTTAAATAGAAATTATATCCCCCGTACATTGTCCGTAGAGAAATTCTATCAAGAGGACCTAACCCTGTTGAAGTCAAAAAATGGACTTTATTAAGTTTTATTTGATATTGTTTAAATTACTATCATAGGTCTCCCTCTGATTATTGTTCTTATATCTTCATTCACCATTTTTGACCATTACGTTAAGAAAAATGGGTATGTAAACATTTTTAGCATGTTACTGTGCTTTTATCTTAAAACTAATGGAATGTCGTTTGTCATACCTAGTCCATGTTGGTTAAATTTGGAAGACGAAGCTGTGTGGGCAACAATATTTCCTATCGGAATATTTGCTGCAGTAGCCTTTGTATGTTTGTGTTTGTCCATTTGTGGTCGACCAGACGAAAATTACGAAGTGGACGAAGAAAGTTATATAAGATATGAGTAAATACTGATTTCATGCACGTTCAATTCCCAATCACCGAAGTTGACCTTTATAATTAGAGATCAGAATACAAATAGTTCATTGCATCCCCTGCCAGGGAACAGGTTTGGCCCTGACCAAATCTGATTACTTTTTCACGGCACGACTAGGAGGAGGAGAAACCTCTCGTGCGTCTTCCGTTGGGCAGGTAGTAATGTCATAACACTGGATTGTATGCATGATCCTCCTACACGGAAATGTGTAGGAGGGTATCATTGAACACGCAGATGATAATAGTCCAGTTACTAACAGAGAATATATTAGGATCGCAGCCCTTCGATTGGGTGCCCCCTAATGTATGGTATTATCCTTTTAACAAGCAAGTAATAACTTAGCTCGACTACTAGGCCTATATGTACTTTAGCATCAATTTTGCATATAACATTGATGCTAAATATTAAAAGTACTTGACAAAAAAAAAGATTTGATAATACAAGCAGTAAAAACCAGTCAGTATTCAAGAGGAGAAACTGCGTAGCCTTTAAACAATCACGTTTCAGTCAACAACTGTTAATATCTATACGGCATCATATTTCAAAATTCCCCCTCCTTGCCCAAATTCTGTTGTCAATATTATTTCTAAATGTGTTAAATGTTTGTACTTAGGCCGATGCAAGATATACGCTGGATCTTATTATTCATATTTGGTTTACTTATCTCACATTGGGCTCTTGGAATGGTAGCCACTCATCAGGCTGACAGTGGTCTATATATCGCCTTCGTCGTATTAAATATCATCTTAGGAATCGCAATATTGATGCTCAGATGCTTTGGAGATGACCAGGTATATAAAACTTTCGAAGATGGAAGTATAAATTAGATTCTGGGTAAAAGTTTTGCCATGGCCGACACAACTACCTTGTGCTTACGTTTCTGGCTTATAAGTAGAAGGGTCACTTCCTGACTGAGGTCAATTGCATTCTCGCTGACTTGAAAGAGATCTCGTGAATCTTCTATCACAGTGTCTTTCAACCTTTTTATTGTAACGGAACCCTTTGGAGCATTTAGACTTCTCGTGGAACCCTTCGGAACATTTAGACCTTTCGCGGAACCCCATACAGTGACAGAAAAAACATTAATTGATACAGGTGTGTGTTAGCATAAGCAGTTGAATTCGTGGCCTAATGTTTGAGAGAGACACCCGAAGTTCATCTTCAACAGACAAAAGTCGTTCTCGTTTCTTGTGCTTTCATTGTTATTTTTATATTTTACCCTGCCATTGGCGGAACCCTTGGGCGGACCTCACGGAACCCTGGTTGAAAAACGCTGTTCTATCAGCTATCTGCTTGAATGATTAGTATGTTACACTAACGGGTTGGGGAGTCGGCAAAGCAGCCAAAACGGGCCGAACCTTGTGGACGCTGCTCGCGGGTGTGAGCACAGGCGTGCCAGCACAATGTCCAATGCGTGCAATGTACACAGACGCCAGGCTATTAAAAGCGCCCCGACCCTCTACTCGTTTCTTAGAACCGGCCCCCTGATCTGCCATAGCCAGTGATAGGAACGAAGTCACCATTCCTAGGTGATGCTGTGACAAATGTGGGGCATATACCAGTTATTGTTAAGACCTTTTTTCATTCGGGAGGGGGAGATAGGGGCGCCAACTAAGTTCTTGCACACAGGCGCTGAGCAATACTGCCCCACCACTGAGTGTGAGGGAGGTAGGAGTAGGGGGTGTAGGAGAGGGAAATATAGCAGCACCCATAGTTCGACCAATCACGGGGAGCGGCGAATTGCGTTGGACACACCAGTTCTCGTCTGATCACTGAAGTTAAGCAGCGCAACCCCAGCTAGTACTGACATGGATGGTCGCTTGGGAAAAATGGGTACTGCTAATACCCAAAAATCGTCGCATTAGTGTAGTGTCTGTGCAGTCTCTGCATAAGAACTATGCTGTGGACGGGGCTCTAATGACCTTTGTAGTCGAAGGGCCCTAAAACACCAACAAACAACAACAACAATCGACCAATCACCCATGTTGGTACTACCTTGGGTTGCGTTGCTGAACTTCAGTGATCTGATGAGAACTGGTGTGTCCAACGTAACTCGGATGTGCGATGTTACCTGCACCAGTGCCGGATTTACCATTAGGCTAATTAGGCTGAAGCCTAGGGCCTCAACATTTAGCGGGCTTCAAAACGTAAGAAAAGAGCCTCCAAAGGGCTTGAAAAAGGGCCTCAAAATTGAAATAGCCTAGGGCCTCTCAATATCTAAATCCGGCACTGACCTGCACCTCTAATAATTGAATTGAATATCAGAATCTCATGATGAATTAATGAAACCAGATGAAAGTATTAAAATCAACTAATGATTTTCTTAATTTCCTCTCAATTATTAGATAAGACAAAGAATTCGTAGATGTACTCAAGGCACATCCATTGAACCTGGCGAAGGTGATATTGATAAGTATTTGTCAACACATGAACCTACTTATAACAAAAAGGGGATGTCAAATGGTCCAGGACCGGGAGATGGTTGTCTTATAATTAAAAAATCATATATATTTCGACCATAAGGTGAACAATGTAGTTTACGGTAAGAATACAGGGTAATTACTGGATGCATTTTTGTTTTCCTTGACTAATAATCCTTTGTATTATAGCAATCTGTTATCTTTATGCACTGTTGCACAGTTGAATGCATACTCAGTTATGAAGAAGCACTTTGAAATTTTATTTTATGAATCAGGAAAAAAAAAGTCTTTTACTAAGGCTTTCTTAAAAATTCACACTGGCTTTAATATCAGCTAGCAAATTCATTAGCACTTTTAATCCGTTTGTGAAAATATGTATGCTGCTATCATTCATTAATAAATTAATTTTTGAAAAAAGTCATGTCTAGAAAGCATATGTATAGCATTTGATTTTTTGGTCCTATATTTCTGTTTGGGAAGAATTACTTTATAATCATAATGTATATTTGGAAGGTTTGTAATTATTTCCATTTATAGTAAGTATATTTACTTGTTTTGATCCGTAATGAACTTATAATACGTTTCATCTCACTAAACTATAGAGTAAAATATGACTTAGCTCTCTCTTTAAAGTACCTAGTGCCTATACTTAATTGTTGGTCCTTGACATGCAATTAGCAGTTTTATGAAGGCAAAGGAGGTCACTATCATTTTGCCCCAATAAAAAGAGGTTAAAAATTAAGGTCTCTTATTTATTAATTTCATTCTACCAAAGAAGATTTTATATTCGCATAGTAACTAAGATTTGCATCTGTTCACATGTAGAGCCAATTCACTGAACTCTAGCACTTATAAATTTTAAAACATTTATTGCAGCCATTTCGATTGGATAGTGTTTTGAAATCGGTTGGAGCAGTGACCTGCAAAATTTGAAAACCTCAACTACTAAGCTACGCATATTTTATCGAATGGGTGCAATGTTGCTCAGCTTCATAAAAAGTATGCAACTTCAGAAATGAAGTGAAACATTGTCCACTACCCCAGGTCTAGTTTATGAACATTTTAGACCAGGGATTCCCAACCCGATGCCCTGGCGCCCGCCACTACTCGGCGGGCATATTTCTCTTACACTCACTAAAAATTTAAAAGAAAATCATTTTTCGGTTAAACATATTTGTGAATCATTATTTTCAAACATGAATTTCATAAATTCAAATTATAGATCTCGACTTTAGCGTTATTTTTTAATTATTCATTACCCTTATCCAATTATAAATATCCTTAGAAAAAAAATGGCGCCCGCCACCCTGCTTATATTTTAGAACGTGCTCTAAGGCAGTGCTCCGCAACATTTTCTCACCTACGGCACTCCAAAGTTCTTCCTAGAATTCCCTGGCACAACAAAAGCTTCACACCTGTATCGGCTTTGGCTCAAGGCACACCAATTGCGGAGCGCTACTCTAAGGTACAAAAAGGTTGGGAACCCCTGTTTTAGACTAATCATAATGTAAATAACAACTCCTAACCCTTTTCCCGGCTATGGAAGAGTCGGATACCTATCTTGTCTCTCTGAATGGACACAAGGGCGATATATTGGACAGTGTTTTTCAATAGCTGGTTGCCGACCAAAGCTGCAACCCCAATGCTTATTCATCGCCGGTCTACTGTTCATTGGGAAATTCCACCGACGCCAGGGGGGCGAGCTCCTATACCTAGAAATTTTGCCTCATCTACTCATTTCATAAGTAGAGAGGGTTCTTTTACGTGCAAGTGCCGCAAGGGACCTTCCGCTTTTTTACTCATCCGAAAGAAGCCAACCCACCTCGGCCCAATGTCGAACCTCGAACTACTGACGCAGTTACCGAGTGGGCTATCCACTGCGCTACAAAGGCCGGCCTACTGATCAGGTGGATAATTTTCATCGCGGTCATAATACTTTAATAATCTCACTCCATCCCCTACATTATTACTCTACAAACTTAAAAAAAAAATTACTGAATGAAGTTGTTCATCTGTAATCTATATTCATATTCAACTGTGTCATCAGTGCACAGGAACACATTATGTTTCTGCCCTTGGTAATATAACTACAGCCAAGCTGGACTCTTAACAGCGTAAGTTCACATGCCGATCACGTGTAAAACATCCAAAGAGTAAAAAAAAAGAGCATCAAGGTTTATATCATTCTAAAGATTTAGGTTTCAAGTGCTGTTTTTATCGCTTGGTTCCCTTTTAGACAGCTCTGATACACATACACGTTCGTTTAGTAACAGCCTTTCTAATAATGCTTTAAACTGTTACTAGGTGCTTCATTTCACGTGGAAATGCTACTAAATTGGCCACGCGGGTTACTACACCGCTCTATAAAAAGACTTACAATTTCGAATATCCGTTCTCTTTGAATGTTCTTGACGACGCCATTATCTAAAAACAATCGCTTAATCCCAATAAAAAGTCTAGTACTTTAAGAACAACGTTGAGAATTTGTCATACGTTATGTATTAATCTGTAGAAAAGAGTATATTGCATACAATCACTCTATACCGATAACGATACAGTAAAACCTGCCTAAACCGGACCTCGTATAAACCGGAAACCTGGCCAAAAGGAAAATAAATTTCGGAACGGATTAAGTTCCCATTGAAAATACTACCCTAAACCGGAAAACTACCTAACGCAGAAACGGAATAAGTTTTGGGAACCGTTTGCATAAATAACCTGACTAAGACATTATTTTATGCATAACACTACAATGCAGGCATTAATTTTGAGTGGTACTGTGCATGCACCGAAGTTCTAGGGACCATTATGGCCATATACACACAAAGCTACCCAATAGTGAAGCGACGACAATGTAGGCCTACTTTACAAGACATGTGGGGGCAGGGGCGGGTCCGGGGGGAGCAATGCAGCCATTGATCCCCTCTCAGTGCCTCACTGGGGTGCATCCGTCAACTGATGCATGATTCAACTTTGCAACTGATGAGGCATTTTTGCATTTGCTATTCCTGTTTCTATTCTGCCAGTCCAATCTGCAGTTGGGTAAACCGCTGAACATAGGCCATTGTCTAAGGGGCAGTGGAGGACCTATTGTAATTGCTAGCTAGTTTTATACTGAGGGATTATGAATATTTAAAAATATTTGGGGTGCAATTTTTTGAAGTGCTCCTCCCTGATCTGCCTCTGGATCAGCTCCTGTGTGGGGGCAGAGTAACTTTTTAGTTTATGGACTTTTATTTTAAATTTCATCATCCTAATAAAAGGTGATCATATTTTTGTACTTTCTTTTATTAAAACACAGCCCTTTTTAAAACGGAAAAAGATACGGGAACGATCAGGTTCCGTTTTAGAGAGGTTTTACTGTATGACGTCACAAATTCTACATCATTCAGTTAGCTGCAATTTACAATAATTCAAGATCTTTGAGTGACGTACAGAAAGAGGAGGGTGTTGCTAATAATCGTGGATAAAATTTTTACTATTATTAGACATTACCTCTGTCGCAAAGAAGCTATTTTATGTAATAACAGATCCTTCTTTCTTTCCCCAATATAATTTCATCGCCTTTTTGAGAAAAACCATCAAGCTCATTGACGTCAAAACATCGACAATAACGTCTTCAAACGTAGGAGAATTTCTAGTAATCCATTCTTCCCTTCCACCTAATTAAGTTATTAATATAAACCCCCCTTTACAAAATATTAAGACATTCATTTCCCGTCAATGAATTAAACTGCCGCTTGAATCACCCCTCTTAATATCTCATCACCATCACTTAGTAATACGACACGTTTGACGTAAAATAATGATGGGTGATAAACTTCGCGATCAATGTAAGTTTACTAATGAATTACTATAAATATTTCAAAATCAATTTAATATAAGTGTCTTTAAACAAGTAAATGATAATTATTCTTAAAATATGGTCCATCAAAAAAAAAGGTTAATTAAGTGAGAGATTACTTAAAATATTAGTCTCAATCACGTCTCGTCTAAATGGTGTATATATCTAATATGAGTTATATATGGATGTGTTTTTGTGAAAAAAATATTGTTTTTGATAAATATTCGCCTCCTTTTCATCGTATTTCCTTAAGTGACAAGGCCGCTTATCAAAGGGCAGGTTGTAATTACCAAACTAATAAAGATGACTAGCTAGTTAATTCCGCATTCCACACGAGGTTGCCTGACCTTAACCTTGTGATACAGATGAAATTATTAATATCATCGCGGTTTCAAATTCGACACTCAAACTTCAATAGAATTCATAAGTATCTTTCAACAAGCAACTGGATACTGCATCACAAAACTTCCTTTATCAAAAAAAGGAGTCAACCATTCAGAGTATCAGTAAGTTTCCAAGCAGTATTGATCAAAATAGGGCCCAAATTCAAGTGATTTGAAAATTTATCACTGTGGGACTTATAGCTCGACAATCATTCATTCAAATTGGAACTCTGTAACACCATTCTTTCAGGACGGAAGTTAATTCACGGCATTATATACGGTATAGGTGGATTATGTTACCTGCGATTCAAAGAACTAAGGCAAGGCGCGAAGGTGACGCAGGGTGTAGCAGCCCTGCGAAATTCTGCTAGCAGGTAATCACCGCACATTGAATCGCAGTTTTTCACCACACTTGCATCAAATGTGCAGCCAAGTTGCGTTGGACACACCAGTTCCCGTGAGATCACTGAAGTTAAGCAGCGCAAGCCCACGTCAATACCAACTTGGGTGGTCGGTAATGAACGTTGGGTGTTGCAAAATTAACCCTCTCCTTTATCATTTCACCTACCTCCTCATCTCCTGCGGGCAGCCTCCTAAGGGTTCGTCCTGTTATGGCTGCCTGGCATACTCCGCAACCCACGAAACTAATCCAGTATACTACAAATAACAAGAGAACTCTGCTTCGCGCCGCGCCGCTTTTTGCTATTGTCACGCCAACTTCACGCAGGAAACTGCGGCATTGGCCCTGCGCTCCGCAGGGTCACGTAGCGCAGACACAATCACGTCATCCTGCGACTTAACATGCACAACTACATACTATCACGTGAGCCACAGAAATTTATAGTGAGTCACCCTGCGACACCTAACTTTTGCGCTGGGCCTTAGAGTATATTACGTACTTGAGAATCCTTAGCTTAGGACAAGGGCGATCCAGGGGGGGGGGGGCAGCAATGCAGCAATTGCTCCCCAAAGTGCCATAATGGAGCGCATATTACTGCCAATCCAACAGTTGCAGTCCAATCTGCAGTTGGCTAAACCACTGAAGATGGGACATTCTTTAAGGGGCAGTAGAGGACCTATTATAATTGTTAGCTAGAATTATACTAAGGGATTCTGAATATTTAAAAATATTCGGGGCGCACTTTTTTGAAGTGCTCCCCCTTGATCTACGGTTTAGGACGATGATGGGCGCCCCTAGCACTACGTTCACCAATCAGTAAGGGTAGAAAGGTTTTCCTTTAAAAGAAATCTAATATTAAATGAATGTCTCAATTATCAACTTTATACATCATATCAAATATTTAACTGTAAACGTGGATCAACAGCAGAAATCTAATCTCCATCAAATATGTAAGTGCCATGCATGTGGCGTCCAGAGCAGAATATTCCGACCATGCCAAAATGAGAGAGAACGGCAATTTTAAGGATCCCCATTTTCTGAATAGAAAAAATTCATTTGTAAAAACTATAAGGCCAGTGGTTTATCTCGGTGACCCTGTTGTTCGTTTGTGTTTTAGGGCCCTTCAACTACAAGGTCATTAGAGCCCCGTCCACAGCATAGTTCTTACGCAGAGACTGCACAGACACTACACTAATGCGACGATTTTTGGGTATTAGCAGTACCCTGTTTCCCCAAGCGGCCACCCATGTCAGTACTACCTGGGATTGCGCTGCTTAACTTCAATGATCAGACGAGAACTGGTGTGTCCAACGAAATTCGCCGCTCCCTCGGTGACTCTGTGGATGGTGTACCTGAGTCGTGACTCCATGAACACAGGTTGGCGATAGGGAGGTCCGAAGTGCACTTTCCTTTTGGATGGTCCCATTCTACACCGACTGCGTAAATGCAGTCCAAATATTCGCCAGTGTGCTCCTAGTACAGTACCAGATTAGTTATCATGATGATATCAATAAGGCCAATGCGACGCCCGTCTCCAATTCAACAGGTAATTTCGATTTTGATCCTGCAAGTGCAGATGGACAAGGTTAGGGGGAAAAACACCGGCCTATTGAAGCAATTAGTTTTATCAATGATTGAAATCGATGACAATCACAAGTCAGGCCACGGTTTATGAATATTATCAAAGATGGGGATTAATACTGATTCATCTCACATATTCTACCCCTTAGTAGCGGGAAAAAAATTATAATGACGTTTAACAAATAGCTCACTTTATGCGACCTAAGTCTCCGAGGGTCTTAAGGTTGCTCTACGAAAGAAGATTGTTCATTCAATCGTATGGCGCTCTGCCAGAAAGAAAAAATGGCAACCCTTTAAAGGATTTTCATTGTTGCCAAGGTTTGTGAAGACCGGAACTTTAAACTATTAGGACGATGCGACCTTGGAATCCTCCGTAAGTGACTCGGAAAACTTTTTTAAATTAAAAACTATGCTCAGATAACAACACATTATATAACACAATAGTGACAGAGTTGAAATCAGAAGCACTTGGTATAATTAATCGCGTCATTCTTAAGATCAAATATCGGTCTGTCTTCTTGGTTCAGTGGTTAATGTATTTCACTTGTAGAGATCAATCCCTGGGCAAGGGAGAAGCCCAAAGTTTGCCTTGAGCAGGATGAGTACAACTCATTCTATAGGGGCTATGGGCTATAGGGGTAGCGGTGGAAGGGAAAGTACTTCAACAGGCTTGTAGCAGGTTTCCCCATGTAGTCCCATTTCCAGAGGGACGTAGATGTGAAAAGGGTTTGGAACCAGTGCCGTCTTAATGCATGGACCCGCTGGGCACTTGCCAGGAGGCTCTATGTTAATTTGTGTATACGGTATTATTGCTGTGAGTGCTTGTCGTAGGGGCCCCCAGCACACTGCTTTGCCCAGAGACCCATAATACTGCTAAGATGGCACTGTTTGGAACTATGACGATTCTTAAGACCAGATGGAAGGGAGTTTATCACGAACTGGGTGTCTGGTTATTAATTGAAAAATACCAGTCAACATTCAAATTTGAAGTGGTACCATCATCACCCTTACCCATATATGGCAGGGTTGAGTGCACATTCGTCCCATTACTACCAGTAGGGCGAATATTTGGTGGTGTGTTTACGCAGCCGGTTACCGACTTAACGTCCCAACTCCTTCCTGAATTCGATGGAAAATTAAAATAGTCAAAAAATACCCAAATGTCGATAAAATTCCAACTCAAGAAGGGAGCTTCTACAAATGGGAACTTTTCTCCTGATCACAAACACCACGCCACACCGATTTGTAGCATGTTTGACACGCATTCATAATGCCCAGCCTCAATCCTGGCTAAGGAGGGTGACTCCTTTTGGGGCAACAGGAAAACCTTAAGTGAGTCTTCAGTAGTGGTCCGTATGATGCTTATGATGTCAACTGTTCCTAAGAATCCTGTTTACATAGAAATGTGGAAATCGATGAACCTCCCAAGTGCAGGAGCTCCCTCTCTGACGTCAGTGAATGACCCGATAAACCGACGATAAATAAACAAACCAAACCCAGGCAGGGCAGACGAAAGACATGATTCATCCTGACCAGGATGAAATTTGTGTATCAATGAACTCAAAGTCAAGCACGCTTTTAATCAAACTATCGACACTGGCATTTTGACTCTGGGGATGAATTAAACAAAAATCCTATGAGAAATAAAGGGATATGTGGATCCAGGAGTGGAAACAGGTTCACAGTATTCCTGGATGTCCTACGAGGCGAGTAAGAGGGTTATGTTTTACATCATCATAACATATTCATTCCGCCTATATGAGGGTCGTGTCTGCGACCTCTGGTCCTCCCATTTCTTCTAAGTTCCCACCAAGTATCCGTCCATTCCGCAAAGCACAATGTCTTACAGTACAGCCTGCTCCCATGCTGGCATTGGCCTATCCACTATCCTGTCTACTCCTAATAACCAGCATTCGTGTGATGGGCCTAACTAGATCCTACCTCATTTTTTTCAGTAATGCTCTCTCTTAAACTAACCCCAATATGTTTATTTTAAACTCTATCTTCCAGTCTTCTGCTCTCAAATCGTGGGTTCATGGGTACCTAATGCTGCCACGGGAAAGAAAAGAGTTGGATGAAGAAAGCAGTCGTTATTACATCCAAATAAAAACAAACCACTTATGAAGAAGATCTCTACATTTTTTATCTTTGACTTTAGCGCAGTGTCTAAATCTCTCCTTTTTCCAAGCCTAGAAACCAAAGCTGGCGATCCTGTTTGCCTTGCAAATCAAGACCTCGTGGCCTTTTCACAGGCACTCAAGTCTGTCAATGTGCCACACTTTTCAGATAATGATATTAAAGAACAGTCTTTTTTTAAATCTACTTGGAACCAAAATGTCAATGTTTTTCATGTTGAGGACGATGCCATCAAATCACTTGCCTGCACATGCAAGACTTAGGTCATGTAACCGGTGGTGTGGTAGACCTTTTGATATCATCACTTCTCTAAAGGATTCCGCTTAACCAAAAAAACTCCTAATCACTGTCTGCCCTCAGCTAAATTATAAAATCTTTACAGATGTCATAGCAAGAGAGAGGTCAACCCACTTTTCTCAGAATTTCATCTTATCCCATAAGGAGATCTCATACACATTCCCCCAAATTAACTAATTCAAATGAAATCTTGTCCTGATTCCACGCACTATGATGACTACATTAAACTTAGTTGGGATTTACGATGCCTCAAATAAAGTGGCATGGCCAGAAAAAATGGAGAACTATATCACTAACAATGCATTCAACGAATTAAGCTAATACAGTATTTATTCCAATAATCGCCGCCCTCCAACAATCGCCGCTCCCCTTGCTCATCATCATCATACTCTTATCCCACCTGCAGCAGGGTCGGGTATGCAGGTTCTAGCCTGCCACTCCCACCAGGTCCCTGTCCACCCCACACACTGCCATATCCTTATGGACAACCTGTTCCCACGTCTGCTTCAGTCTCCCCCTGCCCTGGGAGCGGCGAGTTGCGTTGGACACACCAGTTCTCGTCTGATCACTGAAGTTAAGCAACGCAAGCCCAGTTAGTACTGACATGGGTGGTCGCTCGGGAAAGCTGGGTACTGCTAATACCCAATAATCGTCGCATTGGTGTAGTGTCGGTGCATTCTATGCATTAGAACTACGCGGTGGACGGGTCTCTAATGACCTCGTAGTTGACGGGACCTTAAACACCAACAAACAACAACAATCCCCCTGCCCTAGGTGCTTCTGACCACCTGCATTCCTGAAATGGACCTAATGAGCTCTTCCTCTCCTCTTCTCATTACGTGTTCATAAATTTATCATTTGTCCATTTTTTGGCGATGCCCACCACCCCAGGCTACCTCCGATATACTCATCTGTAATTCTATCAGCTCTTGACACCCCACTCATTTGCTGCAGCATTCACACCTCAGCTACTTGCATTCCATTGATGTGGCTCTTCCTCACTACCCAACACTCTGATTGATACAGCATAGCTGGCCTAACCAACACCCTGTAAAACATCCCATTCAACTAAATTGGGACCCTCCTATCACACAGGACACCGGTCACTGTTATTTTACCATCCATTACGTCTATGAGGGCTCACAAAATTAATAAACGCCGCCCTCTAGTAAGCGCCGCACCAAAAACGCCCCGAAATAAATAAACGGCGCGGCGTTTATTGGAATAAATACCGTATCCTATAAAAACTAGTAAGTAAATATATTTTTCTGAAAAGTAATCGATGGAAAGAGGTATATAAAGTTTCATGGACTTTCTCCGATTTATTAATAATAACAATCCCTTCTTTTCTTGATTTCAACATTAATATAATATACTGAAGAAATCTGTTTTTCAATCCCTGAAACGTTAACTTTTCAATTTTCAACATGAACGCTAAAAGGGTTGATGCATCATTCCAGCATTCACCATATCACATTTTAAAGTACTTCACATTTAAAAAAAATCGAGTTGAAATAGGATTCATTCCACCAACTGTATATTAATTTCAAAATCTGGGCACAAAAATGAGCAACAAACCATTTAGTTAAAATAAACAACGTTTGATTACTAAGCTCTTGGTAAACAGACGTAGAACCTAGAGAAACCTAGGAGAGGCATATAAGTTACAGATGCCATATTTCTGCCATGCAGATAGGACTTCTTTCACGCAAAAGCGATTCGATGCCCAACCCTGGGTCATCCCCTTGTGTACAAAATGCTCTAGACACGGAAGCACAAAAGATACTGGAATTAGAGAAATGAGAGCTCACAACCCAGTTACCCCCTTCCACACCAACGCAAATACAGCTTGGGAGGGGGAGAGGTAATTCAATTCACTTATAAAGTTCATCCCAAATGATGTCACCAAATCACAGACATAGACACAGACAAAATATAGACATATAGACTATTAGCATCCATTTTTGATATACTTGGTCAGGAAGGGCTAATATTTTCGATCCCGCCTCGGTGACGCAGTGGGTAGCGTACTCGGTAACTGCGTCAGTGGTTCTAGGTTCCATACTAGAGAGAGGAGAGTTGGATGCTTTCGGGCGAGAGAGATGCCCCGAGTGCGCCTTCCTTCGGATGAGAAGCAAAACCAAGCTACCGTATGGTGCACGATGCCTTTCGCACATAAAAGAACCCTCTCAACTATGCAACGGGTAGATGAGACCAAATTTCCAGGTGTAGCAGCTCGCCCCCTGGCGTCGGTGGAATGCCCCAAACGAATAGTAGACCGACGATAAATAAGCATAGGGTTTCCAGCTTTGGTAGGCAACCGGCTGCCGAAATACACTGTCCAATATTTCAATCTTGTGTCCATTCAGAGGGAAAGGATGGGTACCCTGCCATAGGCGGGAAAAGGGTTAGGAGTTGTTTGTTGAAGGGCTAATATTTTCAGGAAAGGAACTATAACTTATGAACTAAGCACGTTTATTTCAATGGCTAGTTGATATTCAACATCACACATATTGAAAGGATCCTTCTGAGAACTGCTATGCCATATCCAAGATGCAACTGCTTTAGACAGCAGATGTCAGGAAAAAAACGAAAGGAAATCTGCGTTTTGATGAAAGTCAATGCTGGAATTGCAACGGTCATCGACTCAATTTTCTAAAGGATGATCTGCCAGAAAATTTGAGGAAACAGTCTACATTTCAATTCGTCTGCATCGTCCCAACTCGTGGGGTAGGTCGGCACCCCCCACAGACACCTTTGCCAATATTCCTGAGGGTTCCAGACGCCTGGTTGGTGTGACCCCACTCAGTGTATGTTCAGTGGACCAGCAGACCCGACCCTGCCACAATTTGTTTGTTGTTTGTTTGTTGGAGTTTAAGGTCCCATCAACTACAAGGTCATTAGAGACCCGTCCACTGTATAGTTCTAATGCATATACTGCACAGACACTACACTAATGCGACGATTATTGGGTATTAGCAGTACCCAGCTTTTCCGAGCGACCACCCATGTCAGTACTAACTGGGCTTGCGTTGCTTAACTTCAGTGATCAGACGAGAACTGGTGTGTCCAACGCAACTCGCCGCTCCCACCCTGCCACAAGCGAGATAAGGGTATGATGATGAGGATGAGGATGATGCACTGTATATTTCAATGGTTAGCCAGCCACAGGATGCTCACATCCACTAAAATCACATCAACAATTGAACCGGATCAGGTCGTTTATTTCAGTGAATTTACGAATTCGTCTTATAATTCAATAGAAGATGACGAAATCATATCATTCTACTTGATTACTTGCGATAAAGAAATTAGTGGGCGAATCAATAAGTATTTAATTATCCCTCAATATCAAACTTTAGAAATTAAATACCACAGCCTCTACTGAACATCAAAGAGAAAATGGTGCTATTTTTAGTTCAGTGAAGTTTCGATTTCAATATTTTAATAAGTCATCCGTAACGTCATTAAATGTGCTACAGTAAGTGAACGTCAAGGCAATATGGAGGACAATTGAGACAATATCACAGTCCATTATGTGGGTCAGATATCAGTTGCAGGGATATTTTTTTGTAGTACCAGGACCGGCCGGCGGTATAAATTACTCAGGTCAGCATTTAGGGTACCCCAGAATAATGAAGTGACATTGGACACAACAAACTGAAATCTTAGGGAGCGGCGAGTTGCGTTGGACACACCAGTTCTCGTCTGATCACTGAAGTTAAGCAACGCAAGCCCAGTTAGTACTGACATGGGTGGTCGCTCGGGAAAGCTGGGTACTGCTAATACCCAATTATCGTCGCATTAGTGTAGTGTCTGTGCAGTATATGCATTAGAACTATGCAGTGGACGGGTCTCTAATGACCTTGTAGTTGACGGGACCTTAAACTCCAGCAAACAACAACAACAACTGAAATCTTTCAAGGTGCCAATGAGGAAATGAGAAAGTAAAAGAACAATGGTGGTGACCCCCCCCCCTCATATCCCAAAGAACCGGAGCGGCGAATGGCGTTGGACACACCAGTTCTCGTCTGATCACAGAAGTTAAGCAGCGCAATTCCAGCTAGTAATGACATGGGTGGCCGCTTGGGAAAACTGGGTACTGCTAATACCCAAAAATCGTCGCATTAGTGTAGTGTCTGCATAAGAACTATGCTGTGGACGGGGTTCTAATAACCTTTGTAGTTGAAGGGCCCTAAAACACCAACAAACAACAACACAACCCAAAGAACGGAAACACCAGACAATTACTGAGCGAATCCCTCCAATAGCCGCGAATGGCAAAGAGTAATGAATGTACTTGGTATGCTTGCTCTGGAGCCAGATTTTCTTAAAGAAACATCAAACACTTTCATTACACCTCCTTAACAAGAGAGGTGTTCCTCCTTGGACACCTCAAGATTTCTAAACTGCAATGCACCAAAAAGACCAAATTTTAGCAAGTAGTTCTCTCTCGTGATCTTTCTCATGAGTCTACAGCAGAGTCAGTCCGAGATCCCGAAGCAGAAACAGAATGTTTGGAAGCAGGGAGGCAGAAGTGGACAGCAAAAAAAAAACGAAGATGAAGAATCTTTACATCCTATTAGATGTCTAACTGAATAATCTAAACAATATTATTTACGATAAATACGTCATTTTATAAACAGTACAGTCATCTTCTGACGAGGCCTTGAGTTAAAGGCTACTCCCCTGGGTGAGCTGGTCAGTGATGTCAGCATCATTACAGATGCTGCATTGGATTCCAAGAACCTAGTGCCTACAGGGAAGGGTTAATAAACGGAATTGGACACTTTCTACCTAATATGAGAAATGCATCTGTCAATGATACTAAACTATAAAATACCCACCCGCCGACTATATTCTTACGTAAGCACTGATTAATAAACAGCAAGCATCAAAGTTCTCCTCAAAGTATATAGATGGACTTTGGTCACGTAGTATTGAAGGCGGGGGTGTTCCATGAAACTCCGTCATTTTTTTGACCTTGGAAATTTAGCTACGGCGGCTAATTAAAACACATCATACACGAGATGTTCAGCTGTTCAAATACGACTAATTAATTAGTGGCTAGTGGGAACCGGAAATCACGTTCGCAGTCTTCAAAAAAGGGGATGTGCTGGATGAGATTTTTCATTTCTGAGACAGCCAGTCTCAAATGCTGTTTTCGACTATAAATCCGACAGTTTCTCTTATATTATAGTCCAGTTGTTTTTCTGTATTGACTACCAGATACAAATCATCATCTGTAGCATATACATGCAGTGTATACAAATCTTATAACCAACCACCTTCAAATTTTGAAACCCTAACTTATTTTATTTAATAATTTATTTGAATTATTTACCCCCAACAAAGTTCTTCTTTACAATTAATTAATGATGCTAACGACGAAAATGACCTATTTGCTATTAGTTCACAGTGTGATCATCTCTTACTTTGTGATCACTTTAGTGAGTTCCAACCCAATGCCAAGAGGACAGACAAACAGCCTGCAATCAATGATCAATGGAAAGAGTCGAAATTCATATGAAAGAAGATCATTTGACTCAGACTCGTCTCCAAATAGCATGAAAACTATCGCATCAAATAGGAAAGTCCAGCATGACAACTCAAACTCTCAAAGACAAACCAATTCTGTGCGGTTGTTAAACGCTAGTCCTAACAAAGATTCTGATGTCAATCATCGTCACAGTAACTTGCAAAGTGACGATGAAAAAGCTGAGTTTCAAAGACAACTCATTGAACAGGTTAAAAGTGAAATTTTGGAAAAATTACGAATGCTCAAACCTCCAAGTGTGACAATCCCAAAGTCCATGCTGCCTAAACCGTTGCAATACGGAGATCTGTATGTCAATGATGACTTCACCAAACAGGAAAAAGACCTCAGCGACGATTATTACGGAAGGACACAACAAGTCATCCTCATAGCAGAGAACGGTAAGAATTACTTATTAATATACTGTATGCATAGTTTCAGTTTGGTTTATTTTGAGGAAAGGGTCAGAAAAATACAAATTCCTAATTATGATTAACTGCACCAACATAAATTAAGTAAAAATAAAATAAGTAATAAATAGAACTCCCCTGCAACTATTATCCTTTAAAAAAAAAAGAATGCCATAATTCGAATGTTCTACGTCATCCATAAATTCTATAAATGAAAAATGGCGGCGTGAAACTGCAGCATACCTGAGATTAAGGCTGATGAGAATCAAAAACGTTTATCACTAGCTTGTAAAACTCGAAAAAAAAAAACTTGGGGAACCAGGATACGACAGAACAATTGTTAATAGGACTTTCTCCACTCTTCTGCCGGTTCACAAAAGTAAGCTGTTTACAACCAGCATGAATTTCACTACTGGGTTTCATATTTCACTTACTGTATCTTTGAGAACAGGTAATAATTACAGTACCGGTATATTGCTTGGAATTAAGTGTTCTAACAGTGTATTGATTTATTGGACCTGTTATTGTTACGACAAAGGGGTTAAGATGAAGCATAAAATGAAATCAACCGTTTCAAAGTGATTGCAGTAAGCACCCTTTGCGGCAAGTATGCCTACTGCTATACTGTATATGAACTAGGCAACAGTGTTTAACCACTGTCCAACCAGAATGGGTGACGTATTAGCTAATCAAACTTATCAGTTCGTCATGTACAGCACAGTTCTGTAACGTTATCACTCGCTAGACAGGTAATCACTGTAATAATATGTGACAGTATTTGTACAATGAGCAGATAACCACCTAGTCATTTGACGCAGACCGCCACGGTTTTTTGGAGGTGGTTGCGTTACCAGTATCAACTGTACTGTGTTATGCTTGGCCAAAGATCACACAGCAAAAACTTCAATAGGCCGTTGGTTTAGAAAATGTCACTAAATTAACTCCCTGTGAAAGAAGGTCCATATCCGAAGAATGGTACAGATCTATTTTGTGACAGAACCAAGTACAGCATCAGAAATTGACTAAGGCACTAGTAGTAAAATCTAGTTCCCAGCTGACTGGGTTTCATTCTTGTCCGCAAGTGACCGGAGGTCCATTCCCAAGTTATGGAGACACATACCGGTGTGCCTCAAGTAGGTGGATTGCTCTACAGCAGTGTTTTTCAACCAGGGTTCCCCGGAACATAAGGGTTCCTTGAGGTCCGCCCAAGGGTTCCGCAAATGGCAAGATAAAATATAAAATTAACAATGAGAACACAAGAAACGAGAACGACTTTTGTCTGTCGAAGATGAACTTCGGGTGTGTCTCTCAAACATTAGACCACGAATTCAACTCCTTATGCTAAAACACACACCTGTATGAATTAATTTTTTCTGTCACTGTATGGGGTTCCGCGAAAGGGCTAAATGTTCCCAAGGGTTCCGCGAGAAGTCTAAATGTTCCAAAGGGTTCCGTTCCAATAAAAAGGTTGAAAAACACTGCTCTACAGTATTTAGAAAAGGTGTAGGCAAGCAAAAGAGAGCATGCAAGGGCCGTTGAAAAAGCTTAAAGAGGTCTTATGTGTACAGCGCTTTCAGTCTTATGACATTGGAATTCCACGACAGGTTGTGGTCGATTGACCACAAGGACTTACATGACAGAATCTACCTACATAACAGTTTCTAAACCATAATACTATTTTTGTCTGGGGATTGGTACTGTAAGTTCCTGACTTCCCCTTTCGCTAATCCTTTTCTCTCCTATGGCAAGGTCAGATTTCGAATCGGGAACAGTGCCAGCAATATCTCAAGGAAGGAGAGACACAGAAGAAGGGGAATCCGTATGGGGATGGGTATCCGTATACCCATGGATGAACTGTTGGACAGCAGTGGTTTCACACGGCTGGCGGCCTAATGCCACAACCCTTTCAGTTTTCTTACTGTTATTAGAGCTTCCTTGTGATATGGTTGGCAGTCAGCTGGCCTTGTTTCAAATAAAACAATGAAACGTGAATCAAGAATTAGTTCTAGAGATAAAAATATGGTGCTATGCAAGATTGCTCCATATTAATGTGCCTTACAATTCTTGTCATCCCACTTTAATTTTTCTCCCAACATTTTTCAAAAAAAGGAAATCTAGATATTTAAACATTCTCTTAAATTTCCGCCTTTATCTTCGAAAGCGTAAATATGGGCCACACCACACTACTAGCTGACCTTTAAATTACAAATATCCCAGTAGGTATTGCTTGAGTGCAGCCAAGTTGCGTTGGACACACCAGTTCCCATGAGATCACTGAAGTTAAGCATTGCAAGCCCATGTCAATACCAACTTGGGTGGTTGGTAAAGAATGATGGGTGCTGCAAATTAACCCTCTCCTTCGTCCTTACACCTACCTCCTCATCTCCCTGGGCAGCCTCCTAAGGGTTCGTCCTGTTATGTCTGCCTGGCTTACTCCCCAACCCACAAACTAATCCAGTATCCAACAGTTACTCTAGGTAATAAAAGACCACCAAAATTTCTCATATCCCGTCTCGTCTACAAACTTCTTATGATGCTTTCGTACTTTAATAGACAACAACGTCTGTCTCTGGACTTATTAATGTACATCGGCTTATTGAAAACCTCTCTCCCTATTGATACTTTCTGTATCTCTGTTGACCCTTGTCTCAACACACGCGCGGGCGGATCTTATGGATTATAGCCCACTTTCGTAACCTTTTTTCACCAGATATTTATTACATGGGTATTTAATACAGTAATTATCGGACTAGAATCCTTCAAGTCTCCCCATAGCTACTGTCTGCAAAAGATGCCAGACAAGCAGGATCAGATTTCCCGTTTGTTCGTTCGTTGGTGTTTTAGGGCCCTTCAACTACAAAGGTCATTAGAGCCCCGTCCACAGCATAGTTCTTATGCAGAAACTGCACAGACACTACACTAATGCGACGATTTTTGGGTACTAGCAGTACCCAGTTTTCCCAAGCGGCCACCCATGTCAGTACTAGCTGGGGTTGCGCTGCTTAACTTCAGTCATCAGACAAGAACTGGTGTGTCCAACGCAATTCGCCGCTCCCATCAGATTTCCCCAGGGCAATCATATGTCCCAATATGGCCAGGGTAAACCCGGTCTAGAAGTGTAGTTCACGGCTTTTGTTCCGAGTTTTCGATCCGTTGTTTCAACTGCGAAAACTGCTAAAAGAGGCAGTTCTGCACACAACCTGGCAACTGTTAGCTGGCCACGTCTATCACTATTTGTAAGACGCCGCACAGACTCGGATCGATCCTAGCACTTTAAAAACCCTGAAATTAATAAGCATTCCAAATTGATATGTATGTATATCTTAAAGTAATTTTAGATGAAGATAATATATATAGTATGAACTTAAGGCTATATTTGAATGACGTTTCGTAATGCTTCTAACTATCCATAATCTGGTGAGAACCACCCTTGAACGTATATGCTAAGATTGAAATATCTGTATGTCATTATTTGTTAACCCTTTCAAAGTAGAGAACTAAAAATAGGTCACCACGAAAAAAATCTGTGGAAAAGCTCTCTAAGCTACATTATGATGCAAGTGGAGAAAGTTACTAATTATTCACTAGTCTCTGTCTCTGTCTCTCTCTCTCTTTCAAACCAAGTATTTACAGGGAACTTTTCTTGAGCCTTATGCTTTGAAACGATTACACACTTTTCCGTGTAGAAAGGGTTCTTTTATAAGTAGCAGTTGACGCTTTATACAGACCACACGAAAAGCACCGGATAATCGAGTTCTCTCCCTCTCTCTCTCTCTTACTCGAAAAAGGGCACAGGCACGAACCTGACAACCATGAACTCGGAAGCCAATCACGTTATTATTTGAGATGCTCAAGAGGACCTAAAGACTTTGGAGATATGTTCTGAAGATAATACAGCTCTTAGTGAAACAAACAAAAAACACATACACAAAGGACATTTAAGTGCAAATTATCGATATCAGTTCCTGTTTACGATTGCACTGCCAGTTATTAAAAAACAAGCAACATAACATATACTACAAAGCGTAGTATTAACTTTGATATCATAAGTTTTATCTTCAGTGATGACCATCATCCTGTGGGGAGGAGGAAATGTTTGTTGTCCACTAGTTGAAAATTCGTGTAAAATCTCGAACCCTAACAAGTTTAGTACGACTGACTTATAGAGTGTTGAAAATATTTCACCGAAGTATCTAAATAACAATTTTTTTCAACCAGTTGTTATTTTACGGAAATATATGAATTATACATACATATACTGTATATTAGATTACACTCCCCTTATAATATTTCTGCTGTTTAAAATCTATATACGTAGTTAATAGTCCAAGTAGAAATTGAACTTTTGAATTCGGGTACAGTTAAAAACAAAGTATTTAAAGTATTTTTTGTATGGTAACTTACAGGCTGTATACTTTGCACTGGCCAATGTTGAGTGTCCTCTTCAACCTATTAAATAGAAAGGTTGATAAGTTACTAACCTAATTCAATTATATAGAATAATATGTGTATAGTAGTTAATGTTTGCTATTCATAGTCTATTTAATTTGTTGTTCAGTATATTTCGACCATATATTAACACTTTACTGGTCAGAGGTGGATTTTAATGTATTTATTTCAGATTGAAAAGTTTTATATCATTTGCAATATTTGTAAACATTATTTGGTAATTTTGAAGTTAGTGAATGTATTAGGATTCCCTCTTGGAATAAGTTATATATATAGCACATGAATCGATATTAAAATTAAATTTTTTAAATAATCTTTCATTTGAATTACATAAATAATTTGAAAGTGTGCATTTCAAACAAGTTTCTCATTAAAAGAAACTTAATTCATTAGCGCAAAAGCAGCAGACCTAGACCTAAATTCTCAATCCAAACTTTGCCCGTTTAATTTAACTTGCTCTCATTCGACTATAAATATCTATAAAAAAATAACTCCACGTAGAGGCCACCAAATTTATATTTGAATCAAAGTACCAAGTTTGGTAACATTTAAAATCCGTGATATATAATGGTAATATTACAGCACTTAGTTTGTTAGGGGATAAAAACCTTTTTCTTTAACTTTTCTAATTATTGTGTATATTTTTTTCTCTCTTTATTTAGTGGCCTATCCAGTTTGTAAAGGCCATCCTCATAAACCCGAAGCATGTTTTGATTTCAGACTATCTAAAGAAAGTTTGAACCATGAAATTTCATCTGCCGAATTATGGGTTTATAAACTAAAAAATAAAAGGGACATTTATAATCAAAATTTTACAGTTACTGAAATATCGAATCGAAATTCTTCCGTTCGAAGACAGACTTCAATCAGAAGTATGTCAATATCTATTTTTTAATTAATAGTATTTTGATTTACTAACCTTAATGTTTGTTATATTATTTTAATTGCAGTTTTGCCAAGCTTATTATAACATAACTAAACTCGACTAACTTCAAAACTATCTATTATAAGTATAAATTACTATCACAATTGTTGAATACATGACTTGTCTTGCATGCTTTTACCAGCTAATCATTAACAAAAATGCTGTTACTTGATATCTTTTGACTCTAGATTATATATATGTATATATATATACAGGGTGTCCGTGAACTCGGAAAGAAAAAAACGTATTTTAGAGGGTGCCAAACTAACCATTTTTAGCATAGGAATGTAGGGTCCAAAGTCAAGCTTTAACAAATGGCAAGCAAAATAAGGTGTTGGTAGACACAGTCAATTTTCATGTAAAGTTTTCACAGTAAACGTTCAAAGTGGTTACCATTTGCAGTTATGCAAGCTGCACAACGTCTATTCAGTGATTGTCTAACTCTTTTAAAGATCCCTGCCATGGCTTATACATCTCCAGCAGCAACTGTAATTCTGGCCACAAGATCCTCAGCAGAGTCGACAGGGGTTGCATGAACTTAGCTTTTAATGTGTCCCCACAGAAAATAATCAATTGGTGCCAAATCAGGTGATCGTGGTGGCCAAGGAAAGGTCCTCCTCTACCAATCCAGCAGTCCCCAAAGGTGGCATTAAGATGAGTTCGCACATTCAAGGTAAAATGTGCTGGGGCTCCATTGTGCTGAAACCACATCTGTTGGCGAATTTGAGGTGGAATGTTTGCCATATGTTCTGGCAACTGTTCTTGTAGAAAAACGTGATTCCTGTGGCCTGTTAATTGATGTGGAAGCAAGTATGGCCAAATCAAATACAGCACCTTATTTTATTTGCCATTTGTTAAGGCTTGACTTTGGACCCTACATTCCTATGCTAAAAATGCTTAGTTTGGCACCCTCTAAAATACGTTTTATTTTTTTCTTCTGCTGAGTTCACGGACACCCTGTATATACAGTATATGCGAGTTTTATATTTGACTGACAATTTTTTTTCTTCCAGATGGATGGCTGAAATTTGATTTAACTAACATTGTTAGACGATGGATGTCTAAATCAACGTCAGAAATGCAAGGGTTAAAAATTAGCTGCAATACTTGTGCCATGGATGTGAATGACATACCAATATCTAATGAGCAAAGTGAAAAACCATTCATTGTCATCAATTTTAGCCCTCGAGAAAGTATCAAAAGAAATAAGAGAAATTCGTATTGCCAATCGGATACAACAGAATGTTGTAAAGAACCATTATCTGTAAATTTCACGGATATTGGATGGGACAGCTGGATTATAAGACCGGAAATTTATGAGGTGAATTACTGTAGAGGATCTTGCGAATCTCAAACACTCATATCAGACGACCATTATTTAACTATTTATGAGGTATTTTAAAACGTTGACATATCCTCTACACATCTGCCAATTATAAGTCAAAATTGATTAAAAATAAATAATTTTACTTCCGTTCTTTTTTTTTCTAGTTACATAAACTAAATAAAAGCCCGAAAACTGCTCTTTTGGGTGCGACATGTTGTGTATCAAAAAAAACCGGACCCTTAGGAATTCTGTTTTGGAATGGTAAAGAAATATTAAAAGAGGTTTTACCTAACATGGTTGTGGAATCTTGTGGATGTAGAAGATGACCAGTACGTCGCAGCATCAATTCATGGGACTATTTCAAAAGCCAATGTCATGATGATCGGCATTGAAATTTTTGTTTTGTGATTGTTAATTGTCATGAATCTACTAAATTATTGTCATTCAATCCAGTAAATGGATAGTTAGAGGAGTAGGCAACAAAAATGCAAACTTCTACAAGCATAAATTTTTTTTTATAATTATTACATCGTGATTATTATTTGTTACAAACTAGATTGGATAATATCGGACATAACGAAAATGCGCAATAGATATCTACCTGTATTTATTTATTTTAAGATATGCTATACTATTACAGAAAATGAATGATGCTCATTCATTATAAAATTTAAAAAAACGCAACTACTAACCCTTTTCTCACCTGTGGCAGGGTCGGGGACCAATTTTTGTCCCTCTGGGATACATGGGCGATCTGTGCCCTTTATCGTCGGCCCACTGTCCGTTAGGGTGAGCTTCTACACCTGGGAATTTTGCCTCATCTACTCGTTGCAAAATAGACAGGGTTCTTTGACGTGCAAATGATATCGTACACCATGGAGGCCAAAGCTTTACTTCCCATCCGACGGAAGGCGCACTCGGGGCCTCTCTCGCTCCCGCCCGAAAGAAACCAGCCTACCTCGATTCAGGATCGGACCTGGAACCGAACGCAGTTGTCGAATAGAGAGCGCCACTGAGGCGGACACATTCATTATAAAATCGTCATTACCATCATCATCAGACCCTTATCCCACCTGTGGTAGGGTCGGGTGTGCGGGTCCTAGTCCGCCACTCCCGCCTATCACCCACTAGGTCCTTATCCATACCGTACACTATCATATCCTTTCGTACAACCTGTTTACAGGTTTCCTTTGGTTTTCACCTGCCCTAGGTGCTTCCAATACCCTGCGTTCCGTTAAAGGACGTCAACAGCTCCTTTTCCCCTCTTCTCATCGCATGCAGATACCACCCTTAATCTATTCTTTCATATTTTCTGCGATGTCCCGCACCCCAAAACTGCCTCTAATATATTGGTCATAGTTTTTCTGCAGCCGGTTGCCGACCAAAGCTGCACCCCTACGCTTATTTATCGTCGGTCTAGTGTTCGTTGGGGAATGCTACTGACGCCAGGGGGCGAGATCCTACACCGGGAAATTTTGCCTCATCTACCCGTTACGTAGTAGAGAGGGTTCTTTTACGTGCAAGTGTCATCGTACACCCACACGGGACCTCGGTTTTACTTCTCATCCGAAAGAAGGCACACTCGCGACCTCTCTCTTGCCCGAAAGAAGCCGACCCACCACGGTCCAGTATCGAACCTAGAACTACTGACGCAGCTGCCGAGCACCTACGCCACCGCGGCGGGTTCTCTCGACACCTCACTCGTGTATCGCAAATTCGCATTTTCAGCTACTTGCATTCTATTTTCGTGGGTCTTCCTCACTGCCCTGTAGAATTTCCTTTTCAACTTTTTTGAAACTCTCTGATCATACAGGACTCCACTTGCCTGTTTTCAGTTCATCCCCACTACATTGATCCTATGGGTCATACCCGAATCTATTTCCCCATTGCTCTGAAGCAGTGATCCTAGGTAGGCCTACTTAAACTTCTGAACCTTTGCCATTATTTCCATGCTCTTCCCAAATGAAAGGCATATACTCTGTCTCCTTCATGTTCACCCTCGGGGCCCCCTTTTCTATTGCTGTTCTAATATCATTTCGGCCCTTCTATACTTCCGTTTTGGAGTTACCAAGTTTTTCAAAATTGTTGTTAATACAGTAGCTTTATAGTTGAAATAAAAACTGTACATCTTGATGAAATTGATAAAATCAAAGCAATGATCAAACAGATTTTTTGATTAGCAATGGGTGATAAAATGAACAACCCATCATTAATGATCTCTATCACAAAAACCAAGACGACGCATTGAAGTCTCTTATATAATTAATGATTACCATAAAATCTCACGTAGTGCCCGCGGATTATACGCGAAACATAGGGTCATTTAGTGCGGGCTATATGCGAGGGCGGACTATATATGGGTGCGGACTATAAATGAAACCCAGGGTTCTCAATGAAAACTGCTCTTCATTTTCTGAACATTTTATTACACTTAACCACGATTTTACACAGTACGTTCTTATTTATATGATAATGCAATATAAAATCTTTCACATTTCAATTTCATCGTCACGGCAATCTGACATTTCATGTTCAAATTCATTTGATCCCATTGCCCCTACAACTTGTGCCACTGACTACAGTAGGAATTTTAAAGTGCGGACTATATTTGAAACATACCCATCGCTAATGCGGACTTTACGTGAGATTTTACGGTATGTTAAAAATAAACCTATGCAAATTTACTGCAACTGTTAATATTTTACTCTCTCAGATCTACTGTATATTAATTTAAGTTATAGAAATCAAAATTCAATCAAGGGGTGAAACAATGATTGAATTCATAAAAAAACCAATTACTATGTTTAGTATAGTAAATCTTTGATAAATTGCTGTGCTTTTCACTTACACCGTCAGCAATGAAAAAGTTATAGCATATGTAATCATTAGATTCTCATTAAATTGATTGTCCCAATGACTCCTTTAAGGAAGTTTAATACACCTTAATTTCGGTCAGTACTTATAAACAGGGAAAAGGATTAAAATTATGTTGAGATTTGATTGTGAACTACTTACTAGTTATGTAACTTGTTTGCAAATGCCATAACCCATCTAATGCCGGAACGTACTTAAGTAATGTATACTAGTGATAAACAGAAAAGTTGATATCTTACTGTGGTAAAGTAATTTGTAATAAGAACTGTGATGAACTGTACTTTGTGATGAAAACGATTAAATATTTTATATTGATTCCTTACGAAGGCAGTACAATGGATTTCTAATATTAATTATAAGTTATAGTGATTACCTCTTATAACGACTGCTCCAACGTATTGACAGTCCCGTAACGAGGGTAAGAAGAGCCTGTTGCAAGTGCCTAACTTGCGCCTCCCTGTAACCCAATAATGACAAAAAAATTAAAAATTTTAATATAATAAGTTAAATTTTACTTAATGCAATGTGACAGTCGGTGATGATTCACGTTGTTAGAATGGTCAAGTGAAGTAAAAACCACGTGCAACTGTCAACCGAGTCGGTAAGATATTTCTTGTTTTGCGCCCGTGGGGGGCGCCTTTTTCGCCATGTCTTCGTTACGGTACTGCGTATTGAATTGCTTTTAAT